>OZ026595.1:37214633-37502133 GCA_964020085.1 Micromussa lordhowensis
CGGAGACGTTGGATCTTGATGTATTCCAAATAGACAGCAAAGAATTTACTTCCCTTGCAACCTGTTTCATCACGATTGTTAACAAATACCGCATTTCAACGAACCCCCGCTATCAGGCTAACCCTAAAACATATCAGTAATGACAAAGATGTATTATTTCTAACAATAAGCTTGTCAAAAATGCTTTCAATGTGTAGCTGCCGGGCATGAAACATAGTGAGAGCTTTTCAGAGGAATGTGAGAGATTGCTGAGTACCAAAAAAAGCATCGAAAGCTAGGTTCAACGTCTGATATGAAACAGAAAGACAAATGAATTCTCTGGTGCCTCCTGAAGCGAGATTCTTGGCTCTTGGCGTTTGACCTTATATGGAAATGAATAAGGCAAATGTCGCTCAGCATAAAATTTTCAGCATTTCGTTTTGGTGCCTGGAAGTCACATCACTTTCCGGGCGTTTCTTAGACTATAACAAAATTTAGCAAAAGCGAAGGTTGAGAATTTAATAAAACAAGTATTCCATTCCATATCCAACGCGCGCTCATGGAATAATTGTTAATTATTCACCTCATACGGAGTGAATAATGTGTGATCCAAGCAAAAACAAAATGGCCGACGTAAACTCGCGTTTCGCCAGTGTTTCTGAATCGGAACTGATTCTTAGAATATAAGAAGATGCTGTACCAGAAAATACAAAGACGGCTATTAATTTTGGCCTGAAAGTTTTCAAAGGATAGAAAAGACTTACCGACGTTCAACTTTCGAGCAGTTTCAGGACATGTCCTTGGCAATCACAGATTTCATCAACCTAAGGAAACCCGACCTCCAAGTCGCTCTTCACCCGGCATTGGCAGAAATGAATACCACAGGGCTCATCGGCAGTACTATTCAATGAAGTACCTCCACATCTTTGTGCAAGAAAACATTCAGTTTTCACCAAAGTCCTGCGGTATAATTTATATTTTATAATTGTAATTTTGTATTATATTTTATGGCATAATTTCAGTTTGATCCTTCGCCAACTACTTAATTTTCATTTCAAGTGAAAATGAAAACTTCGATTGAACTGTGAACTTGTTTTGCAAGCAGACTTTCGATTAAGATTGTTGATGTCAACGGTGTTAAAAGACCATTTTGCTAGATTGTGATGAGGATTTTATCGAAAGTTAACTAGATTTGTCATGTTTGAAAATTCTGTGAAAAGAATTCTAAAAGTTTGTTCAAATTTCTTTTATTATTTCCATATTCATCTTGGAAAGGAATTTCTTTTGAAATAAATGAAAAAGAAACCTTCTGCTCCCGGGGGGGCTCGAACCCCCGACCTTCGCATTACTTCAGCACCCTCGGCGAATCACGCCAGAACTGCTTATAAGTACGACGCTCTAACCGACTGTGCTACGGGAGCTTGGTAACCTGCCTAGTGATTCGCGGTTTATATAAAACACAACATTACCATTTCAATAATAAAAAAGTTTCACTTTGAATATTAATTTTGAGTCTACAGCTAAATGACCTGCTGTATTCAGAGACGGCCTAAAACGTATAAAAGCGAACTATAGTATCAAAAATGTTTTTCTCACAACTGTAAGTGAAACTGGAACTTCCGCTAAAAAATATTCTTTGAAACCGAGTATTTCTCATTTGTAGTCCAAGATCTCTTCGATATTCAGTCAGAACGGCAGGTCTAGCTAGTGAAAGTTATATTTAGCAATTATTCCACAAGCGCGCGTTGGATATATATATATCTTATTGGACGTTTTGGTTTGTAGTACCACTTGCTTTTTTTACAAGTTGTGCCGTATTTTGACGAGCCCATAGGGCGAGTGGAAATACAAACAACGAGAAAAAATTCTCAGCGATGCTGCACATCAAAACATCTTATAAGAGGTTTATTGCGGGCGACCAGCGGAGCCCGCAATCCTAATCTCAACATTGGTTTCAAACGCATGCGCGGCAGTTATATAGCCTTGCAGTGACTCGAATTGAGCAAAAAAAGTCGTCCTTCCAAATATTTGTCCTTAGGGACACTAAGAACCAATGAAATGAAAGGACGTAATTTTAGCACAGGCGCTCTGACCACACGAGACAAACACGAAGCAGCAGTAATTTGAGCACAGGCGTTCTCGACCGCTAGAAACCAACACCAAGCAGAAGACAATTCTCACCAAAGCATAGCTGTTTCACCTTCCATAGTCAATGATCTTTAATGTAGTTGAAGGGTCAAATAATATGTAAATTTCGCCTTCTTGAAGCTAAGAATGTCAAGAATCACGTGCAGTTCATGCAGAAGTGGCGGTCCATAAATTCTGCACACAACACAATTTTATCACGTGGACGACGTCTATTTCGTCGAAGAATCACGTGTAGCTCATGCATAGCTGGCGCGCCGTCCAATCAAAATCGAGCGTGTGAACTTGTGATCGGAACGTTTCCTGTCCGTGTCTGTTGTTGTCGGGTTACATCAAATGACCTTGACTAAATCAATATGTCCATTTTATAATCAACAGTGTTTTTATTTACAACGTGAAAAAATAACCATTTTGTGAAACCCAACACAAAATAGAACTAGTGTATAATCAAATTCACAAGGTCAGTAAAACCACTCTTAGGTCCCTTTGTCTCGTTTTAGGGAAAACAATCACCCACACTATGCAACCCTTTATTGCCCTGCAAATATAAATGCCCAAAATGGTAAAAGAACACAACGCCACTGTTTTACAATGAATTCGTTAACCTCAGTGAAACAAATCATGCATAGCCCTCGCCCGCACTTCTAACCTGTGGTTATTACTAGTTATCTTAACATTTCTTGTCCCAAAATTCTAACTTGCAAATCATTTAACCTTTACGCGGCTGGTAGAATGAGACGAGTTTCGCCCGTAATTTGTTCTCTACGAAGCAGAGTTGGATAATAAGAGATTTTAGTATATCACACTCAGTGATCTTGGTGTTTCAAGCAATGTGATTGGTTCGCTATCTCGGACTAATAAGCATTATTAAATTCTCAACCTCGTAAAATACATTTCTAGCTTTCTGATTGGTTCACTAGATTATTTACTTATCACTTATACCTGCGTTTGACCTTTTAGTTATATGGAAATGAATGCGGCAAATGTCGCTCAGCATAAAATTTTCAGCATTTCGTTTTGGTGCCTGGAAGTCACATCACTTTCCGGGCGTTTCTTAGACTATAACAAAATTTAGCAAAAGCGAAGGTTGAGAATTTAATAAAACAAGTATTCCATTCCATATCCAACGCGCGCTCATGGAATAATTGTTAATTATTCACCTCATACGGAGTGAATAATGTGTGATCCAAGCAAAAACAAAATGGCCGACGTAAACTCGCGTTTCGCCAGTGTTTCTGAATCGGAACTGATTCTTAGAATATAAGAAGATGCTGTACCAGAAAATACAAAGACGGCTATTAATTTTGGCCTGAAAGTTTTCAAAGGATAGAAAAGACTTACCGACGTTCAACTTTCGAGCAGTTTCAGGACATGTCCTTGGCAATCACAGATTTCATCAACCTAAGGAAACCCGACCTCCAAGTCGCTCTTCACCCGGCATTGGCAGAAATGAATACCACAGGGCTCATCGGCAGTACTATTCAATGAAGTACCTCCACATCTTTGTGCAAGAAAACATTCAGTTTTCACCAAAGTCCTGCGGTATAATTTATATTTTATAATTGTAATTTTGTATTATATTTTATGGCATAATTTCAGTTTGATCCTTCGCCAACTACTTAATTTTCATTTCAAGTGAAAATGAAAACTTCGATTGAACTGTGAACTTGTTTTGCAAGCAGACTTTCGATTAAGATTGTTGATGTCAACGGTGTTAAAAGACCATTTTGCTAGATTGTGATGAGGATTTTATCGAAAGTTAACTAGATTTGTCATGTTTGAAAATTCTGTGAAAAGAATTCTAAAAGTTTGTTCAAATTTCTTTTATTATTTCCATATTCATCTTGGAAAGGAATTTCTTTTGAAATAAATGAAAAAGAAACCTTCTGCTCCCGGGGGGGCTCGAACCCCCGACCTTCGCATTACTTCAGCACCCTCGGCGAATCACGCCAGAACTGCTTATAAGTACGACGCTCTAACCGACTGTGCTACGGGAGCTTGGTAACCTGCCTAGTGATTCGCGGTTTATATAAAACACAACTAATAAAAAAAATTCACTTTGAATATTAATTTTGAGTCTACAGCTAAATGACCTGCTGTATTCAGAGACGGCAGCGAACTATAGTATCAAAAATGTTTTTCTCACAACTGTAAGTGAAACTGGAACTTCCGCTAAAAAATATTCTTTGAAACCGAGTATTTCTCATTTGTAGTCCAAGATCTCGTCGATATTCAGTCAGATCGGGTTCTCACGGGGAGGACTCGAACCCCCGACCTTCGAATTACTTCAGCACCCTCGGCGGTTCACGCCAGCACTGCTTATAAGTACGACGCTCTAACCGACTGTGCTACGGGAGCTTGGTAGCCTGCCAGGTGATTCGCCGCGTATATGAAAAAAATGTAGAACATTTTAATAATAACTAAGTCACACTTTGAAAATTAATTTAACTTTCGCTAGAGCTTTCGGCCGGAACATTAAAGAGATCGCGGTCCCCGCTTTTTTGAAATTAACAATTTTCAAAGAACATTCTTAGTGGAAGTGAGTTTAACTTTCAGTTGGGAAAGAAAGCACATAATTTGATAGTATAGTTTCGCTATGTTATTTGCATACGTTTTAGGAACTCTCTAATTGAACAGTTCATTTAGCTGTAGAGTTAAGAGCTTGTCCATGGGAAAACTAGGCAAGTGGTGATACAGCGTCAAATTGGCGATTTCACTCAAGCTTGGCACAAATGTTGGGTTTGGTGAGTAAATGATTGTGGCACAAAAGTAGGTCAAAATATTTTATTCCCTTCAAGTTAGTGGGGCCCTCTGCAAAAAATGCCCATGTGACACTAATTTATGCACATCTAATTAGCGATCTTTGGTTTAGTACTCCTACAACAGGAAAAGCCATATGAATATGAAATGCACTTGATCGTGTTCACCAACTGTCAGTCTATAAGTACAGATATTCGTTTGAACGGAGCAAATTGATTAGTGTCTGTGGCTTTATCTTAAGTAAGGTGCACATTTCGTGGTGTTGTGAATAGCCATGGATAGTGAGAGCAATCAATTAAGTTTTTAAAAAAGCCATAAAATGTTTGGGGGCTTCAATTTTTTTTTTATTTTCTGGTGCGCTGTTTACATGGAACTTTACGATTTATGGCCATTTCGTGAACATCCACTAAAACACAAGCAGTTTTTCTGTTTTAACCTAACTCAAAATCAACAACAAATATAGAGCTCAGCATTTTCCCATCGATTATTAGTTAAAATTGGGCAACTGAAAAGTACTTGAGACACTTCTTTCAATTAGATACCCTCTAATATAACAGTTCATTTAGCTGTAGAGTTAAAATTGATTTTCAAGGTGAGACTTTTTTATTATCCAAATGTTCTATATGTGTTTGATGTACACGGCGAATCACCTTGCAGGTTACCAAGCTCCCGTAGCACAGTCGGTTAGAGCGTCGTACTTATAAGCAGTGCTGGCGTGAACCGCCGAGGGTGCTGAAGTAATGCGAAGGTCGGGGGTTCGAGCCCCCCCCCCCCCCCCCCCGGGAGCAATGCATGCTCAATACACAATAAGAAGACTGTAACCGACTGTGCTACGGGAGCTTGGTAACCTGCCAGGTGATTCGCCGTGTATATAAAACACATATAGAACATTTTAATAACAAGTAAGCCTCTCTTTGAAAATTAAATAATAGCATCAATTTTTTCCCCAGCTGAAAGTGAAACTGGAACTTCCGCTAAAATTATTCTTTGAAAATTGTTTATTTAAAAAAACGCACCGTGATCTTGATCTTGATCTCTCGGACCTGAAGCTCTAAGGAAAGTTAACTGATAAACGACCACAATTTTCAACTGATGCTAGTCAACCAACTGCATCATGCATGCTCAATAAAATAATAAGGAGACGTTTCTTTCAAGATAACATAAAAAATCATTGCTCCCGGGGGGCCTCGAACCCCCGAACCTTCCCATTACTTCAGCGCCCTCGGCGGTTCACGCCAGCACTGCTTATAAGTACGACGCTCTAACCGACTGTGCTACGGGAGCTGAATGTTGAATACTTGTAGTGATACTCATCATAAGTAACAGAAATAAAAAACTGTTTAGATGCCAACAGCAGCACTTGTTTGCTCTTGGTGATTCTGTTCCCTCTGACTGCAATGCTGTAACGTAATAAAAATTACATTTAGCTTAAGCACACTGTGATGAGCCAAAAGAACATTCAATCCCTCGTCAGTGCGGAAAACACAAGGCCGTATCGAGGTCGTGTCATTTGCCAGGGAAACAATAAAAAATGAGGACTTTGCGAGGAAAAAGTGTTGCAATTGAATTACATTATGTCTCCGGCACTCCAGTAGACACAGAAGGCTTCATTAATTACGTTTGAGAAATATGAAATGCGGATAAAATGTTGATTATACGAACCTTTTCTTTTTATCCCAAGTAAATATTTCTAATGACGATCCCCGGGGCGGGGGGGGGGGAGGTACTCCCCTATACGGAGACGTGCCGCTGGACAGGGTATGGTCTTTGGCCGGCTGTCCTGAACAGGGTATACAAATTTACTTGCCTCTGTGCTAAACAGGCTTAAAACCTGTCCTTAACAGGGTATGATATTACGAGCTGAGAGACGATAACCGGCCATTGCAAGGTCATCAATCAACATCAGATCATTTTCTGAACAAGATGCTATTGTTGTCGGTAAAAAAAATTTCCACTTTCAGTGTATCAGTATTATAACAAGCGCGCATTGACAGAATAGATCATACCGCTAGGTCTAGTTTCTTTGTGTCTCTTTATACTGCATAGGGTAGGGTGTTAGGCAATTTTTTTTCTAAAGAGGGTCAGGATTTCAAACCTTCGGCGGCACCCCTATACTTAAACA
Source organism: Micromussa lordhowensis (assembly GCA_964020085.1). Lineage (NCBI taxonomy): Eukaryota > Metazoa > Cnidaria > Anthozoa > Scleractinia > Lobophylliidae > Micromussa > Micromussa lordhowensis. Next base: position 37,221,640 of record OZ026595.1, read on the forward strand.
TGGGTCAAGTACCCCCCACCCCCCCCCCCAACCCCGGGTGACGATCACGGATGATGATGCATGTTAAGGTATAAAATCCTATTGTTGGTCATTTGTTCACTCAGCATAAACCGTCACTAACTGTCTGTCCAATCTGATTACGGTCAGCAATACATCTAGCAATTAACATGCGCGACGTTTCGCAATGACGCAACTTGCGAATGTAATTTATTTTCTATTCAAACAAGTGGTTTTATGCTTGTTTTTGCCCAAAGCAGTTCTACTGTTATCTTTTTTCGGTAAATAGCAAATTCCACTAAATCGCTGGCAATCAGTGGCTATTAAGATGTTATCTTTTGAGAATGCTTTTGTCACGAGAACTCGTTTAAAACAGAAGAAATAATAGTGTCCGTTGTTAAGGTCTGTTAACGACTCGGAGACATTGGATCTTGATGTATTCCAAATCGACAGCAAAGAATTTACTTGCCTTGCAACCTGTTTCATCGCGATTGTTAACAAATACCGCATTTCAACGAACCCCCGCTATCAGGCTAGCCCTAAAGCATATCAGTAATGACAAAGATGTATTATTTCTAACAATAAGCTTGTCAAAAATGCTTTCAATGTGTAGCTGCCGGGCATGAAACATAGTGAGAGCTTTTCAGAGGAATTTGAGAGATTGCTGAGTACCAAGACAAGCATCGAAAGCTACGTTCAACGTCTGATATGAAACAGAAAGACAAATGAATTCTCTGGTGCCTCCTGAAGCAAGATTCTTGGCTCTTGGAAGTAAAGGCGTCGGCAAGTCAGGTACGACTGAATAGTGTTATCTACTAAATTAATTGAAAATGCTCCTGATAAAGGAATGTTTGAACGAACATGGCCCTGACAGGGTTGAACTCCGCAGTCGAAGAGAATGCGGTATATTCGCACCCAAAGATATCGTCATTTCATCGCAGTCGTACGAGCTAAGAGAGAAAGGATTGGCCGGCTATCTACGTTGATTTGAAGCACTATAAAACCTGCTAAAGCAATTGTGCATCAGCGTATTGCCCAACTGGTCATGCAAAATCAAATTATAGCAACTTGCAGTCATATAACCGACTCACAGTTCTTGATGGTAATGCTTAGCGCTTCATTTTGTGTTACAGAGAAGGATTATGTGAAGTTGATTAGCTGACAGTCGTTGAACTCCTAATTGTGCTCAGTTCCTTTCATTGTGGGTGTCCTGATATTTACTGTTGTGAAACGATTCACTGCAGAGTGTAAATTAGTTTCAACGCAGAAGGATGTATCATTTTGTGAGACACGTGACTGAGTCCGATTTAGCTCAGTCTTTAGAGGCAATTGTTAGTTAATGAGAATTGGCAATGCTTTCAAGTCTTCCTATTTTAAAACGTATAGTATTTGTTAACAAAACAGTACAGGAACAACTAACGAGATTGTATTGATTTAATTTGTTTGTATTAAGAGCCTCAGGACAATCAGAAACTCATTGATAACGATAATGCCCCATGCGCCGTGGATATTGCCTCATTTTACTTGATACGTTTAGTCAATGCTTGTAATTAAGTTAAATTTCATTCCTGTCCTCTTTAAATCCGATGATTCCTTTTTGGGAACTAATATAACTTTCAACCTTTATGAATAGCAGTCTTTATTTCTTATACTCCGCTAACTTAATTAAGTACAAAAAACCCGAACTGATTAGACGACCATTTATACAACAATCTAACAGTATGCTTCTCATTTTACGGGAATTTTGATTAATTCTTGATAGGTCATGTCACTCGCAACAAATAGAGAACGTATTTTAACTCATTTATTGATAGCCAAAGTCAAACATCAAGCATCGCTTTGAACAGCTATTCAGCAAACATTTCCAGTAGAAACTATACCATCTGTTGATATATTGTTTAAGTGCTTTGAATGTTCTGTTTCATGACATCATTTCCACTGAAGTCTTTCAATTATGAAACTTGTACAACGCCTTTTGAATAAAAAGGTGACATCTATTTTTGGCTGTTTTGGCAATTTCGTTATCATTTTCACCGCAATACTGGGAGCCTACTCAAAATAGAAAACTGATGTAATTATATAACGCTATGATCAAAGATTATTAAATTCTAAACCTCGGATAATACTTTCCTGATTGCCAGATCGGTTACCAGCCAAAGTCCCTGTGTTTGACCATATATGGAAAATAACTGTGGTAAGATTTGCTTGGTTAAAATGCTTCGACGCACGGTGGTGGAAAGTTCTGTCGATAAATGACTGAAAACAACAGATTAAGTGAGCTTTCTTCCACAAAAAGGGGGAAAAATAGGTAATACCATCCAGGAAACTACAAAAAAGCCAGAGTTTAATATGAAACATTCAATCGGAAAGGCTTGTAAATGTAAACGAAAAGCGACTGATTTCAAGAAAACAAATATTTCATTCGACTTGTTGGATACAAGTTGATTAGAGTAAACTCGAGCTCGGTTCATTATGACCTCGTATCCAACTTGGGCTCATGGAGTAATTCAGGGTTAATTACCCACAAGGAAAGAAAATACTCCAACGACGAAGCCACCAAAATAAAAAAACGGTGTATGCGTATCGAATAATAATAATAATAATAATAATAATAATAATAATAATTTTATTACTTCTATAGCGCACGATACATGAGAAGATGCTCTCGTGCGCTTTACAATGACAAAAACTATAATTCTATTGTTTACAATCAAATCAGTTACATGAGAAATGAAAAAATCTAAAGCTAATTAATATTCCAACTATAAAATTACATAATATTTACTATAAAATTCATACTTGATCAGATGTTCTGTAGATTATAAGCTTTCCGAAATAAATGAGTCTTGAGGGCTTTCTTGAATGTTTGAACATTTTGAGAATAGCGAACTGCACGTGGTAATTTATTCCATAAAGCTGGTGCAGCCGCTACAAAGCTACGATCACCTAATGTCTTTAGAGTTTTTACTCGAGGAGGCTGAAGAAGAAGCTCATTAGTAGATCTAAGATTGTATGTACACTGAGTCCTTAGGGTGATCAATTCAGTTAAATACGCTGGTGCAAGACCTTGGATTGCCTTAAAAGTATTGAGCAGTATCTTAAACTGAATACGAAATTTAATGGATAACCAATGTAACATTTTAAGGGAGGGGGAAATGTGATCGAAACGCCCTACGTTACAAATAAGTCTTGCTGCTGAATTTTGTACCCGTTGGAGTTTGTAAAGTTCAGTGGCTGGTAGACCGTATAGTATACTGTTACAATAGTCCAAGCGACTCGTGACAAAGGCATTGACCAGGATCTGTGTGGTTTCAGGACTGAGGAATTTCCTAATTCTTCCAACGGTTATGTTATACAAGTGGAAAAAAGCAGATTTGCATAGGCGATTGATGTGGCTGTCTAGTTTGAGCTGATTATCGAGCCAACATCCGAAGTTCTTGACTTCAGAAGACGAAGAAACTTCCGCCTTCCCCACATTGATCGAAGCAATGTTGACTTTCGCCAGTCATTACAACGGTAATGACGTCAAACTGATCGTTGCTTAGAGAGACCATTCTCACACCTTGCTTTCTCAAAGAGAAGAATTAGGGTGGAGTTAAAACTACTCTCAAGAAAGGCTAGCCTAATGCCATGTTCACGAAAAGCGATTACGTCAAACGCCTTTCAGATTTTTTTATTTTATTTTAATTTGTCAAACAAGAAAATAAACAGTCGGGGTCGTTAAATAACCCAGGCCAAAATGTAATCAGTGGGTAAAAATAATTAAAAACACATGTATACCACATATTTACTGTGTATACAAAGTTTGACCTCGCAAAGGCCTAATTACATCTCAGCAGTAGACTTGGCGACATATAGTTTTACTCTTTTCAAGAAGAACGAGAATTCCAGACAACAATGCAAACTTCCAATAACAAGACAAATTAATAGAGGAGTTATTTGAAAAAAGTCGGGCACGAGTCAAAAATTCATTTAACACTTGCATGAATATACAAGGGAGAGGGGGAAAACGTTTTCTTAACTTCTCAATGAACACAGCAATACCAAAACCTTCAACAGCTTTTTGCTTATATCAGGAGACACCACCGTCTATCCACTGTCTTTGTTGCCATAACAACCATACTTTAACGCGCAATGTTGCCCAGATTTGGTGTAGGTCGCAAGTTCAGTGGCATATTCAAGATATGTACAGTTTTGGATCATTTCAGGATTTTCTATTAACCGCATCTATGTGCAAAGATATAACAGTAGTAATAGATTGACAGTTCTGTCTCAGGGACACAGGGACACAGTGACGTCACAATACCCTAAGGGGTTGACGTCATCAAAAATGATGACATCATAATCTAAAAATAGAATAGTGACATCATCAGTAATAACTTATAACTGTGCTGCAACCACTTAAATGAACTCGGTTAATTGCGGTATTTTGAGTTATTTTGACCATTTACAAAGTTACCTTTAAATTGAAGGAAACCTGAAAATAGCAGTTTACTAAGATTGAAAAACGCTAAAGAGATAATTATAATAATAGACAGAAGCATATTACCCCAAAGGGATGATATGCTTCTGTAATAGACCATAAAGGAACAGGGATGGTTAAATAAAGGATTGCAAATGACGAACTTGAAAATTTAGGCTAAACTTTTCAAGAAGTGTACCGTGACGTAGCCCCTGAATAAAATCGCCTGTATTGCTCTCCCAGATGGAACAGAGGGCAAAACAACAAAAGTGGAGTGGCATAATGTGGAATCAATTTGAACTACTGAATACATATATATATTGTTTCTTGTATCATGACCTTTTATTTTCTCTTTATTACTAGCTCTAACTGTCCGTTTTCTGACAAAGAGGTTCATTGGCGAATATCAATCAATAATGCGTAAGTATCTCAGTTCAGCTATCTGAGTCCTATTCATTTATATTTTGCAATTGTTCAAGCTCTTTCGCTAACTTCAAATGATGATGGCAGATAGATATCACAAATTGTTATCTTTTATTCTGTTTCATCCATAGAGGAAAGCTTACTGCATTCCGAGTGGAGATTTATTCCCTAATTTTTTGGCCTCTTAAGTTGCATTTCATAATTAGGCCAAGTTACAATTTATGGTACAGTGTCATGAAATGCGCATGGCGCATGTGCGACGTTTCGTTCAAAACTTGAAAAGTTCAGGCGGAATCTTTCAATTGAATTCGGCAAACGCAAAATGGCGCCGACTAGTGGAGCAATACTTTTTTTTACCAGCGTAACAACATTCCACGAAGGACTTGGATGACCTCGATAATTAAAAAAATTAACATTCCATTATTAAAGAATTTAATGTTAATGAAGCAACCATCAGAATTGCCAAACGTTTATCTAGGTAATTGCTCATTTCCTGATTTTTAAATTCTGCAATGGACGTTTAATAACCTTTTAAAGCAGATTAACAAAGTGTTGTTCAAAGCAAATGCCTTCAAGTGGGTGTTGCATCAAGCTGTCAGTTTCCATTTCAATGCTACATTTAATCGGTTTTCTCAGGTGCTTCGTAACTTCTCAAAGTTGTACACACAGGCAGAAGTTCTTGTTCTTAACATTATTTCGTCGAATTTTCGTAAATTACAAATCTACATCATGATCAAACGCAGCATCATTTATTTCACTAAACAAACAAGTCTAATTTTACATAACCATTGATAACTTTTGTAAACGTTTAATTTCATGCTGTGAGTTCAGTACCTACTCTAAATTGTTGAAATTCTTCTCGTATCTCTTAACACTTGTTTCAATGTTCTCTATTTCAGAACTAACATACAGTCACAAAATAAAGCTCGACGACGAGTACCTTACATTCGAACTGCGTGACGCAATTGAAAAGGTAAAAGTCTCATATCAAGCCATGCTTTGCGCTTCTTTTAGCATTGTTTAGAGTTTGTGTAAGTATTTGTTTACTTTGACTATCAATCATGCGTGGATGATTTTAGAAACTGTCACGACCTACTTTTAAATAAAATTTAAGCAATTTTTAAATGGAATTTAAACCATTGTAATCATCGCAATAATCTTTGTATGTTCTAAGTTAAGCGAATTTGGGTTTTAAAATTTCATCTTCTTATTTCTCTAACTGCATTAAATAAATAAAATTTTATATGACTATCCCTTTTAAATTTAAAAGCATCTAATTCTTACGCTAATTCTATCCACCTTTATTTATTGCTCTTTTTTCTTCGATCTTCCAGGACAGCTTTTGGATAAACGTATACTTTTCATCTTTTAAATATCGTGCATGTTTTCGAATTAGAAGCTGATGAAAATCTTTATCAGGATCTCCAGCGAAAAAGAAAATGACCTTTTTGTCTGGCTCTCGAGAGATGTTTGGATAATCACTTCAGTACGTATTAGGTTATTTGTCAGAAAGCATAGTGCGTTTTAGAACGGCGTCGGGCTTAAAATTCGAAGATATTTAGCTTTTAAAACATTTTAAACTCTAAAGATTACTACATTAATACTTTTACCATACAAGATACAAAAGTGTAGGCTCATAACTAGGAAACATTATAGCATATCTAAATAAAAGCCTATAAAAAAACTATAGTCAGCTTTAGACTAAAGATTTTATGTAATCTTTGTCAACGTATTGAGAAACTCCTTAGAAAGTGAAACAGAGGAGCACTGGATTCCACCCATACAGTTAGGTACCGATCCCACAACTTTCCACACATCGAGTTCTTTGTCATAAAATTCAACCTTGTCCGTTCTTTCTCGGGAATTTTTCTTTCCTCCGAGGACGTAGATACGATTTCCAACGTAGGCTATGCCTGCTAGTGCTCTCGATATACACAAACTAGCTATGTATGCCCAAGTATTGCTCTGTATGTTGAACGCCTCACAAGAGCTATGTGATGAGTACAGATCATCCTGCGTTCCTCCAACGACGTAAAGGCTTCCTTCGAGGGCTACTCCGCATGCGTACGCTCGTCGAGCCTGCATGGGCGTGGCCTCTGTCCACGTGTTTGTTCTGGGGTCGTACTTTTCAACCGTGTTCAGGTACTTGAACGGGTCGTTTGCATTGTCGTTTTCTGTCTTCCCGCCAATGGCGTACAGGTATTTGTCAGACACGACACATGGTCCACCTCGATTTGATGTCATGGGAGTGACCGCTTCCCAAATGTTCGTGGACGGAAAGTACCTAGGAAACAAAACAAAACAAGCAAGGTTTAGGGAGTGTTTCAATCCATTCAGTCCTAATATGCATAAGGAACGAATTTCTCCTCACAATGTCAATACAAAGCCAAAGATATGGATTATCAAGAAGTCTGAACACCAAAGCAGCTTTTTTTATATATTGCTGAAATACACCGCTAACCCTGAATATTCATATTAAGGGAATTGGTCATTAGGAACTCACAGTCTAGCACTTATCTCTTGTCGCTAATAAGAGTTAAATGTGCCACTCTAAATTCAAGTTGTAGATATTCTTTAACTTACCTCAGGACGGTATTCAACGGTCTTCCTCTGTGCCAGCCACCCACTGCATATAAAGAACCATTAAGTTCCGCCACTCCAAGAGCAGAGATTTCTTTAGCCATGGGCGCCACACCTGCCCACGTGTTTGTTCTGTGAAAATAACAAGAAACATGTTGACTATTTATCTGGCACGTTGCTTTCTTAGCTACAGAGATTATGATCTTGTTTAGCTATGTTACCTTTCCTATACAGCAGTGTTGGGGGCATATTATTTTCATTTTCTCTGTTTTCAAAGATAACATCGCAAATCCTATGCTCCAAGGAAGAAGCAAAGTGGTCTGTCCCGTTGAATGATGTTTACCGTCACATATGTACTTACAACTAGAAGGAGACATTCTTTGTTATGATTAACATTAAATGGAATGAGAGAAAACGTAGTTGAAAAAGTTTTGAGTTTGAGCGCACTCTTATAACCATATGGTCTTACCTGTAATCATATCTCTCCATACTTGAGAGATGTCCATTAAGGGACACTCCGCCAACCGTGTAAATGAAGCCCTCGCACGCCACAGCACCGTGACTAAAGCGTGGAATTAACATTGGCGCCAAATTGTACCACTGATTGACAGATGGCACATAACACTGAGTCGAAGAACGGAGTTCATCCCCGGGGCCCCAGATCGTGATGATGGCGTCTACATTAGAGACCAAACACTTCCGTAACTTGCAAATTTCACCGACTGGGTGTCCTTGTGGTCCAAAAAGGGCATATGACTTCATAGCTTCATAGAGCAACTTCGTGCATTCAAGATTATCGGTTACCAGTTTCTCCGTTTCTACATATCCAGCAATATAATACTTTGACATGCAACCTAAACGCACCCTGGAAAGCAACTGAGGGAAGTCGCTTCTCCTATTATCCACGTCATGTTTGACCCACGAAATAACCGCTTCGTACACCTGTTCCTCGCTTTCCACAATGACATCATCGAGGGAAATAAGCTTCTCGATCTCGAAGAACCTCAGCCGTTGGAACTCCTCAGACTTCGAAACAGCCACAAAATTCTCAAGAATAAAGCTTTCTGACTTATCCATGAGTTCTTCACAATCATACTTTTCTGAGAAAGCTCTCACAGACAGACAATTTGAAGGACTTAAAGTTTCTTCCAAGTACATACTCCCTTTGTCCTTCAAGCTTTCGATTAACAGGTAATCACCAGCGAAGACAAGCTCTTTAACGTTCTGGTCGGTGATTTCAACTTCGCCCGTGTAGATATAATTGAGCAAGTCGTTCATCACAAACGATCTCAACCCTTCGAGTTTCACCTCACTTTGATGCCTTTCTTTCATGTCCGATGTAAACAATCCGAGGAAATACGCACTACTGGCCGCCAGGATATTCTTATGCGCTGGAAATTCGTGTCCATCCACGTGGAGAATTGTGTCGCACAATATTCCTTGTCGACGAAATTCATCCATTTTCCTGTAAAGATTTTCTTGGTAGGTTGCTGCACCAGGATCATTGATTCTGGGTTTCAAATCCATTATTTCGTCTAATGATTTTTTTTTAACTTTGTTCTCAAAATCAACGATTGCGGCGAGAGAGCTTTCGTTTTAAATGAAGGCCTGTATCAATTCTTCGTATTTGTCGCTGAAATATCAGAAATATTAACTCTCCAAATCGGGAAAAAAACGTGCGTTTTAGAAGACCGCTCAAAAGCATCTATCACAGTCAGTGTGTCAAGAAAACCATTTCAAAGCATCACCGTCTTCCCAGCGACACGTTGCAGGTGCTATTCTCCTTATATGGAAACAAGCCTTGCTTTCAATTGGCTTACCAGGTAAAATGAAAATTTGGAATATTCATGTTTCACAATCTGAAACAGAACGAAAAGCACGCCTAAAGACAAAGGAAAACCGTTATGATTAAAATAGAGAAAAAAAGAAACAACTTGCCTTAAGTCACGAAAGGAAACAAGACAATAACAAAGAAGTCAAGCGAGGCGAATTTGTCTTTTAAAATATGCAAATTACATGAGTTTTGATAGTGAATAATTATCATCACGATTTCGTTTTTAATTTGTGTTCTACATCATCCTACACAGCCGGCGAATAATAAACCTTAGTAATGGTGATTTTTTAACATTCTTCACTCGGGTACTGATTTACCTTATATATACAAAAGGGCTTTGAGAAAAGTAAAAATGTGATATTAAACATTTATTGTGAAACATAGGTGTGATGTGGAAAAATAACCTTGAAAACTAGTTGTTACGCAAAATAATTTGAATCTAACATTTTATTCTTCCTGAGTTTGCTATTATTATCGGATTTGGGTGTGTTTTGGTGAAAAATTCACGTATTTTATACGGGGTAAAATAAATCAAAGCTTTTCAAAGCTTTTCAAGACTCTCATTGGTCATGTATAAATTTAGTTATGATGTGTCTTAACACCAACGAGTGAGCCCTTCAATGCTGTAACCAACGAGTGAATAAAAATTGTATCAGCACTTTCTTGTTCCACGGTTTTCACCGACATCATCAGCTGGGGCTCCAGCTAGGTTTCATAAACTAGGTCGTCAGTCAATCATATCAAAGGAAATTAATATCATTTCAAGAAGCGCTTATTCAAATTAAAGTCGTGTGAGCAAATAATTTAATTTTTTATGAAACAAACGACAGCGCCACGCAAAGGTATTTTTATATTGTGAGATAAAAGTGAGGTAAAAATAGTACCAGAGAATTTTAAAGGAAGAACAGGTAAGAATGAACTAACAAAAAACGTCCTGCATTGTTTCAGTTTGTATTTTCATGTATTTTGCCACCCATTCAGTAGCCAGTCACGTTATATATAACCTCTCGCGTGATAAAACATTTCATTGTTGCCTCTAGCTTTATTCCTACGGTTAGAATTTCCGTTCAAACTAATCGGTCACGAAAACTGAGCTTTTCGAAAACGCTCTTCAAACCGGAGGGATTTGAAAACGGTGGCTTTGCGTTTTAGTTTGGACGGAAAACATTTTTAAAACCAAAGCTTTTCGAAACGATAACGTTAACGATAATTATGCATGATATTCCCCTGCCCGAGTATTCCTCAGGCACAAATCCAAAATGACCGGTTATTGTTGCGTTTTCAAATTCTTCCGGCGTAGTGTGGATCTGATAATTGGTGTGTTGCATTTCAGAGTGATACATCGCAAGTTGACAAAGACATTCGTTGGGCAGACGCATTTCTTGTGGTATATTCCATTACGGATAAAAACAGCTTCAACAACGCCATACAACTGGTTGAGACCATTTACGACGGCAAAGGCACAGATGAGTTGCATGTTGCTCTTGTGGGAAACAAGATAGATCTGGAGCACTTTAGAAAAGGTAAGAAAGCAGATATCGTGTGAAGAACAATGATCACGAAACATCTAGTCTAAAAATTACTTGAGAAGGAAGTGAAGTCAGCCGAGACCAGACGCCCGGCTTGAAAATCACGAAACATTTAAACGACTTGGACTTGACACGCCGATCAGAGAAAAGAAATTTACCAAAAACGAAATCGAGTAGAACAGGCAAGCAGACGGTGCACAAAACTACCTTCATGCAGTCCGAATAAAACTTAGGTACAAAAGGTGGCCTCGTGATTAGTGCGCTTGTCTCCGGATCGAGCGGTCTGGGTTCGAGCCCTGGCCGGGGATATTATGTTGTGTTCTTCAAGACACTTTACTCTCACAGTGCCTCCCTCTATCTAGGCTAGGTGTATGAATAAGTACCAGCGAATTTAATGCTGCGGGTAACCCAGCGATGGACTAGCATCCCATCCAGGGGGAGTAGAAATACTCCTAATTCGCTTCATGCTTCGGAAACCGGGATAAGCTCCAGCCGTTACAAATAAAAACTCGCAAAGAAATGATGCAGAACATTGTATTGAATCACACATTCGTTCGTTAGAAAAATACTCCTTATACTTGCACTTTTCCTTTTAGTGGGATCTCTTAATAAAATGAAAAGAAAAACCGTCTGGGCTTAATTCTTATTGGTACAATTTCCAGAAGGACGCAGTTTGACATTCCTTTTCCGTGATATTTTAAAATTAGTCTTAGAACAGATCAAACAATGGACTTAAGACTTAAAATAAACGAGCAAGGGGTTTCATTGACTGATCTTCTTTCAGATAGATCCTCGGTTATTCCGATGGCATCTCTGCTACAGTCTGAGAGAGCCTCTCGCTTCGAACTTTTAACAAACAATAATGTCAGTTTCTTTTTGTCTTTGTAGTGACCACAAAGGAGGGCCAGTCAGCTGCAGAGCAACTTGGATGTATGTTCTTTGAAGTTTCTGCTGCTGAGAATTATGACAATGTCCAGGAAGCTCTGAACGTGGTTTTTCGCAAGGTCGCGCTACACAAGAAATACATCAGACAGGAGAAGGAAAAAAGAAAGAATACACACCCACAGATCGAGAAAAAGAAACAGAAATTCGGCAATTCTCTGTTTAACTGGAAAAATGAGAAAAAGAGAAGTCCAAGACGAGCAGAAACGCTTTAATTCTATAGTTTGCGTTTGTTCACACAGGATGCTAAGGAAAAGCCCTGTATTTAAACAGATAAGAAAACTTTACCGAAGTTATTTAACGCTAAGTGCAATCTCAGAATAATAGTATGGTCGCATGTTTTCCGATTTGTCCTCCTTTCTCCTCTTTTCCTCGAGCGGATTTCAACATGGAGGCAGGGATGTAAGAAAGAGCCCGTTTCAGGCAAAGATTTGTTAAGTTATCCTATTCGTACAACACGAGTATTCACGACCACTCGAGTTGTTACATTATGATGCCGTGACGTAGTGAGATGTAGTCAAAAAGTGATCTGGGATGGTGACTCAGAAGAAATACATGCTGCAAGTTACACTGATTGAAAGAACTCAAATAACTATGTGAAACCAGTGCTTAGCTGTCAAGTTCTCATATACTCAGACCTCCTGGCCGACAATAGAAATTTTCTGATAATACTCAAATGGCCAATTATCCCCCGGGGGGGAACTCCCATTCAAATAGAACGGGGGTGCTTCTCGTACCTCTTAGGGGTAAAAAAAGAGGTTTTGGTATCTCTTGGGGTGTTCAGTCTTAAAGGATCCACAGCAGGAGCTCTTGGGGTACTTTATAGGGTAAAATGAACAACTTATATTGACCAGGATAAAGATTATGACAATGCTTTCACTTTACCTTTACGAGTACAAGGTATTCGAAGCAATCATCTTTATTTCTTTAATTTTAATTTTAAAAATTATGAAAGTATCAGTTAATGTGTTGTTTTAGAATTGGTACCTCTTAGGCATGAAAAAAAGTTCGAGCCACGCCTACAAAACAGGATCTTGGTACCTCCGAGGGATTCTCTTCAAAATTTTTGACGAGCACCCGCCTCCCCCACCCCGACCTATACATATCATGATACGGGAGTACCCCCGGGAGATAATTATTCTACATCCCGTTGGATTTTAGTTCTTTGATAATATCAGTAAGATTTGTCAGGTCTTGTTGATTGCTCATAGAATAACTCAGCAGTTTAATCTTAGCCCGCGATTAAACTAATCGCTGATTTTAAATTTAATCGGCGATTAGCCCATTTAATCGTGGATTAGCGCTAATCTCGGTTTTGAACAACCGACCCTAGTCTCTAAGGTTAAACTGATGAGTTATTCTATGAGCAATCAACAAGGCCTGACAAATCCGCGCTAATCCTTTTAAGCTTATCTTGACGATGACATTGTTAATGAGACCATTAGCCCCAGTCAATGGGATCCTTGTCCATCTTGACAAAGTCGAGTTCTGTGTACATTATTTTAAGGATTGGAAATGCTGTTACGTTAAGCCATTTTCTTCATAACTTGGCTGCGAGACTTGGAAGAATAAAGCAAAAAGTATATACAATCCTGTTCAACTGTGAGTGATTCCTGTACGTCTTCGAGTAGCTTTGATTTCTGAACACATTGAAATATCCGAGATTCTTAAATAGGATCTATGCTGGAAATGTAAAACAGAATCGAAACATCCGGCCATTTACAAGAAAAAAAATTCAAGGAATTGATGGAAAATAAGACCGATTCAGCTGATCATATCTCGGTGTGGCCGACACCACTCGCATATGCAATAATGCCTGCACGCATCCGTACACGCATTATGCCAGTTATGCGATTTCAAGTTAAGAAAACTTCGCTGAAAAGAAAGGTTTGCTGTGTGTTTTCAAATTTCACTTATATATTGAGTCTGCAGTCAGACAAAGTGTAACCAAAAACAGACAACATTCACCAGTTTCAATGCTTTCTATGAGGCTCTACGAGCTACAAAATGAAGTCGGTATTTATTTGTCTGCTATTCAAACACGGCGCTGATAGAATGGTTATTTGTGTAGGATGTGCGCAGCGTGATCTGCATAGTTTCCTTTATAAGGAGCTGTGAGCACTGAGTGAATACTTAATATGGCTCTACATTTTTGCCTCTTGAAATAATTTAACAATGAAGTGATTACAGTTTACGGCCGATCTGGTGCCCTTCGTAGCTTTACTCATGGAGGTAAAAAGCGCCGGGTATCTCCGATTTTCCAAATCCTTCGCTTCAAGTTATCAATCACTGAAAAGTTGGGCTTTGTGCTATACAGTGCGTGCACAATTGAACAACTTTTATCTAGTGGTTTATTGCACCACTACTCTTTTTGCAACATCTACAAATAAATACCCTCCCCTTACCACCCATTTTAAGACTGATCTAAACAATTTTATATTGCCGAGTTCACAGTGACTTTCAGTGGTATTAACTCAGCGGTGTGATAATTTCAATTTTTACTGACTTTTCTCCAAAACGTCAAATTAATTTTCCTGACTCAAAATAATTCCGACTTTTTTCTGACCATGAAGACACCCTAAATTTGTCGCTTAAAAACTTCGAGGCAACGAAGCCCGCTGCGACACTCCCTCATATGCTCATCACAACCCCACCTGTTCATCCCCTCCCTCGTTTTTCTAAAACATTAATTTCAAACCCTCTTATTTCTTGTCAAGTGTTATGAAAATAATATACCAAACAAGAGCTCGAGTTTCCTTTGTTTAATCACTGAAATTGTATTTACTAACATAATACAAAAATATAACATTAGAGGAACACGTTTTAAGTCTTTGATGAGCTAACGCACTGCAATTTAGGAAAGTGATCAAACCCTCGCAGCTTACGAGACAAAGTTCCACCATACAAGGTGTGGATTGAAAGTCATCGAAGCATGTTTGGTTTTCTACGACAGTCCATCCTCTACGCCGAAAAGATCTAGGTATACCTTTTTCCTGTCTTCGAGGATTAATTTTAGTCTGAACTGTCAAGAGGATTTTCTCCGTCTGTTTTTTTTAGCTTTTTCAACTTCCCAAAAACTTGCTCGTGCTGCCAAAGACTTGAATCACTTTCCTCAAGGTTAAGACTGTCAACTTAAATTGACAGTGATTTAGTCTATAACGATTCGCAAGATACTTCCCAGAATCCTTTGCAGCCCTTACTATAGCCGTCATTTACAATCGACTCCAAATGACGTCTGCATGTAAAGGGGACTGGTACATAGAAGCAGGGAAATATTTCCCTTAGGGAAATTTCTTTATACTTAGTAACAGACTTTTTTACAAGGTAATTACGCACAAACAGTACCAAATAATGCCAGCATTTTCTCTTTCTCTTTTCTAACAAGCCATTCAACGTGTAAATTCAAAACTCTTCCTGCATTCTTGAATCGAATTCGAAAAAAAAAATCCTACAAAATATTAAAAACGCCTCTCTCTACAGAGTTAAATTGCCAGCATTTTTTTTGACACCCGGCAACATTGTTGGTATCCTTGGTCATAATTTGTGTATCATTTAGTTAGGAATACACTAAAAGAACAGACAACAAACAGGCCACATGTACAAACTGCTGACAGCCAACTTGGCAACAGATATTACAAACAACTTGCAACCAATAAAACTATTTGAAGTACCAAAACAGTTTTTCAAAAATAATGAAGTGACATGCTCTGCAAGTAAATACTTATAATAAATGAAACCGTTTTCTTTTTTACACAGCCAACTTTGTTTCAATTCTTACCGGTGAAACAAACGTTATTTTTAACCTTTCGCATAAAGTAAAGGTATTCTACAAATATTTCAAATAAAATCCTTCAATCTAAAGGAATGGCACTTCTCGTACTATTTTTATGTACTAACCAATGCGGTTTTCTTTTTTTCTTACTTAAAAGTGGTTGCTGAAAAATATCACAGGAGGAAGTTTTGTCTGTTACTTTCAATTGGATGTTTCATAACAAAGATTTGTCCAGTTTTGACACACAATGCCACACACAACACTACCGCTATCAAGATTCAGACTGTGTGTATGATTCTTCATCATACTTCCAAATCAGCCAATCAGAAACTTCAACCCGAGAGGTGCCTCCGCCAGCAACATGGACATTTTTGAATCGAACATCGGATGTGTCTGTTGTGGTAGCTAAGATGAGCATGCCATGGAAAAAAACTGCTTTTGCAAACTATCAATGTAACTCGAGTGAAATTCAAGACTGCGATCAACATTTTTTTACGAATTAAACAGATAAGTCAAATGAATTTTACCACATGTTGTCACCTGAACAATGAGGTGATCTGGAAATAAAATGTCTCACTCGAGTTGTAGCTGAATGTCATTTAAGCCATGCTTCAAGTTCATCAACCACTGGCATCAATATTTACATGAACAGTGGAAAAACTTGAAAAAATATTACAGTAGAAAGGGATAAAAAAAATTGGATACCACTGACATCTACCTCTCCTTCCAAAAATAAATAACAATACACACATGTATATCTAATTAACCACATACAAAAGAACATGAAAATCTTGGCCATGGGCAGTATAGATGGAATACGGCAAGTCTCAAACCAAAAACACAATATGCCGGTACTCTTCCAGTATGACCACAGCAAGCTTGGTTAATAAAAGACTTAGTACACGACTTTTAGATGAGAAACAGATATAAAAATGTTACCAACACTACGAAAATGTTGGACCTGCAATCGAGAATCTGATTGCCTAATTTCAGTTATTGGCCCTCTCAGCTGAAAGTATCTCAGGGGCAGCATAATCAAAAACAAATCACCACACAAGTGTTAGCCTGAGTTAACACAAAGTTCTTGTTATGCACTTACAGGTACATGTACATGTAGGCCCATTACCTCCAAGAGAGTTGTTTCAAATTCGAGACAAGAAATTCCATATTGATGTAGAATCACAGAGATCAATGAAGCTGACTGCGAGCAATACTATCAATGAAAGACTTAGCTATTAAACAACTTGAGGTTAACAACTGAGGGAATTTTGTGAAGCTCGTGTTCTGAGTTTTATTAGCCCTTTGTCAGTGGACTTTGAATTGTCAGATTCACCAACTCACCGTGGAAGTTAATTACTTTGCCCTTCCTAACTTTAAGATGATGAAATAGCTAAATCTTTCACTCGCCTACTGATGCAGTCCAACGGTTTCTTTAGATCCTGGTAACTTTGCTCAATAACTTTTCCAGGAAGAACCTTGTCCCACCCAACCCTTACGAACCGTTTCCCAAGTTAATTCACTGAACCAACATGGCATGCTCACACTATCTACCAAGAAAAACAATACTACTCACTTGCATCATGCATCAAAATTTCATCAAAATTTCATGTCTCAAAGACTACTGAAACCAGGGCCACATCTATCCTCTCCTTATAACTCTTCTATTCCACCTTCTGCCATTACATAGAGTTCACTGAGCCAAACTAAAGCTTATTATATACTTCATAAAAACAGGACTATAACTTTTAAACCTATACAAACCACAGAACACTACCCATCAAACAAACTTGTGAACCTTTCTGCAGTAAGCAAGCACCATCAAACAGTGGCAATATCCTTTATTCCAAGCAGAGGCCTATCCCTCCATGTGGCAAACGTGTCTTGGCCAAATGGATGCTGTCCATTTGACTAAATCAGTTAGCAAAAATAATTCTACTGCAGCCAAATAAATGATGATTACTGTGCACTGAAGTCTACTTCGGTTTCATTGATGACAATTGACTTATAACCCGTAATAAAGAGCTGTTCTCATCCTTCAGTTTCTGGTTATCTCCACGTAGTTGTTCCAGCTCCTAATGATCAAAATATAGAAAATAACAAATTTAATTACATTTGCTATCACTGTTATACAGTTACTAATTTACTGACACTGTGGTGTGACAAAACAGAATCCCTTGTCACATACTCAATCCATCTGTAGGCACTGGTGACATGTCTGCAATGCGTGTCTGTATAGTGAATCACATTTCAGCAATACAGTATATCACAAGAGATGTCCATGTTTGCATTGAGCTTAGCAGTGCCAAGATTAAAACAATCATCTCCTTCCAGCCTGTCACACATTTCTTTTATTTTTCATAATTAATTTGGTGTTACAGTTCCTTTTAATGCCAGCTTTTGAGGAGACAATGTTATATTTAATTTGAAGTATTTGTCTCAGTTGTTTGCTCTGCCCCACTAGCCTTTGTGCTATACACACTGCCGAGGGTAGATAGTTGTTAATAATATCCCACCACTATGAACATATCAATACATATTCCTCACCTTGTTTACTTTATCAAGTTCACTTTTATAATCTTCTATCTGATTTTCATAATCATCTATCTTTTCAAGCAACTGTTGCACTTGAATGGTCTCGCTATCTTTTTGCTGCAAGTTAAGACGTAACAAATAAAAAAAAATGTAAACCTCTCACATGAATTAATATTAAAATGTTAACTCAGGTTTCAATCCTAGAAAAATAAAACAACAAAAATTGCATTGGGGTTGAGAAAAAAATAAATTTATGATTTTTCTTTTTTGTTTTATTCAAAAAGGCTAAAGAGCCAAGAATGAACTATGTTGAAAAAGGCCTTTTTGGAGGGATTATTCAATATAACCTTAAAGTGCTACTACGATCAAATTCTCGATACCCATTTTTTTACATTTTCGTACACAATAGATCTTTCTAAAATATCTTGCCAAATTTCAATCTGCTACGAACAGTATAACTCGTGTTTTTTAGACCTTTATTTCCGAGAATTTACGGCCGCCATTAATTTTCCTTGTTCCAAGTCTGGGTTGAGAATTGGAGAAAATGACGTCATTTTCTCAAAAATACCACACGGGTTGAAATTATAATAACAAGTAGTATAGCAGTTCGCATAAGAATAACAAAAGCTTTGGCTCATAAATTCGTGCAATTTTCTACATTAATTGTTATTATAATTTCAACCCGTGCGGTATTTTTGAGAAAATGACGTCATTTTCTCCAATTCTCAACCCAGACTTGGAACAAGGAAAATTAATGGCGGCCGTAAATTCTCGGAAATAGAGGTCCAAAAAACATGAGTTATACTGTTCGTAATAGATTGAAACTTGGCAAAATATCTTGGACACACCTATTGTGTGCGAAAATGTAAAAAAATGGATATCGAGAATTTGATCATAGTAGCACTTTAAGAAAAGAAGGGTTAAACCTGCATTTTTGAAACCATTAATCTGTGAAATAAAAAGCCTTTGACTGTAAAATATACAATGTACAGCTGAACCTGTTTCATTTGAAACAATCCATTGATGATAACAATGATATATTTTAAGCCATTACTTTTGGATCAAAAATAAAGATAAAATTACAGATCACTAATCTAAATTAACTCCTATTAGGAAGGAAGAAGGGTCCATTATTCCCAATTAATAATCAAAAGTTACAGGACTATCAACAGTCTATGTGAACTATTTACACTGGGGCTCAAAGTAAAAGTTTTAGTCCACTTGCAAAGTTTTGCTGGTAAGATTTTCCCCACTAGCAAACTGGTGAGAATTGGAAGAGCTTTCTCCAAAAGTTTGGGAGACAGATGATTCTAACTTGCAAATGTTTGCTAGTGGATACTTTTCTCATTCACAGATTATCAAAATCACTCGCATTTTGCGAGTGTTAATTTCAAGCCCTGTACATGTCATATTCAATGACAACGGCCCACTCTAAGGTGAATGTGTCCGCTGCCCACGACCTTAATGATCACCTGAGCTATTTCCACACAAATTAAGCAACAAGAACAGGCCCCAGTTGTTCGAGGCTGGATAACGCTATCCACCAGATAAAGCACTATCTAGTGGATAAGTGATAACAAAACAAACCGCGCTATCCGCTGGACAGTGATTTATCCAGTGGATAGCATTATCCACCTTTCCAACAACCCTGGCCAGGTGTGTAAAACAACCAATTCATGAATTTTGCTTTTGACACCACAGTAACTAAATTAATAACTAACCAGACAGAAGAGTGTACTTACAACTTTTTGTTCTATTCTTTTGTTTGAGCTAGGAAACAAATAGTATCAGATTATTAGTTACTAATCAAGAGCCATACAGAATTACTCTAGAGTTCATTTCTTACTTCCTCTTGTTCTGATACATGTACACTGTACATGTACCAGCTGTGCTGCAAGGCTTGAGATTGTATCACATTTGTAGCCAATTGAAGGAGAATTGAGATTCACCAGTAAAACAATCTATTTGCAGAGCTACCATATATGACCAATAAGCACAAGGCACAATAAATGCCCATTTTCATTCTTTTTGTTAACCTGTGTAAATTTGCCATGTATAAAAATGCATTCTTTTCACCCTATTGAAACATAGTTTAAACAATCAAGCTACATGTACACAGACATTGAGAAACATTTGAGCTAGTCAAAGCATACAAGATAAACAATGGGGGCAAACACCTGGCCACTGAGCATACGATATGAGATGGCCTCAAAAACAAACAAGGTGATACTGAACTTACCCTTTACTTTTGGGAGAATCCTGGAATAAAAAAAAGATGGAAAACTGTATTAGTGGAATTGACTAATAGAAAAATACATTACCTGTAATTCAATCATTTAAACATTGGAAAAAAAACTGAACACAGTTTCACACAATCCTTCGACTGAATTTGATTTACAGTGCTAATGTGGTTTGGCAATCAAGCGTAAACAAATGCAGAAATTTAATCAAAACATGTGGATTTACATTGATCATGTCAGACTCAGTCCACTGTCAAACACAAACTCAAGCCAAGAATTTGGATTAATTGAAATGTGGTTCAAATTCTTTTATATGGCCATGCTGAGTAATAGTGAACATTCACTTGACATCACAACCACTAAAAACAAGTTTGGAAGAAATGACATTTACTAAAATTGATCATTTAATAATCCTCAACAATGAATACAAACTTTTAGATTCGAGAGTTTTAATTCTTGTAATAAACCTCAGCAACATTTGTATATAATGTACTTGTATCAAAGAGCAATTATTGCATTGCCAGGTACACTGCTATGACAAACCACAATTATCTCCTTTTCACCTTGCATGACCTGGAATCACTCATTATTCAAAGAAATATCTAGACTGGGGTCAGATTCCAAAAAGAAAGAAGAGCCACTTGAGTTGCTTTTCAGTGATAAAATAAAACTCAAAGATCTTTGATATGAAGTGAATCTTCTGTCTACATTCTGGTGTTAACTGCTGCACAAAGCATGGAGTTCCATTTCGAAATAAAAAATAAATATGACTACAACATGGTGCAAGAACAGCTTTTGAAGGCTTGAATGTTAGTTGAAACCAGAATTCTCAAGACTAATGGGGGTTAATTTAAAAAGCTCTTATGGCCTTAAGTGCAGGCTTTAAAACGTTCTATATTCATCATCTTACAATAACAAGTTAGTCAAGTTTTGTTAGTCCTAAGATCCACTTAGTATTGTTGTTGTTGTTGTTGTTGTATTAAAACTATCACTTGAATCTACACATACATGTATATTTTTGGCCTGCTCTGAAGCTGTTAAAACAAGAATGACTTTTCCTCTGCTAGAATATTATTTTACAACATATAATACACTTTACTTTACACTAAGCAGATATAGTTTTAAAATATGTACACTAACGTGACTGTTCTTGAATCTGTTTACAACTCCAACTATGGACAAACACTTTTAACATAATGATTATAGTTTCTCAAATTAGAAGATCTAATTGATCTTCTTTGTGAAAAAAAATGTTATCTATCTGTTATAGTTTCTGCAATGCCTGAGCTGAATTATAACTGGAAAGGAATCAAGGTCTACTAAATGCTTACGTTGCAGACAGACAATCAAAATGTACAAAATACATTTTGGAAGCTTTAAACAGTTCAAAACTGGTACAAGATATAAATAACTACAGTAAACCAGAAGATCGCTTTTCCAATACATGGATGAAGAAAGACAGCTAAAGGCATTGTGCATGTTTGCACACAGACGATAAATAACAAATCCAAAACAACACTTTCCAACAGGTAACAGCAATTCAAATAACAATGAGCGGCTGGCAAAGAAAGGGTTGTCTTTACCATTTTACAAAGGGACTGCTGCTGCCACAAAACAAATCCACGTCCTCAGCTTAAAACAAGAAAAAGCCAACCAAACCAGTGTAGAAATGATACAGACACAGCAAACAGTTGTGAAATTTGCCCTCTTGACAAAGAACTGTGATGGCACTCATTAGCAGGAGATATGTGATATATCCCACAGAATATCCATTTAAATTCACATAAGGTGCAGTTAAATAACCTTGTTATCTCTGGTTGTCGCTTGGTTACTATCAGGTTTCCAGCATATGCATTTCAGCCTCACTACAGCTATACTTTGTGTTTAAATAGAATCATTTTACAACAAACACAAGATTTGTGGTAATGATGTTAAAAATCTATTTTAAAACCAATATTCTAGCATTTAACAATTCAAACTGTTGTAAAACAAGCCTTTGTTGTCTAAAATAACTTGTCTGATAACCAGCTTCATGACTTGGAGAGAGTTTCAAGGGTTTTAAATGCCCAAATTTAGAAACATTAAGAATTTCACTGCAGGCATCCCAAAATTTGATCCCGTATAGTTTACACAGGTTTGACAAGGAGATTTAATGTAACATTTCTGGCTTTTCAACCTAACTTTTCTATATAAACAAGGCAAGTATGTGAAAAACCAAAAAACACACATGGTTGTATAAATCACCATGTCTGAAAACCTGCATAAAAACAAAAACAGATTTTCACGGTCACTGTGTAAAAGTATTTGACTGTACACAACTACATACCTCTACTGCCTCATCATCGTTCGCTTGCTCGTTCTGTTGCGTGTTTGCCTTAACTTGCTTCGAAACAGTATCATCGTCCTCGCTCTGAAACCACAAAAAGATACCATTCAATAATAAGTTGGCTACTCACAAAAGCAGTCGAACGCTAGATACGTGAACAAGAACCAACAACAGTCTTTATGTATAAATGAAAGACGACATTTCTTAGATCAATATAACCTCATTGAGTTAACAATGAGGAAAGAACCGAAAAGAACTTTCTGGTTCTGGGTTTGTCGTATTGTGATCAAACTTGAGCTCGCGAAGACAAAACGGCGAAAAGTCAATCTCAAAGCCAGAGTAACAGTACGAAACAAAATCCGTCACATATGTTTACACTCGAAAAACCGAATCTAATACGGCCAGTGAAGTTCATGATACAACAATTAAGCTTAAAAATACTCTGGAACAAGTTCAAACATAATAACCAGGTATTTTTATGGCAATTACATTTCATCTCTGGCTGATTTCAGCCGAAATAGCTTTTGGAAGCACTACACAGTAATTCAACTGTTAAGAATAAATTAAATTAATATCATCATTTCGCTTTGGAAAGGACAAAAGATGCACATTCACGAGTTTAAGCAGTTTTTAGTTAGCTCCGGTCTTTCAATGAATTGAAATTTAAGTATAAATAGTGTCAATTATATACAAAACAAAATTAAGGTTTATAGACAGGCATCGAAGCAACTGGACAAAAATTTACTTTTATCTCCGTCTTGTAACAATAGTAATTACGAGAAAGAACAAGAAATTTGCCACCATTTGTTATATTGTCGTGAACTTATTAATTTCCACTTTTTTTGAAAAAGCACTAGAGCTGGATTGATTTTAATTTATTGTTTAGATTTGCCGATGGCGAATTGCAAATACAATTATACACCTTTTATCGAATTCACTGTACAAGAATGTAAATTTCCAGTGTCCATGGTAGTGTAAAGAGTTGAACTTCTTGGAAGCGTATATTGTAATTTTTGACAACGCGTATCCAAAAGGAACACAGCCTCTTGATGGCAAATGATTCAGTCAAGAGCACAAGTTCTATAACTGTAAAACTTCGCCGTGTATTGTGCATAAAAGGACACATACTACATTGTTCGTGACGCCGAAATCCTATACTGTCAGAACTATTCGACAAATAGCTCAAACAGATCGGCTAGGGTGTTCTTTTAAACGACAAAATCCCGAAATGGGAACACAGTAATCAACACACGACAAGTGAAAAACATCATCGAGATTACTCACGTCTCCTTCTGCACCGGGCATAATAACAACTCCTGTTGATCTTCGTTTCTCTCTCAGATGTCTCTTGGCCTGGCGCTTATGCGCGCTTTCGCTCTTTCTCTCTTTCTTTAGGGTCTTCTTCGGCGATGTTTCTTCACTGGGAGCTGCTGCCCCTTCTAAAGGCGCCTCGTCATTGGCATTCGCTTCAGGTTCTTCTTTAGGTTTCCGCCTATCTCTTCTGTCTCGTCTCCCAGAGTCTCGGTCAGCACTGTTAGCCATGTCATTCGCAACTCCACTGTCGTCCAAACCTGGACTATTATGTTCCTTAGCAGGCGATGGAGTCCCATCTATCCCATCAGTATAACGATTAACCCTTCGCTCTCGTCGATCGTTTCTATCTCGTTTGTATTTAGTCCTATGAGTTTGAGCGGCATAACTCTCATCCGACCCGTCCGCCATTACTATGACAAGGGAAGCCTTGCAAGCGATAGCTCAACTTCCTGCGATGGTAAATTGGCTAAGAAACCGCTTGGAGATGCCAGTTATGTCATTAGTTACTGCAGAAATACCTCAACTCTAGGCTGCAAGCTTTACCGTTTCAGTGCAACGAGTTTTTGTGGAGGAATTTAGGCTACAATGGGGTGAAAATTCTTGAAAACAACCCAAGCAGGCAGCCAACGTGCATGAGTATTACCCAGAATTTTGTGATTTAGACAACAGACATGCGCAAAGCGATCACAGCCAAATTCCACCCGCGGGCTGTGATTGGCTGATCTTGAAGACAATATAACCTCACCAACTGACACACCAAACATGTAATTGGACACCGAATTGAAATAAAATCCAACCAATAAACACATTTAAATCGGTATATACGTCAATCACGCTGCATATTCTCGGAGATGCTCAAAATATTTTGCCATTCTGACTGTAACGTGACTTCAGCGAAGTAAAATAAGTCGATAAGGGCGAATTAAAAACCTTTAGTCGCATCCAACGAGGTTTTCATGGTTTGTGATTTCGTCGGAATTCAGCGAAGCATGTCGGAGTGAACCCGGATGGCAGTAATTGAATTTCATCTTCTTTGTTTACTTAGAATATAAAATTTTACTGACATTGTCTTGATAGCATTGTTGTTTGAATCTTGCCATTTACACTTGAAGAAATCGACTTCCAAGCTCGAAAACGTTTATAAGCCGATATAGAGGGCTCTCTCACTGTAACCTCATTAACAAAGCCATGTCTGTGCGCAGGGCGAAAGGGTAAGTGATCAGATTAAAAGGACTTGTATGTAACGAAGGGTGGGAAAACGGGAAAAAAAATGCACAAAAGACAGACAACACACAAATAGACGTTCAATTGCAGACAATTACGGCAGTCTCAAGCATGAAATGAGAAGTTTTTTCTATTATAGAATCGTTAGATTTGCTGACAGGTTATTTTTCAGAGTGACGGGGTCGAAGAAGGTGATGCTGCGGACTCAATGAAGAAGAAAATGAAAGCTTGTCAGTGCAGCCGATTAGAACATTTGCAACTCTTTTTACTGTAAGCACGCTCGGCTGAAATCATAAATTTGCCCATGCAGATTATGAGATTGTGCTCGTATTTCAGCCCGCTGTTTGAGTCGCGATGATTTTTATATATGCCGTTTCCATCAGTGTTTACAATTTGTTTTCGAAATTTGACAGAATTCCCAAATTATAATACAGGAAAAAGCCCAAGCATGTAAAGTCATGCTAGTCTTCTTACGGCTTTGCTTGGTAAAACACCAGGACCAAAAACTTTATCTCAACATGAACATTCATTCCTAAAAGAGACGAACTGTCAAAATCACTTTCACTGCCACTGGGTGGCATAATTATTAGCTTAAAGTAGTAATTGAATAAAAACTTACCCCTTTGTCTGATCTCGGCTCTGTTTTATACTTCTTCAAAGGAGTAAGTTGAGAATCAAAATCTATTAGCAGTTTGCGTCCACGAAAAAGAGCTCTCCCTTTGTAGAATTGGGCCAAACACTTTCTAGACAGTTCACTGAATTCTACGTACGAATAAAAATTCTCTTAGTCTCCCCAGTGTAGGGGATGAACACTCTTTCCTTCAATAAATGCGGACGGATTTCCAGCATCGATCAATTGCATAAGATAGGAATTAAACTTAAGCAGATGATGGTATTCCATGCCAAAGCAATGTTAATAATAGAAAGATACCAAATATCCTCCAATATACACAAATATGTTCATGATACTTCAAAGCCCATCGGGATATTTAAAATCTACAAGAAGCGTTTACTCCGTTAAGAAGACACCTAGAAAACGCAGATCCTCGGTCTAGGCCAAGGATAACCGCACATAGCGTTGGCTGCGATACGATTCATTATGTGAACAATTTGCAGAAATACTGATTCAGTTTGCTTAATAAAAGTGAAAGAGTCGAGGTGCAATCAACCAATAAGTAAATGACACTGATTCACACCCAAAACACTTGTAAAGGCGTTCCTTCTACATATAGTAAATAGACCACAATCACGCCAGAAAAAGAAAAAAAAGATGTATATTTCAGTGGTAAAATATTAATTTGGCACGGACACACCGTTGGACAATTGTGATAATTGTCTACCATTGCAAAGCAGGCGCACCATATGGCTAGCTTTTGTGAGTAGTAACGGAGATACACAGACAAGAAAAGTGACTGTTCAGTGGAACATAGAGCTACTTTACCACCCTATGCCGTACAAATCCACTCCTAACCAGTGGCATCATAAGAAGCCAGCGAAGTAGACAATACTAAAACTAGCCTCTTCCAGACGTTTAGGTAGTTGGGGAGCAGAGCCATAAAGTGTCGCACCAATGAACAGGGGATAAGCAAGGAGCGAGAAAGCGCACCAAGCCTCTCTCTCCTTTTTTTCCACTCCGCCGTTAATTTTTCGCTGCGCTTAGCAAATAACTGAATACATGGAGGAGGCTATGCTAAAGGCAAAAGTAACGTAAAACGGACTTTTTCTGAACTGTCCTGAACTGAGGTGGCAAGTGTGAAGAGATTTGTGGAATCCAAAGTCTATTCTGGGACGCATGAGTGGTGCTGGTGATGTTGCCCTTCTTACGTTTCTGAGGAAGATATCTTTCTGAAGATATCTTTCTGAAAGATATTTATCTCTTTCAGGACCTGTTTTTTGTTTATTCTTCCTTTCTTGTCATGGCAACTGTGTTTGACACGAATGTTTACCGCGCACACTTTGAATTTTCAAAAATTATGTTTTGTTATCAGAATATACTTTTTTCAAGTTTTATTCAACAAATTGGCATTACTGTTGTACTATTCCACACATATATTTCTTGACGTGGAATAATCTTGTATCGACTTATGTTGCTTCCTGATGTCACGACAGAGCAGAACATTAAATTTGAGGGATTTTATGACGTCATTTGACGTCTGTAAACGACAGGCAACTGCAATTTTGCAGATCGAGCTGTAAGCAAATAAATAAAAAGAACTTTACGTTTCACTGTTGTACTAAATGGGGACACTGTAAATAAGCAAACATTTTAAATAGAACATAACTTGTCAGGAATCCCAAAAAGGACCAAAGGACCAAAAGGTCTCTCTCTTTGTAGTCCTTGGGTATCAGACATTTTACTCTTACAGCGGGGAGTGGGTTCCAATGATTTGACAGGGGAACATTCATTACAGAAGTGCTGGGTTAACCTTCGCTAGCCTGTTAACCCAACAAATTAAAATCAGCACACCCTTAATCGCTTAGGTTCAAAGACGTTGTATCCTATTCCACCCGTAAAAGACCAAAACTATTGTTTCAGGAGATCACCTCTAATGAGCGTACCATAGAATTACGAGGTGTCCATAGCAAGTATTCATCGCGCAGTTTGTAGGAGGGTCCCCTATGTAGCTTGTGCATAATTTTTAAATATCCCGTGAAATTGCTTTATCAATACTTTTCGGAAGTATGTTGGAATGTCGCTCGCGGCGATATCATGTACTGTTTGTACTTTTTGGGAAAGGGAAAAGTATCAAATGCATGTAATGGAACTGTATTCTGGTAGTTATTGGCTAATGACGTCATAGTGTAAAAAGCCAATCATAGAATCGAAACAACACTTAGAAAGCAGGAAGTAATACCAATCCAAGCACCGTGGTGACGTTATTAGTGGCAAACACATTTAGTTGATACGATAAGTCAAGAAGCTGAGGACATAATTAAGACATACTCCGGAAGAATCGCTTTAGAAAAAAAATCTCTCTTTTTATTTAACCTTCAAGTTTTTGCTATATTACACCAGAGTGATTTTATTTAACACGCCTTGAAATAACATCTAACAATTAGCGTTAAATAGCAAAACCTAAACAAAAACAAATCAAATTAATTCATTTACTGTGTAAATAATAGCATCTAGTCGGTTGGTAGCTAAGATCACTGTATGGAGATCTATTTTACCACCAAGGCACCCATTACTAGTCACGTGATGGATCCTAACTGATGATACTAATTAACAGCATAAACAGCTGCAGCCAATTGCATGGTTTTATGATCATAAAGTTACTGTAAGAGTTTATGACGATCGATCTTATGCCACAGCCTGGACGATGAGGATAAGTGGGTGAGTGATCTTACATATACTTGCTAATTAGGTAGAAAATTAATTAAGGAAACCGAAAACTAATACACAGTTGACTTCCTGCTGTGGTTACCATTGAGAATGTCTGGGTCATAGTCTCGTCAAATGTGAAAAATAAGGCCTTTACGGTGAGACTCGGTATTTTCCAAGCCTGACGACCTCAACAGTGCTGGAATCTATTTAAGAGTCAAATAAGCAAGAACCATCGCGAGCCACTCTACGCCATTTTAAAGGCCTCCTTAACCTTCAGGCTTCTTCAGAGGTGACCGTCACTGTAAGAGCAAAGTGCCTTACCCGAGAGACCTCTTCCCCATTCCCCTTGTAGCACCAGATCGAGATTAAGGTGAATAATTTCATATGCTTCTTATACTTTCATCCACCACGACCAAAGTCCAGGTAATGTTTCTATCTACACATTTGTCTGCATGGCACAATCCAAGAAGGCGGACTTCGTTACGCACAAACGTTAAATATCTCAGAATCCGAATTTTGACAGGAAAAGGCTTTGAATATTTATTGAGTCTAAATTAGCCAGTTTTGAGTGTCTTCTGTCAGTCTTCACTTGTTCAACCTATGATGTTTCTAGCCACGCGCATGCACTTAATACTTACCGGCGATTACCGACATCCGCCATCCGACTGGCAGCGCATTTGCACCAAGTTAATCCTAAACATATTTCAAATTCGTCATTCGTATTTCGACTCAATCTTCTACGATCTTTACTATCTTTGGTCGGTTTAAGTCCAACAAATTATTTGGTATGGTAACTTATCTAAAGGCAACTGTTCATCGCGAATTTAAACTTGAACTTGACAATTCCGTACATTTCTGTTGGGATGCCACAGGATGGCTTTTTCGTTTGACCAACCAGAAAATGTCAAGAATGAATGGACTTAGTGAAAGGTAACTGTTTCACACTAACTTAAAATTCCGGAAGCTTCCACTTTAAATATATGCAACCAAGAGATTATTCTTTTGATGCAATCTGATCATTCGTTGTTTGTCTCACTGTAAGATTCCCCCAGAATAGCCAATGATTGAATAATATGAAAATCGTAGAGGTCTTCTTTTTTTCCATTCTCAGTTTCTCAGGTTGTCAATTTCGCTTTCTCCAAAGCTAGCTTTATTACAAAGCTTATGGGTTTTCAGGGACTAAGAGTGAATTTTGGCAAGCGCCAAGTCTGGTAAATGGGATGCCCCAAATCTCCAATGGAATTTCCGTGCTTGGATTTTTGCGTTGTATTTGCCAAACCAGACATCAACCCGTTTCCTTTGGAAATGGTAAACAACCCTGAAATAGCCACCTGAAATGAACCACAGGAGAGCATCCACTTCCATTCCTTTCGATTATTTAATTCAAGCGCGGCTAGCTCCAGACATCGCGCAAATTTTAACCCATATTAATAAGCGGGTACCTCGGGTTCAAGCGATGAGAAGAAATTTTTTTAAATCCTCAATGGAATTTTGATTCTATTAATTCTGGATTTCAGTATGTTGCTTTGCACAACCGGTTCGTCATGTGAGGATGCAAACACGCTACGGTACAAATTTCGAATGTGCAAGGTTTGAGCAAACGAGACGTAGGAGTCGAAACTAAGTTAAAATACTGATTCAGGTTTCGTTGAAACTTATCATTGAATAAGATTAGTTGGTTTTCAGTGGAGAGTGAAGGTCACAGAGATGTACCATCTGAGCTTTACTTTCTCTCTTACCAATTTCACTGGTAGAACCACGGTTATGCCGAACTCATACCATTTTCCTTGGGATAAACGTTTTCAGTCAGTTACTATCGACTATCTCGAATCATCTGGAACTATTTTTGTTTCCCCCAAGAGTTCCAGTTAGAGGGATTAAAGGAGCTGCGTCACAGTTTACGCATCTTGAAAAGGTTAGCCTAAATTTGTCAAGTTTGTCCGGCGTTTGTAATCGGTGTAAATTTTCTCCATCTTCTGTCATCCTTGTTCCTTTATGGTTTACTATTATCTCTTTAGTGTTTTTCCATCTAAGTAACCATTATTTTCAGGTTTCCTTCAATTTAAACGTAATTTTGTACGTGGCCAGAATAAACTAAGCCCCTATGATTAGAATCCGACAGTCTGGGTTTCGCTGTGAGGTACTTTTAATTCCATGTTTGCTTTCCGCGTTTTGGCAATGTAAGTGTAAGGATGTTATGTGCTGAAAATTAAACAGCTGGATAGCTCGTGGCAATTTTAGTCTGCACTAGGGCCAGAGTTGTGCCCAGTGCACCGAGCTATTAAGAATTCCGTGAGTATGAGATGACTAGGAGCATGGCCAATCCCGAAACCCGAAACCCGAAACCCGAATGGGATGCTAGTACATCACCTCCACACCCAGCATCTGCACGTCCGTTTCCCCTGACAGTTCGCCTGCACCGTTTTAACTCCTTAGTTAATAGAGAGTAGCTCTGTTCTTCAAAAATGCAGAAACCCATTGTTTCTACTAATCCGAAAAATCGCTTGGCTTCGTAAAAATTTTGAGGCGCAACGAAAGTTTGCAGTGTTTCTCGAAATTTCGTTCGAAAATTCACTTGGGTTTTGAAAATTCGCTTTAAGTCTGCTAACGTTATGTACTCGCTTCTACACAAAAGATCTGAACTTGTAACAAAATGCAGGCACGAGAATAAGTTCTATGCAACCAATCAGAAACAGGTTCCCTCTACACACCCTCCATGAGTCAGTTGGAATTTTGTTTCAGTCGCTGCTAAGGGCACAGTCTGATGGTCGTGAAACTCGAGTAACTGTAGTTTCTATCTTACTTTGTTTTGAGTGTAATATAGATTGTAAAGGAAACAACGCTTTGGTGAGAAAACAACGCAATGGCCCTTGTCAGCGCTCGATTCCGGGTCGCTCAGCACTTTTTGTGTATTGTTCAAAATGGTGAGTCTAAACATTGACTACTGATCCACAGCTGAGGGAAAGGGAAGGGAACTTGAAGTAACTGTTAGACAACGCACGTTTTCGCTTCTTCGAAGCAGATCTTAACTAGACGTCCGGACGAAGACGACGAAAGGCTGAGTGTTGGTTCCAAGGGCCATGTTCGAGTTTTCCTCAGGATTTTTTGCTATGCCTTTTATACAGCTTTCAGCTGAGTATCTGCTATCCGGATGCATGCATTGTCCGTTAGAGTGAAACATCTTGGGAAAGGATTTGCAAGTTATAAAACTTATTTATTGAGTCTGCAATTGCCGTTCGTGTTATTTTTGTTCAGTCGTTGTAGTAATCCAATGAGATTAAACAGTAAAAATATACAAAAAAACGTTTAAGACAATGCCCCCAGAAAAAGATAAAATGAACATAATGAATTTTACAATATATAACTACTGACAATATCTCGTATTTGTCGGTCCAGACCTTTGCCAATGAAACACCTGCGCAATTTTGTTAGGAGGTTCCTTATAATTTGAAGGAAACTTCAATACATAAGGACCACATGTTCCACGGTCTAAAATCTTCAAGAGATAGAGCATAGAAATTACGCAAAACGTTGCGCATTGGGAGACGAATGGAGGAACATTGTCCATTTACATGTAGTGGACGCTTTATCATCCTCTCTTGATATTTTTCTCGTTAGATTGTAGCAAAGTTAATTTTGCTAAATGAAGCCCACGTTGAGGAAACACAATACGAGGTTTCATGTCAAAGTTGAACCCGCAGAGATCTTATATACCCCTACTTATCGTACTTATGCTGTCCTGTGTACGTATCGTTAATGAGCGTCTGCTTGCTCGTTCCTGAACTAAGTGTTACAGTTTACGCAGAAATAGCACAGTCCATTCCACTTGACACGGAACGTATTTAAGGAAATTAGAACTGAGTGGCTCATTTCAGACTTCTTCTAAGCTTCATTGAAATGAAGTCATAACAAATAACCAGATCAGATATCTGGAAAATTCCTGTGGGAAACGTGAATTATTATTGCTTCACACCTCCAACCAGTGCGCGAAAAGGGATCATTAAACCAACAAGTATGCAAAAAACAGGCAAATTAATTAATCAGTGTGCACCAACGCGCAAACCAACAAACCAGGAAGCGCACACGCGCCAGTTAACCACTGTGCACAACCGCAACAGTCAACCAAATAGTGCGCACAAACGCACAAGTAACCCATTCAGTGTGCGCAAACCCATCTGTCAATCAATTAGTGCTCGCAAACAGACGAGTTAACCAATCAGTGTATGAGAACCTCCAGCCAAGTATGCGCAAACCCACCAGTCAATCACTTAGTGGGCCCAAACAGACAAGTTAACAAATAAGTGTCCTCAAACAGACAAGTAAACCAATTAGTGTGCGAAACGGACTCTAACCAATTTTTGCGCAGAAACGCACCGGTCAAGTTTGACAATACCCAACATGTCGCATCACGTCACAAAAGGCGCCAACAATGTTGCGATATGTCGCGTTGAAATGTTGCGATCGTTCGGCCGGGGCTTAAGTGTCCGCAAAGGAACAAGTTAACCAACAGTGCGCGAAAAAGAACAATTCTACCAATTACAGCGCGTAAACGCACCATCAAACCAAAAAATGCGCGCAAACGCACGAGTCTACCAATCAGTATAAACAAACGCACCAGTCAATCAATTTGAGCGCCCTAAAGGTAATGTTACACTAGCCGATTTTTAAAACAACAACGTCGCGCTAAAAATCGATGTCGTGTAATAGGGCGACGTTTAACGCAACATCTCGTTGCGGCATTCAGAAACCTGAAACACTGTTGCCCGAATTTTGCATGTTGCGTTAAAAATCGTCCCGTGTAACATACCGTTGCCAGAACAAAGTTGTGTCAAAAGTTGTCTTGTGTAGCATGGATTAAAAATCGGCGTTAAAAATCTTCTCGTGTAACATCACTTGAAAGAACAAGTTAACAATCACAAGTCAACACCAGTCGCACCAATCCAGTCAATCAATTAGTCTGCGCAAACTTACAAGTGAACCAATCAGTGTGCGCAAAAACGTTTGTAGTCAAGCGATCACTGTGCGCAAACCAAACACTGCGTGCAATCCCGTTAGCCTAGCAATCAGAGCGTAGTCAAGTCGTCAAAAGCGAACTTAAACTACAATTGACAAAATGTTTATTTGATCGTTATTTTCCTCAGTATGTTCACTGTCTGTTGCACGGTAAAGCTGTAATCTGGGTGTGCCAATCGTTGTCCTAGCCAAGTGTCAGCCGATTTATTGGCCAAGTGTCAGCCGATTTCAGAAGCCTAAAAGTGGGGTTTCACAGGGTTTGTTACTGAACATTTTTTTTTGCTATCTTACTGGCCAAAACATTAAAAAGAATGGAAACACATAATAACAAGACGATAAAAACATAAAAGCCAATCATTTTGTGAGAACAATCGTATTTCAATTGCGGAAAATTAGCAGCTATAGTTGAACCCCACTATTTCGAACCCTCAGAGAAAACGAATAGTTTAAAATAGGGAAAGTTCGATATAGCCGATGGTAAATAACTGAAGGGCAAATCCAAGGGGAATGGTTTTGAGTTCGACATAACGGGGAACTCGAGGTAACCGAGTTCGAATCAGCGCCGGGGATCCAACTGGTATTTACTCGCAAAGCACTGGTTTTGACGAGAGAAGACCTTCCAAATATCGCCCCAAATTCGAAGGACAACCACAAATTATCACTTGTTTTCAAAATGCGCGCCCAAGTAGGTGTGCAGGTGCAGAAGGACGGATAGACAAAGCAAAATTTTAGACCCCGAATGGTGTGCCAAATTTTCTAAGGTTTGTATATGGGGCTCGGGGATCAAGCGGGGGTGGGGAGATATCCGTTTATCTTTGGAAGACAGCGACACCAATATATATCGGAATTCAATCTTTATCTTAAGACCCTACAGTGAAATCCGAATATTCTTCAGAAAGGCGGAGTAACTTACATGGTATTCACTCGTTCTTCTAAGGTTTACTCCACTCCTTAAAGCTAGCTTTGTAGTAGGGAATTGGTACTTACTAACGTGCGCGTGCCATGTTGTGAGCGGGTCCTCTCGAGACTGTTAGAAAAACAAATTCCCTGCGGTAAAAGTAGAGATGAAGACATAGACATAGCAACTTTCCTTGGACAATTCTATCCAAGAGGGAAAGATGCAATTAGGTTAACTTAACCATATGTGAAGCACCAGCCCGTGAGACAAGGCCAGACCACAACACCGTGCCTTACCTCTTTCCGATGAGTGTGTGGGTTCTTTAACGTCCCCTGCTAACCATTTAATACGGCAGATGCAGGATACGGTGCCTACGATTTATACTCCTTATCCGAGAAGACTTGAACGTCTAACAAATTACAAAGACAGCACATTCCCCTCAGTTATTTCAAGACCCTGAGTTGTTGGTCCAGTCTGGAGCTCGAGCGCTCGACCACCTGCACAGCAGTCTGGCGCTCTAGCAACTGAGATAACCAGGTGGCGGCTGAAGAAGCCATTTACCGGTTTGGCGGGAAGTGAGGTCGAACATACAAAATCTCTATAACGACTATGCCGTTCATTTCCTGTTTCTACATCTTTACGCGACACTCAATGGTCTGGAGCTAATCCGAGATGAGGGAAGAATTACGTTTGTCTGTATGTGAAACGCAAAATCGTTAACTTCGACTCGAGTTAAAATATGGATTGAAAACATCCTTTGAAAAAGGGGAATTCACCCTGTTAATCCCGCCGATCAGACGCACATCTTTGGCCTCCAAATTTCGAGCAAGACAGACTGACTCACGGGAGAACCGCTGTTTTGGTTAAATGTTGGCTTCCCATCTTTACCATCCAGAAAGAATTGCAACAGCACACAGAGAAAGTTTTCACGCCACAATGCTTAGCAACTGGTAGTTTTTCTACTCCAACTGGACGGGATGCTAGTCCATGGCCTCTTTCTCAGCGCATTTTGATTGGTAGCCCCCGAGGTAACCTGTGGCCTTATGGTTAGTACGCCCCTGGTCGGAGCTATTACGCCGTGTTCTTGAGCAAGACACTGCTCTCCACCCAGGAGTTTAAATGTGAACAGGCGAATTAAGTGCTGGGGTTAACCCTGTGCTGGATATCAGCATTCAATCAATCGGGAGAGAGAAGGGAAGAGAGTGGGGTGGACATATTCCTAGCCCTCCATGCTAAGGAAACCGGAGATAAGCGTTAGCACGATGGGCTGGAGGTGTTCAAACGCGACGCAATGGGTAAAATTGACCGAAGTCCACTACACCGCACAAGTATAAAATGCCCTGTTTACTTGTTAAACCCAGTAACAAAATAAATTTGAGCAAAGCTGATTAGTTGACCAAAATAAATTTGAATAATAACAAGCCACACCAAGCACATTTACAGGAGACTTGTATATTTATAGCAGTTAGGGTTCGTATTCAACACAGAACCAACAAAGACAGGACAACTAATCATACAAGACTATTAGTTTTGTCCGTAATTATGTAAAATACAAAGATAGAGAGCTACTTGTAAAGCAATGTAATATTAAACTTGCAGAGTGCTGAAATGCACAGTGGACAAGCCGGCCCGAGGCGAGGAACAGGCCAAGACCTACAGGAGATAGAGCCATTCCGACCTTTCCTGAAAGTGGATTCCACTCAACTAGTGAAAGGACGACAATTACAAAAATAACGACCAAGTAGGCAACTTCAATACAATATTATAGACAACCTGACTCTTCCAGCTATTGCTATTTAACACTTCATTTTGATAAGATATAAGAGAAAGACCTCGTTTAACAAAAGAATGGTCCACCAAAACGTTTTCCCCCAAATAAGCAGAAAGAAATGTTTACTTCTGTAAGGGAATTGACGACTCCACAAAAAAGAAACCAAGATATAGATATATATATATATAATTTCTTCTATGTCCGAAAACGATTTCCTGGCTTTCAGATAAGATTATGAAGTTGCCTTAAACTCAGTGCGTTTTCCTATAAGGGCAGTGGCTCTACCGTGTGCCACCAAACGTATTCAAGTTAGGTTTCATACTTTCAGTCGGTGAAACAACAAATCTTCCGTGAACATACTAATTAGAAAATGACACGTGGGCTTAACGTCGCGCCTCTAAGACAAAACCCGGGTGCAGTCATGGAGACGCGACACCAAAGCAACAAAGTATAGTTATTCCTCCGACTGCCTTGGAACAGACCAATCACAGACTACGTTAGCTTACTGCACAGGCGCTTTTAAGCTCGTCACGCAATCTTACCCGTCCAAAGGAAAAACGGCGGCGTGACCAGCCAAAATTGACGATTGCGAAGAGAGCCAAGACTACGCCTAACCCTAACTAATTTATATCATCAGAATTTATACGCACAATAACAATACAATATAATAAATGTTAATTTCAATACAATTATATTTGCGACGGCGCGGAACATTTTTTGAGATAACAAAGTTGCTTTGACTGCTATTAAATTCTTCTTTTTTTCTTCTTGTCATTGGACTAATTTGAATTTGAAATCAATCAAAAACTGCATCGCGACATAGTCGAAAAGGCTTCTTTGGATTCATTCTTTATTGCTTTCTACAAGAAGCAACTACTGCACAGTTCTACTGAATCGTCTATGGAAAAAAGTCATACAAAACTAAACTTTACTACAGTAGTTGAATCTGCCATTCGTTTGATCGATATCGGTAACCCTTCATAGTGTGACAAAATAGAAAAGCTTCTAGCAGACAAAAACGTCCTGCGTAACTAATGAAAAGCACTTTGACCGTTAAACTAGAATATACACTTATAGAAAACTGCATTGGAAATATGCAGAACAAGGGCTTTTCAAGGAACATTCACATATTCAATTGTAAAATC
This sequence comes from Micromussa lordhowensis, assembly GCA_964020085.1. Classification (NCBI taxonomy): domain Eukaryota; kingdom Metazoa; phylum Cnidaria; class Anthozoa; order Scleractinia; family Lobophylliidae; genus Micromussa; species Micromussa lordhowensis. Next base: position 37,258,967 of record OZ026595.1, read on the forward strand.
GTATTTTATCTTTCTTGGTTCACCTTTGTCTCTACACCGTTATAACCGATCTTCCTTTCTGTTTTTGACTAGTTGACTGACGTCCAATTACAAAACGTACACGTATCTACACAACAACAAGAAAAAAAAACTTTCAACGAACCCAACCAAGACCTAAGCATTGTACTCCAGGCTGGCGGGGAAGACTACAAAATCCGACTTCCCCTGGCACCCCTCCCTCCTAGCATAATTAAAGAATCTCTGAGCTGTGGTCTCGTACTGAATAAATAGCTACAGTTTAAGACCAGGAAAGAGGGGCTATATGTTTGTTCATACTGTTCTAAAGGTTCTTTGTGTCTCTGCTATTGTGTACCGGAGTTGCTGGTCAAGTAGGAGGTCGTGATAACTTGCTAATAACACGGATTAAAGCGCCGTTCTCGTCTTTCAGCCGCTGATTGTCCGCTCTTAGGTCCGCTAGTTGCTGTTGGAATAAAGAGACAGCCATTAGTTACAAAGAGTGTTGGTCGAGAGAGAGTGTTGGTCGAATACCAAGTTCCTCAAAGGTGACCCAAACTAGCTGTACGGAGAGTAAAGAAGGGAACTTGAGTCATCGCTGCACAATTTAACAAGAGCATTAAAGATATACTCCATGACAAAAGATTTCGTTCAGAACTTATTAGTAATAACTTGCCGCTTCGCGCATGAGCGACGCCGCCACCGCCGCTGACCACAAAATGGATACTTGCGCAACATGCCCTTTCGTTTAGCTTCAAAGGTTTCAATTACTTCAGACATCAAGACGGCACCAGTCACAAAATGGAAAGAATTCAACATGTATGCATACCTTGAGATCATCATCTACGTTAGCGTATTTTCTTTCAAGCTCCTCCTTTGCCTAAAACGCAAATGACAACGATCAGTTGACGATTATTTTCTGACAACTCACTCGCTTTAACGAAACAAACTGAAGGAAATCGACAATGTTAATCACGTACTTGTAAGGCCTTTTCTAGTTTGACTTTGTATTCTTGAAGTTCTAACTGTGCCTCTTGGAGCCTTTCTTTCAACTTCTGTGGATCCGTTTCTGTTGTAGTAGCGTTTGCCTGTTAACAAGAAAATTGAGTTAAATTTAAACTATAATAAATATAAATATTTTTCATGAATTTTTTTTTCCTTTTTAAATGATTATTTCCTTAGATGAAGGCAAGACACAATTGGAACGTAGTTTCTTACACAGAGAATGACTCTTACCTTGGAACTCCCAAAAGGTCCTTTAGAATCACCAGTTCTACAAAATAGAGGTCAAATGGTTTTCATTTTGAATACAATTCCCTTACAGCGTTTTGGGCATGTCAGTAAACAAATAAATAAACAACCATCCTTCAACTCACCCTCTCCCTCTTATTCTGTCCGTAGAACTCTGCGAATAAAGCAAACGGAAAGATGAAAAAGACAATCAATAAAACGTTTTATCTAACATTTGCGATAACTTCTGCAAAGATAATGACTTCACTCCATTAGACTGGAGTGCTCCAATCTTTTGATTGCTATGAGTAAGTTGGTATTAGCTAACAGAACATTCTCCACCCTATCAACCCATCTATAATTACCTTTCCATCATCTTGTCTAGTTTCCTGGGATCGCCTTCTGCTGCTTACTGGTACTTTCTCGTCGTTCTCATCGTTTAGTTTGGTGTTCTTCTTGGAGTCTTTAACTTCCTCACTTTCTTCTTCATCGCTCTAGAAAGACAAGTTAGGTTGGCGTTAAAGATTGAAAGTAACAACTTGTAGAAGCCACGAAATGTTTTCAATAAAAGTTTGATGTGAAAGAAGACAAGTGAACCCGTTTCTTGGAAAACGAAAGTAAGAGGAAGAGCACCACAGCTGAAAACGTTCACAACGCTTTGTTTCCGCTGTTGTTGCGGAAGAGCAGTCTGAACATTCGATCTAAATACAGCTAATCAAACACTGAATAACTGGTATCATATCCACAGGCATCGCGTTCTTAAGGTTGAGGGATTTGGGGTTACTCCCCTCCTCCCCCATCTTGGTAAGAAGGCTACCCACCCCTCCTCGTCGTTTCTCCCTTATTCTCCTGGCCCTCCTAGCACGTGCTGCAGCTGACGAGGACGAGTCATCTTCTTCTTTCTCTTTCTCCTCCTTCTCTTTTTCCTTCTCCTTCTCCCTATCCAGCCTGGAGCGACGATAGCTCGGCATCTCGCTCTCCTTCTCCTTCTCTTTTTCCCGGTCCTTCTCCCTCTGTTTCTCTCTTTCCCTCTCTAGTTCTCTCTCCTTCTCCTTCTCTTTCTCCTTCTCTCGTTCCCTTTCTCGTTCCTGTAATCTCCTCTTCCAGGCCGGTAACTCGGCTTCCTCGTTCTCCTTGTTTCTTCCCGCCGACTGTTGCCGGGTATTCTGTCGACCGTCCGCCTCGTTCTTGTCCTCCGCTGTTCCGCTTAACCTGTTCCGCCGGCTCAGGAACGTGTCGGAGGAAGGTCTTGTCGACTTCGGTTCTTCTCTCGAGCCCCGCCGCACGGAAGTGTCCTAGAACAAGCGTCAACAAACGTCTCAAGCAGCGTTCTACTTTCCATCATTAGTATTTTAATTAATGTCGTACAAGTCGGGTGGAAATATTCAAACTATTCACACCGAAACCTCTGTTCGACAAACTTTTAAATATCCAGTTTACTTCGTACCTACACTACAAAAAAATTCAAACGTTGAAAGACTTTGTTATCTCAAATATAAATTTCTGAAACAAAGAAATTCAGCCGAAAATTAATGACGGTTGTTCAGCATACCAGACCGTTCTCCGAAAACGCCGCGCATTACACATTCGAGAAATCCACCTTCCCCACTCCTGAACCAAACCTGAAATCTTTTCTCTCCCCTCCCTGCCAGGAACAGAATTGAGATTACACACCCCAGCTACGCGCGCGCACACAATTGGCAAAATTGCGGGAGACAACAACGCCTCAATAGTTGTCTGTCAAGAGACTGAAGTGTTGTGGCACGACAAGACAGTCCAGCCAGCCGTACCTGCAAAAGCAAAATAGCAACGCACTTTTCTCGACAGGCTTAAATTCAACGAAAGATACGGAAACAGGAAGAATTGAGCTTGTAAAGTGTCTTTTCCACGCTACAAAAAAAGCTTCAGCAGAAACAGGCGAGCAAGTTCATGTTTACTTTTAGACAAAGATAACGAGACGGTATGTTCACGAGTGAGTGGGATAAAATGAGCACAGCAATCAAGTCGTATATGGAAATAAAATGTTCTTGGAATGAAGGCGTAGCCGAATACTTAAATTAAACCTGTCTGTTTTAACTAGAGTTACTATCAGTACAGATCTCATCGGCTGGAGTTCAATTCTGCGGGAAAACAAACAAAAAAAGAACACTGATCCCAACAGCATAACATTGCACAAAACCTCACGGGGGCAAGTTTGTTTACGCGTACAAGCGCGCCAAAAGCACGTGGGGTCCGATGTAATTTACAACATTCCACAGACGTTTAATTGAATTAAACGCTGCCAAACGTAAACAATGTCAAAAGAAAAGCGATGTCAGAGAAATCGACTCGCAACATGTGCACATACTTCAGAGGTTAATACGCCCCCAGGCGTGCGTCATGTTACGTGACCATGCTGACGAAAATCAGTGGTATGGCCACGGTTCAAATGCACTCAATTATTCAGCTGTTCAAGGCCTTGCCGGTGGAAAACTTTTGTTGCCTCTTTCGGCGACTAATTACTTCAATAGCAAACATGCCAAGTCGCTTGTTTACCATGATATTAAATTTGACTTACAGCTCACGACTGCTTTGCCAAGCAGAAGTAAATAAGTCTGGTATCGAGTTTACATTCCCAACGCGACTTGACATATTTGCCCCGCTGACAACACAACACGTCAAATATTCGCTTACAAAGCCCCCGCGCTTCACATCTGATGCAAGAAGCTCCTAGACACTGGAAACCGACGAAATTCTAAGTTAACATATATTACCTGTTGCGAACTGGACTTGGCAAATGGCGAAATGAACACATAAAAATACGCCGAATTTGTTGGCAAAGTTTTGACAGATATGCAAAATGGGTGTGAATAAATGTATTACACAATTTCACACGCACGGCTAATTATCCACTTTAGACGCGATTATTCTGAGTATCTCATGCGCGATCTGTAAAAACAGTTTCCGAGCTGTAAAAAAAAAAAATTGTAGACTCGTGCTGATGTTATCAACGAAGTGGCACATTCAACGAAAGGGCAATAATTTTCACCGCCGTAAATAGTGCGACTGTGTAAAGGCTTTGTTAAGGCTTAAAGGAACACTACCTCCACGATATTACTCCCCACTGAGAGGTAATGAACTTAAAAGAGATTTGCTCGGAATTCAAATAAAGAATCCGTGGGTTAATAAACCCTTCCGATTTTCAATAGGCTGTACGTCTTATCCATACAAATGTCACCACTGAATAATACAATGTGTTGTTAATAAAAAGAGAGAGCAACTTTTAAAAGCAGCGCCGCGCGCAGCATACATTGTATATGTCGGTCTGTGGCTTTTAATTTAGCTTCACTCCATCGAAACAAGCACGATAATTACATTACATGTTCCACTGCAGAGCTCTTCCACACGCACCAAATATCATAGACGAAAAGCATTGGTATCAAGCGGTTTTCACGACAGCTCGGTCTACAAACGCAATTTCAGCTACAAGCAAAACTGACCCGGTCGATAGCAACATCGGGATATGTTACATATCTACTGTTGACAAACAAGTACGAATGTACGCAAATGTATGCCCGTTTGCGGAAAAGGTTGCATGGATTAATTGCCTCAGAACCAACCACACAATGCCAGTTATTTTTTCACAATCTGCTTAAACTTTAAGGACATTATTACCTGTAATCTTCCATAGCTCGGCTGGTCGAAGCGGCGTGTTAGATACGACATGAGCGGTACTTGACGAGCGCCTCTCGATGTACAACAGAAACTGGACACTACGGGAAACGTTCGGCTGACGCTGCGAAGCAACAGGTCTTCACAGTGCACCGCGCTGAACGGCTACAGGTCTGGCTCAAATTTCAGTTTCGCCATTTTTATTTCAATTGCTTTACCCCGACAGACCATAAGGAGAGGTCTCGCATGAATTATTTATAGACTCGCACCCTAATTACAAAAGCAAACCTCCCCACGCAATTACCATCGGTTACAGTCTAAGGCATGCTGTCAACACAATCAACAAGCAGATCTTGCAATTATCTCCACCAGAACTCTGCATACCTGCATGATCTATAGATCGAGAATATGTCAATTCGGTTGTTCCTGTTGTTTACACTTCAATGGAAATCATGATAATCCTCTCCACTTGAGTAGGCACACCATTTGACATTAAGGTACTAGATTCTTTGTTAACACGGCCGCAATTTAATTTTCTTACGCCTTCTCTGTTTTTTTTTTTTTTGCTTTATCTTTTAAATGTTTATCTATTTTTCCGCGAGACGAAACAAGAAAAAAATTATTACTCTTCATCTTTTTAAAAATCTTGTTTAAAACAGGTTGCCACGACGAGTAAATTACTGACAGACCTCGAACAAAAGACACCAAATTAACACGAAAAGTTGTCTTCATATCGGAATAAATCAAATTGGTAAAAGCAAAGTAAAAAGAACGAAAGGGCGAGGACGCAAGGACGAAATTAATAATAATAAAAAACTTGAACGCCAAAAACCGCAAGCTAACATGACCGCAATGAACGCCGAAGCTGTAGCGTGTCCTTTTGCCGGTCAAATACCAATACTTTTCAGTTGTCTCGCGCATGAGCGACGCCCTACCCTTACACTACTGGAATAACTTACCTTACGTTCCTCGACCACTTTTCTGTGACTGATATCATTACTTTTTCTATCTTCCTCCTCGTTCTCCTCCTCCTCTTCTGCGTCTCCCTTGCCGCCATTTCCAACAAAAGAGGTAGCGGCCCTTTGAGTGATTCTCTTGGCTCGTCTTGTTTTGGTTTGGGTGTCGTCGCTCGGAGTGGAGCTTATTCTGCTCCGTGTACTAGTTGTTGTACTGGATGTATTACTCGTGGTATCCGCTGTAGTACGCGTCGGGTAGCTCCCGAACCGTGACTTTGTATCCTCTCTAGTACCTTCCTTATCAGCAAACCTAGAAGTCCTAGAGGGTTCAGTTTTTGAAACAGGTGAAGAAGGAGCGTTTGCCTTCTTATCATTGTCTAGAAAAGGGGATTTGAGAAGCTTCGACGCGCCTCCTACCGCAGGTCTCGGCGCACTTACCGGCGCACTCTGAAGACGCGACGCGGGCGTCCGCGTCGTAGTTGTACCTGTTCGCGTTTCTGGTTTAACCGGCTCTTCTTCCTCCTCCTCTTCGGAGGATTCTTCAGTTTCACTGCCGGTTTCCTCTTCCGATTCAGATTCCTCTGCTGGCTTTTTCAGTGAATTAACCGCAGGTTTTGAGGGAAGAGAATTTACCGTAGGTCTTGACCTGGGAGGAACCGAGTTCACCGCCGGCTTGGGGAGTTCCTCTTCTTCAGAATCTTCTTCACTCGACTCCTCGGAGCTGTCCTCGGTATCCGACTCGGATCCGCTGTCTTCTTTGCTGAATCCGTCTCGTTTCTCCTTCTCGTTTTCCTTATCCTCCTTGGGCGACTCGGAGAAACTCGGCGGCCTGGAGGTGCGGCTTTTGGGGGACGTCATCTGCTCCCTGCTGGCCTCCAATTGAGCCCTCTCCTGATTGATGTCCCTGAGAAAAAGGTTTTGGTCCTTTATTCTGGTTATGGAGCTCCTATGAAATGAAGAAGCCACAGAGGTTGCATGAATAGAAGTGTTGCAGGACTGGCACCATAAACACCAAGCACCTGAATTGATCTCTCAGCCTCTGGAGAATCAATACGTCCTTTGTAGAACCCTGTTCGTGACCTTGTCAATCATAAAAAGTGGTCATGGTTGGAGATGTAAGCCGGGAATGGTATCCATGATGGGATCAGTACGATTGCCAATTTTGAGAGCACCAATGTCGAAGCGCACACTGTTATGGTGATCTGAAAGTTTTGTATGGAAAATGGTGCAGGTTGGCAAGTTTTTCCATTCGCATACAAATTCTAACACGTTCAAACCACCATAAACTTTACCACATTTTCATCAGTGGTTTCAAAATTGCCATTCGTACATGCTCGTTCCATTCCTGGTATTCATTTTGTTCCACGACCATTTTTCATGATTGACAAGGTCACGAGAAGGGTTCTTGGAAAGGACACGAGTGCTTGATGTCCGACAATCGAGACCGGGAACATGCGTTTTTCGAACAAGGGGGACAACTTTTTTTCCAGCTTGAGGTTTTAGTCACATGCCAAGTTGCGAGGACTTTGTTTTTCGCTTAGTGCCAGTCCGCAAAGAAGAACAACAAGAAAACCGAGAAACCCTCATGAGAAACCATGCAGATAGTCATGCATCAGATCAGACAAGACAAGACAAGGACAGAGCAGCGTCAAAGAACAAGACAAGCCAAAAGTGAGAAGTTTTAAGGAGTAAGCTTAATTGTAGAGAGAGAGAGAGATGTGGTGGTTATTTAGTGTTAGTACAAAGTGTTAGCTTCAACTTTACATACAGCAGTCCAGGGTTGTTAGCAGGGGGTAGCGTACGCTGCATTCTAGCTCTAGACGATTCAGAAAGACTGAAAAGGAAGGAAAACAAGTTTTACGTTAAAAACAACCATCATTAAAATGAAAGAATTAACACCTATTTCACTTTTTAGCTGAAAACGAGTGTTGGTGTAAGCTGTTTAGGATAGTTAGGTGATCTTGCTGCCCTGAAGTGCAAAAGACTTCAATCTGAAATACGATTAAAACACTTGGGTCGAAGCGTTCTTTTTTCCGAAGTGATCAAGTTCTTCGTTGTCATAAACAGCATCTGCCTATAATAATTTTCAAGAGAGGAGTTAGCAATTAACCACTGCTGTGTGAAAAGATTAGCTTACATTGTAGCTCGACACGGAGGGAGAGAGAGAGAGAGAGAGAATTCTTTCTTGGTAAGGGTCATTTTCAGGCAGAGTAAGCATGGTGTACTAGAGTTGAAAATGACCCTTGACTAAAATAACAAAGCACTACTGGAGCTCTTCTAGTGTGCAAGTTAAACCTCAGGCTGAGAAGAGTGCCAAAACATGAACAACTATCCACAGAGAAGGTGCTCAGGAAGATACTTTTCAGCTTCAAGGTTATATTGTACTAGTGATGCAGTAATACTTAATTGATATTAGACTCCACCAAGAAATACGGCATGCGTGTATGTTGTTCATATTTGATTTCAACTATATGTGGATCGTTTTTCTTCGGGCAAATAACTTTTTTTTTCAAATTCACTCCGAAACAATAATAATTATTGACAAGGAATAAATTTGAAAAAAACTAACTAACTTGAAAAAACAAACAAACCACATGGCGTGGTTAAAAAAAAAATACCTGCGTAGCATCTTCAAACAAATGTTTACGCGTCTAACTTTGATTGGCAATGTAAACAGGTTTAAATTCCTCTCAATAACTGGTTGAGAACAAAACCGTAGATATTTGTTCTTCCTGAGTACACATGTGTTTCTCAGCTAGAACATCCCCCCACTAATGAATAGGGGGTGGGGTGCAATTACAGGACGGTTAACTTCTAGCAATGCCATAACCGAAAATTCTTGGTGGATTCTAACAGATATCACCGTATTATAAGAGAGGAAAAAATGTGACTACAAGATAGAGTCTAGCTTCGAAACAGAAGCGGAGATGTAGCAGGTCTCGTAATCTTGTCATTCTATTTGTTTTCAAAGCATTGTTTCTGTTGTTTGTTCTATTGTCCTCTCAAAAGAGTTTCAAGCCATTCAAAGACCTTACGAGAGCTGCTACCTTACCTAGTGTTACCTAGCATTTGCTAACTCGGAGTTCTGTCAAAAAGCCCTCCACCAAACAGTAGTATTAAGTGTAACGAACAAAAGATTTTCATCTAGCTCTAAGCTTCATTACTTTCTGTAGGTACTTGGCTACGTGCACTTCTCTCGTTACAACAAAGCCGTTGTCGCGTTCGCCTTTCTCCCAGCTTCATTCACACTAAATAAACATTTTTGGTTCCAAACGTGAACAAGTAGTACTACATCTAACAACACTCACCGTCGTTTTAACGGGGCAGGTCCAGATTCCATATTGCTTTTTATAACTGGTGTTGTTGACTGTAGGAAACAAGTTATTAAAAAAAAAGAAACTAGTTAGTCAGGGAAAAAAATACCCCCTATCATTTTGGGAAATAATTACCCTTCCCCCAGCCCCTCAATTAGGGATATCCTAACAGTAGGGCAATGCTTGTAACTAACTCCACATACGATTTCCGCCCTTCCCCACCCCCAGTCTTTTATTACTACTTCCACTTTTCATAGAAAGAAAGGTCCACTTTCCCATCCCCCCAAAAAACACTTCCCTCCATGCCATCCTTACAAACACCTCTGGATCCCCCTTGCATCACAGCAACTAACTTTCCCCAACAAAGTAGATAATGTAACATGTCTGACACATTGTTATGTGAAAAACAGGTATATGTCCAGGAAGTTATTGCAAGAGGTTCAGCTACTGGAGAAAATTAGATCTGTTTCTAGATTAAACTGGTGTAAAATCAGAACAATTCATTCAGCATTGTGTAACAACCAAACCTATGTCCTTTCACAGAAGTAAAATGCTAATTCTTTTATTTCTGTTTGGCTCTTTTCTCATTACCTTGTAACTACATTTTTGCAAGTTTCACAAAAAGCGAACCTTTCTCATTAACCATTTTAAAAGAAATCACTGCGTCAGCATCAGCGTGTATTCCTTGATATCTTTTGTACCTGTATGTTTTTACATTGGTCTCATTTTTTGATATGCATAACATTTAATGAGATTACTAAATCCCCCTCATTTTCTAGGACTGAATAGAATAGAGGTTTTTAACACTAGAAATTAGCAAAATAAATTTATTTTAGTGTCCACGTCCTCTTAATAGAGGTGTCTGCTGAATAGGTTTTTTTTAGAATGGTTAATGTAAGATGCAAACTTCAGGACCAGGCAAAGTGTCCTTTACATAAAGGGTGTCCGCTACTGCAGACGTACAGGGCAATTTGAGCAGCGACCAAATACATGAAAGGGGAGGATTACATGTCATAAGGACACCACTGCTGTCAAGAGGAAGGTTGGTCATCCTTGTGCACAAAACAAACAAACAAAGTAAGGAATATCCAGCCCATAACAACAAATGCATGTAGCAAGGGTTTCAGTAACGTTTTTCACACAAGGACAACTGGTTTTCACAGGTGGGCAAAACGTTTTGAACTGAACTTCTTTATAAGAAAACGTTTCCTCTACATGGTCAAGCCATGCAGGAAAAACCATCCTCACAGCCAGTCAATTTGCCCGCTAACAGCCCTTAATGATACCCCTGCATGTACACTCTACTCACTGCATTGATCTTTGGTTTATCGTTTTGCATTTTCTTGAGCTCCTCAAGCATTTTAACCATGTCTGGTTCTGCCAGATCAATGGGTGTTGAGCCCTAGAAATAAATGTTGGTGAGAACTATGACACACTTGTTTGCAACCCAGCCAAAGTTTTACAATCTACACAGCAGTTCCCCGTCTTTTTTAATGTCTAGTATACACTTTATTCAGGTTACAAATTTAAATACATGAAAGAGGGATTAATTAAGAAATAGAAACCACTTCCATGCTCCTACTGTGGAAGTTTGGGAGAATGTGAAATACTGTGTGAACACGAGTTGCAGGCAAGTGTTTCCATAGGGTTTTCAAGTAACAACTGTTGGTCTTTTGTTCAAAAATAACTGGTTGATAGACTGATTCAAATGAAGGACTAAGAGCTGTAACAAGTCCACAAGTCCACTATCCACAAGTCCGACAATAAATTTCCGAAATGCTCGACACTTAGACATTCTTACAATTTTCTAATTCCTACAATCATTGCCACGGCAACTACACGCCTTTGCAACCTCTTACTACAACTATCAGAAACCTTTGTAAGTTTGACATCATTTTGTGTACAGTCCAATGGATTCATGTGACTTAAAGCAGTTACCATTTTATTCCTGGCACTAAAGTTAGCTCCGTGATCAGCTAATACTTCACAGGCATCATTCTGCCCCCAGTGAACGGCTGCATGTAACGGCGTCCAGCCGTCATTGTCCTTCGCATTGATATCAACACCAAGTTGAAGTAAAAGACTGAAAACAAGATCAATCACAACTTACAAACATTGCTTTGAAAATTGCCATGCTAAACTAGCCTGTTTTACTGGGCAAGGCACTATAAGAGTTCATCAAACAGAGAGCTGGTGACATATATTTAGTTGGGAAACAAGTCCCAAGAGGTTGTGGTAGGGAACAAAACAACTGTTAGGCTTTGTTACACAATAATGTCATAGATACTGTTTAAAGGGCAGATAATGCTATTCATCTGATAAATTGAACTCCAGTGGACACAGTTCTCCCAAAAAATTGAGGATAGAGAATGATTTCTGTAGCCAGAACGGAGCATTCAGACTCTCCCAACCAAACTGTATGACTTCAGTTTTACCCAACAATAAGATAAGATAAAAGTTTATTGTTCACGTACGCTGAGCGATAGCCCCCTATGAAGCACACTTAATGCTGACCATAAAAACCCATGAGCACTTCAAAGACTATCAGAGCATTTGCCCAGATTTTCATTCAACTTGGAGAAGCAGTGTAAGAGTATCATTTTTTAAAAAAAGAACTAAATATTTGATTGTTTCTTATGCACTTTTACTCTCTTGCAAAATCTCAAGTGGCCATCACTACGTGGAGTGAGATCGACATCCTTTTACATTGCACACTAGACTGTCTACTACCATGTGCGATTTTCAACTGGGCTGTCATGGGCAAACCTAGATTGTTTTTAAAACAGTTGCTCTTTTTTTACTTTGGGGTTTCACAGCAATATCCCTTTGTGTCACTGAAGAGCATTACATGTAGGTGCTTACCTAATTACTTGTAAATAACCTTTTGATGCAGCAACATGCAATGGAGTTGCACCTAAAAGAAATTATTACATTAATTATGCATCTTTGGAAATTGTTGGATAAGCTGATAAGTCATGGGCCACAGGTGCTGGACTCTGGACTGAGCGGTCCGGGTTCGAGTCCTGGCCAGGGACACTGTTGTGTTCTCAAGTAAGACACTTAGTTCTTGCAGTGCCTCTCTCCACCCAGGTGTATACATGGGTACCAGCAAATTTAATGCTGGGCGTAAAACTGCAATGGACTAACATCCCATCCAGGGGTGAGTGGAGTCTCAGTAGCATGATGGGCCTCTAGGCTGATATGCAGACTTAACCATGCCACAGTGAACAACTGTATTTTTCCAATGATACCATATGTAAAGTGACAACAGACAATTGCGGTGGAGTGATGCATGTAACTCTTCCACTATTATCTTAAGAATGGGTGGAGAGGGTGGGGCTTTCATGGTACACAAATTAAGGTATCATGGTAGGTGGATTTTGACGAAAAAATAGATTTTATTTTTTTGCCGTTCAAATCGAAAAGACTGTGATAAATATTTTGCAAAAAAATGAGCAAAAAAGTTTTTCTACTTTTTGAGATACGGAAAGAAACTATTTTTGAATCACATTAACTCCTGACGGCACGATGACAAGTTCCTGTCATCGCCAATTAAAATTTACTGCCGGTTGTCAAGTGTAATGCGAATTGCGGTGTAATTTTCATTATACATGTACTGCAAACTGATCCGTGCCGACATCTGTCAATGCCTCATACATTATTCTCGATAAAGTAAAACGTGAACATTTTTAGTTCGTTTATGCGCGTCTTCCGACGGAATTGGCTGAAAATTGGCAGCCACGTTCTAGGATAATTTGTTCGAAAAAGGGTGTCAGGCTTTGTTAAATTTCGATTCTGTTTCCAAGTTATGGCCTCTTTTGCAGAAAGGAACGTCTGCATTGACAATATCAAACTTTAGGAGGTTGTAAAAAAAAAAAAACCACATCTGGAAAATTGCAGACACCCTTTTTGAGGATGATGTGTGAGAAAACATTTCAGATGTAAATTTCACCAATCCCATAATTCACGCGCGGAAGCAAACCGATTTAAGCGAAGCAGTGTTTCTGGGGATTTCTTTTAATATCACTTCGTCATTGTCTTTTTAGAAATTTTTAAAGATATGATTGTATTCTATAACTATTTAGCTTTCAGAAAATGTATAGGTTGATGGGGTTTTCTTTGAAAGCGTCAGCGTAAGGGCGGGATTTCCAAACACTGTCAATCCACCTACCATGATACCTTAAGAGAGCTTCAACATGGAGTACGAAACATGATTCAATTTCTGTGTATTCAATCTTGTTTCACAATGTATGAGTTTTTAATCTATAATCATCTATAACTGTTTACAATGTTTCATTAGCAGAAGAAAATCTATAATGTAGCTAACGAGTGTGGCAAAATCACTGGCTATCACTCACAGCCATTTAATGCTATGAAGTTGTTCAGTTAAAACAGTGTTAGCACTTTACCTGATCTAATATCTTTAATTTCATTTATTGTTCTACCATTCACCCAACTTTGGGCATCTTCTAACATTATTCTCTCTTCTATACTTCTTGCTAGTTCTACATCAATTCCTGAAAAAAGAAAGAACTTTCACTAATGAGGGATCTTATAATTCAAAACAAATCTAGCCTCAAGCTTTCATGGGTTATTAGAATATTTTTATTTAACACATTCTTTTAGTTTGTCAACTCCAAATAGCCAGTCACCACTTTTAGTCGGGCAATAGCCAACTATAGGTTTACCCGCATATTTCCTGTCAAAGCTCAGTCATGTGCAATGGGCAATACCCCAGACATGTAATAAAGGCTCAACCATAAATGGTGCCATCTTTTCTACATTCAAACATACAGACCCACTCATTGTCTGTGGTACATCCACTCTAAAAGATGGCATAGTCAATGAGCGTATGTTTTAAATAGCAAAAGAATCGAATGATTTGCAGAAGGTCTTACTAAGTCTAGAATCAAACCAGAAATCAATCAACAAACAGAAAATGAGGACAGAGTGTTACTACAGACAGCGGAAGAACATGTACAGAAGTTTTAGGTGCTGATAAATACAAGGTGCCCTTGATTGCGATCAAACGTAATTGTCATATTAATTTTTGTGACCTCTACCATGATTATTATCATGATTAAAACTAAAAGTAAATATATTTTACATACACTTAAAGAAAAGCAATATCCATGCATAATGTTCCAACAGCTTTTGGCATATAAACATCACAGGTTGTGTGATTCAAAGTGGCTGAGTGGAAGTTTGGGCCTGGTCTCAGACAAGACAAAAAATAATAAACCACAGTAAAACCGTGCTCGGCCCATGGCTGCGCAGTTAATAACTTTTTGTTTCAATTGCAGAACTCAATGACAGATGTTTCTGTTACTTTACAGCCGCCATGTGCCCCTTCGTTCCATTCAAAGCCTATAAATTTGGGTGAAACACTTCTCCAAATAACACATGAATGAACAACTCAGAACCCTAACTCTTGGCGAGGTTGTTTATATGTCAATCATCTATCATATCTCAGATTCTTGACTTTATTTATTGGATGGTTACGATTTCTAGCTTGATTGCAATAAAGAGCAATGATGACAGCATCAAGTTTGCACAAAAGATGAGAAAAATGGCATTCTACATGGTCGACACCGAATCGAAAATTGTTGAGTTGTAGAGAAAGTCTGGGCAAACATCTATCTTTGTACAGCTGTAATAGCGGAGCTCCTGTGCGCCAAAGGTGCGCGAGTGGAGCCCCATACCTTAGAAAATTTAGTACCCCTTCAATCTCATAAACTTTGGTTGTCACGTGACTGTCGGGTACATACGTCTGTATGCCAAGCCCAGTACTTTGAAAAATAAGAGTAGCACCATTACCATTATTGTTTTATATTGAACATCCATGTTATGGTTAATTGACAGCTGCCAAAACAAGGTATCTGCAGACCAGTATCATGCAGCCATATCACAGGCTCAGGTTATGAGCTCGTCAAGGTTGCAAGCTTTTTTCAAGTTGACCGCTGACCCAATACTGGTTTTTCAATTAGACTGCAGGCTCAATTCAGGTTATTATGCTGGGAGGAGGAGGGAGTATGTGCAAAGGCAAATTTCAGCACAGATTAACCCCTGGTGCATTGTTCACTTTTCTTGACATTTTCCTTGCACAATCGTATTTTGGAAAGTCCCTGATATTGTAAGAGATTTCTACAATCTTGGTCAAGCTTATTGGGTATAGTTTGTTAAAATTTAACCGGAAAGAAAGCGAAAGCACATGCTCAATAATAACATGCTAACAATTGATCATTTTTTATATAATGGCTAACATTTGAAAAATCAACAAAACACAAAAGCGAAGAACTCATGTAAAAATCAATCTGAAAACAAGAAATCAAGTAATTTCTTCGCCACACGACAAAATATTATGGCGCTGCAAAAGATGAAAGTTGTAAATCAAAAAGACGACAAAAACAAGCCAATTATTTTGAGATCAGTTGTATTTCAACTGTGTTAGATTAGTCCCCACTAAGTTCTTTTCTCAGGAGTTCTGTACTAAGACTCAAAAAAAGTTATTTGAACGATGTGAATAAAGTGAACAAACAAACCGCGGAGGTTGCCGTAATTAAATATGCAGAAATCCTGAGTGCAAAAATACTGTTCCCTTTTAAAATCTAAAATTCCCGAATAAAGGCAACCAAATAAAAGAAACATGAAAGGAAGTTCAATAAATTTTCATTCAAGGCGAGGCAAAAAAACCTATCTAAAAGCAATAGAATGTTCAAAATTTCACAGACGTGCTTCGCTGCAAGACCGCATGTTCAAATTAATTCTTCATGCTAAAGGGAAAGCTTGAGTTTTTGCCGGCGACTTTTGCAGTCATTTTTAATCGGCCATGGCTACACCAATCGTTCTAACAGTTCAATTCAACTTCAAAGTAATACTGTACATTACCATTTTTGTTTCTTAAGTCCAGGAAGCTGTTTTAAACCCGCGATCTGCATTTAAAAAACTCACTTGAAAGTGCACCGATCGTCATGTTTTCGCGGCAGTTGAAGGAAAAATTCTTCACAGAAAGATTTCAGGACTCTGTACACCTTGATCTTCCATTCCGAGGCCACCTAAACGTTTATTTGTGTTTTTTCTTTTCATTTTAAGTCCCAAAGAAGTAATTTCTCCATTTTAGGAATGAAAATAAGATCTTTGAAATTTGTAGATTTGGCCCGCAATGCGCCATGATTACCCTCACTTTTCGAGCGCATGATTTTAAAACAAAAAACCGTCTCTATAGGACGCCTAAAAACTTCTAAAAATATGCTCAGATAGTCCATTCTCATTGGTTTATTTGTCCTTAACAACAATAGAACAATAGGAGAACCAAAAAGTCTTCAGGGAGGGTAGGAAGGTAATTGTCTCCGCACAGGAAATTGGGGGTGGGTTTTCACGCGGCCAGTGGGATAATCAAGGCACCATTTGATCAAGGTGATATTATTTACTTTGATGAAGATGCTGGAAAACAATGTGTTGCTATAGCTGTAATAACATGATACAAATTATGGAGATGGTAATCAATTGTATTCAACACTGTTACAATGTACAGGGCAGGTGTATTTAATGCAAACAGAATTACCATCAACGATTAGAGATTGCTCCATGTATGTCTGAGATAGTGAAAGCCACACACTGGTAATCTTATCTGTGTGATTCGATAATCGTGGGATATCAGTACAGTATATCTAAAGACAGGGCTTTTGAATCACTCTTGTCACAAAATTATTCTTCATTAATTCTGACGATAGAATGCAATGGTATCAGTATATATCATACTGATACTGGGAGTTATAAGATATGTGATTCTCATACAAGAGACGAATGTGGTAGAAGACATCCACCAGGAACATGTGTATTGTTAGAAGTACCATCCGTTCAGAGCTTAGGTGACAATTATGACCTCAGAGGAGTGCAGATTAGCACATATGAAACAAGAACCGCGGTGCGGTTGTAAACCGCGCTTTAAAAAAACGCGGTTTGTCTGCGAAACGTGACTGTCCTGCCCTTCAGCAAATATACGAAAAAAGGAATATCTGATTACATTCTTTGCATAGCGCGAGTTTAGTGTGACTTGTAATCGTAGATATTTGTTTTCGTCCAACGAAAAAATACCTTGACCTTTCAAACGAATATAAATTTACATATGTTAAAGGGCTTTTTGACAAGCGCTTAGGTTTTAATTCTTTCCCAGAAAATTCCACCATTGCTTCTAGCGTAGTAAACACAATCTTATTTATCACTGTCAGCGCATTCCATGGCCAGACGTATTACCCTTTTTAGCGCATTGAATATTCCCTTCGAAAGCGAACAGAAACTACAATTCCAGATTACAAAATCTTCTGTTTCGTACCCAAAACGGAATTCAGCTTAACTCTGGATGATTTCAGCCTCAGTAGCCAGCAACTGGTCCCAAATTAGATGCTTTATCCTTGCAAATGTCCTGACGCCCATCGCCGAAGGATTTTGGCCCAAGTTGGACCAAATAAAAATTTTCTTCATTTGGCCGCCATTTTTTTGTGTAAACAGTTAATTCGCTAACTTGACAAAACCCTCCTGAGAGGGGGGATATCACGAAAAGAGCTGAGAAATGGCCTATAATTGGCTGATGATGACATCATCCGGTGAAGACAATTGGCCGTGGGAGTTTGGGTCTGCTCACCGACAAAAAAAAAAAAAACCGAAGGCAGAGCAAGAAACTGCCCAGCCTACGGCTGCGCGGTTCAATAACTGCTGTGAACAATGTGAAAGAAGAAGACAACTGCTCTTGTAAACAATGCTGTACTGTAGGGCTTTATACAATGTGTTACTCAGCAGCAAAGCCTTGTACATGTAATTATTAAATACCAAACCTGAAAAGTGAGCCCAATCTCTGCTAGTAAACAAATATGTGATGTCACGGCTCAAATCGACTTTGGTAGGTTTACCATAGCTTTCACTTTTATGTATCTGTCAGTTCAAATAAGCAATGCCTTATGCCGGTAATTGATAAATATCAAATGTGACGTGACCCCAATCTCCCCTAACACATAAGTAACGTCACAACTCAAATCACCTATCGGTCAGTTGAAATGAGCAACAGATGCTTTCATGATAAAAATATATATCAGTATGATTATAGCCTCATTATATTTCTTTGAGACATGCATCTATTAGCATGTACATATCACACATGCTATATTTAGAACCACTGCGCACTGCAAAATGATAAACACTCGTAGCAGCACATCTAGCTACAGCCTGACTAACGATCTTAGATTATTTCGTTAACTTGGAAAGTGCTAATTGTACTGTACATGTAGGTATGGTACGGATGGCAAAATTCAGTTCCTTGCTCCTTCAATCATTGTTTCCTGTTAGTCCAGTTTTTGTGAATCCACTGACCAATGTACGAGGCTTTCAAAGAAAAGCTTAAAATGTAACTAACGATAGCCTTGGCACAGGAGCTCAATGAAGTGGCACGCTACCAATGGAATTCATGCCATCTGCCAAAGAAAAAGTATTTAAAACAGATGCACAGTTGATGAAACTTCAAAAATTTGTGATTGGTATACTGAATCATGTGAGCTGTTGTTTACATGTTCTACAAAGAGTTTAGTTCAAATTGAAACACTAATATTCTAAGCTAATATTGTAATTTGAAAAATGTAAGTGCAAATAAAGTGAAGTTGAAGTTGAAACCAGACAGGAATAAACAGATCTTAATTTTGGTATCAAGTTTCCATTCCCTTGATTCTCACCTGTGCCAATGCACAACAAGCTGTCATGTTACTACAGATAGAACTACAGTTACACAACACATGTTGGGAAGTCTCTTAGTGATGTGACTAAAATTAAGTGCAAGCCACAAACAATCTAAACCCTGTTAGAGTCATATTTACAGAGTTTTCGTTCACAAAGAACAAATTATTCAATAGATTTTGCCTCCGGTAGTGGGTAGATTTTGGTCACATCCCAAGCAACAAGTTAAGGGTGTCTTAAATTTCATTTGCGAACAAAATAACTTGTACAGGTAAGGGTAGTCTCCTCTGCAGCTGTTATTAGGGTCGTCACGCACCACTTCTCCCCCACTAACGGCTGCTTAAACCCGAACCCCATTTGTTTCCGCACATTAGCCAATCACAACATCCCTCACATATTCTTGAGGCGGTCGCGCCAAGACTAATTGTCCAATGACAACTCATGTTCTATCGGCTACTGATGGTCGCTCGAAGAAGCCTTTATTTTGGTGTCTTCCAAGTTCAAAATCCCCACTTTAAATTATCAACAGAAGTTGGCAATTGAAAAAATAGTTTTAAATAAGATGTTTTTGTGAACCTGCCTACCAGCTTTGCAAATCTCTTATTTATCAAGCACTTCCACTTGTGTTTGATCACACTGCCAACCTTCTGGCGTCGATGTCAACTGGAAGGGGAGAACTTGCGTTCAGTTGTGCATTTGGAAAAGCGCGCAAGACCAGACCAAAGGGATGACTTTGAATCGGTGATAAGCAGGAACACAGCGGCGTTCTGTCAGCAGAAATTGGTGTTCCCAATGCATCAGAATCTTCGTGGATGACAGAAGAAGTACAAGTGGTATCGGCAAATTGCATTTGGATGCTTTTCCTCGAGGTGATGAAGTTGATGTATTTTTGACACCTCTGTCGGCATTCTCATCTGGATATAATTCTTGGCTTGCACTGTCACGGAATATAAAACTAAATCGAAAACCATTTTCTCTTGCCTTGAAGACTTCTTCAATTTATTTTCTTTAGCTCCTTCAACTTATCCGATGCCTGATTAAATTTTATCAAGCGCTGGTCGCATTTGTCTATACAGACGAACAGTTCGCTGTTTTCTGAGTAGCGACTCACGTCCACCGATAGCGAGGATCGGATGATTTCAGAAATGCGGAGTGAACTCTTTCCGAAAATGAAGATTTTGTTATTCTTGTGGGAAGCCGACAAACAAATGAAGCACCTAGAGCTACTTTTAACTATTTTTTTTGGACTTAGATCTCATAGAAAATCTCTGTGATGTCTGGCAACATCTCGCGAAGGAGGCGATGAATTACCTGGGAAACTGACGTCATTGACAAACTACTGATACATGATTGGTTTCAGAGCTAACAATAGGCAACGCTTCATTGGTGCAATCTGTAATTTTCACGTGAACTCAAAACAAAGGGAAACAAATGGGGTTCGGGTTTAAGCAGCCATTAGTGGGGGAGAAGCGTTGCGTGACGACCCTAATAACGGCTGCGGAGGAGACTAAGATAAGGGATGCTTTCAATTTGACCAAAAATTCCAGAAGAATTCCAGGTGCAGGAGCGAATGGAACAGACATTTTGAGAATTTCAGTTCCTAAAATTTCCAAAAATCAGAATAACTGGAAAACTCTGTTCCATTCAACAATTCCTGCCTGGGCCCAGTTTTTCCAAGCCTGGATATCAAATGCCAACATGGCTGATCCCCAAGCTTCTCAATATCAGTGCTTGTCATCTAAAGTGCAACTAAGCCCCAATTTTTTTCGCTTATATAAATTTCCTTGTTTTCCTGATCACCACTGCAAAAAAATTATCGTTGCAACTCACCGGCTACTTCAAGCATTTGAGCCAGGTACTTTTTGCCGTAAATTAATACCCAGTTTATTTTCACCACTGTAATCACAGAAAGGAAATAAATGAATGGGAAATAAATGAACGGATTGAAAACTCAACAGTGTCTCTATCACATATACGTTTTGAATTTCGAAGCGAGAGCGATTTTGGCGGGGTCGCGTACATGTATCAAATTTGTCGGCCTTAGCACATTCTCCATGAAGAAGCAGAGGCAACACTTACAGACTATACTGTCTTTTATTGCCACTGTTGAAAAGTCGCAAAGGCAAACAGGTAACAAGCAGGTAAACAAATATTATGTGCTGTTCCAGTTTTCAAAGCGACGGTAAAACAACCGATTTACAATTCAGCCGATTGACCTACATGTAGCTCTCTTCGCGTCCACATTTTGAATACGAAGGCAGTCTGTCATGAAATGTTACTCACTAAGATCAAAAGTGCTCCAAATGGTTGGAATGGTGTCTTAACAATAAAACCCTTCAACAAGGCGATTGTTCGAAATTTAACACAAATGAAAACTCAAAAAATCAAAGCAGAAACATAATGAGATTGCTGATTTTGTGGCGAAACCTCATGCATGTGACAGGGAAGATATCACTGGAAGTCAATGAGCCTGATTCATCTGCAGCTCTCTTTTGTTACAGAAACTAAAACGATATTAATATTGAGACTTTTTTTGAACTTGCATAACTGAAATAATAAAAAATTACAGTTGATTCATTTTATTACAGGTCAATTAAATAGAATTGCAAGCCAAACATGATGCTACAATGTAATACATTCCAAAGAAATGCTACCATTTTGCAGCATCTTATACTGTACGTCAACTTCCAACAAGACTCATTTTGCAATCAGCAAGTTTTCAATAAACTCTAATTAAAATAGACTCTTTTCATAAATGGCTGCCAGTTTGAAATTCTTTGGTATGCCTCACTAAATTTGTTTGAGAGTTAGTCAGGCTAACCACAAATGAATTATTAATTATTGGCAGCCATTTATGAAAAGGGTCCCC
Source organism: Micromussa lordhowensis (assembly GCA_964020085.1). Classification (NCBI taxonomy): domain Eukaryota; kingdom Metazoa; phylum Cnidaria; class Anthozoa; order Scleractinia; family Lobophylliidae; genus Micromussa; species Micromussa lordhowensis. Next base: position 37,280,704 of record OZ026595.1, read on the forward strand.
AAGGTGTACAGTGGCCTCCAACAAAATCACTTTTGTGTGCTAGAAATGCACCAGAATGCACCTCAACGCACACAGATTTTCAAAATTTTCCAGGGCCAGCACCCCATCTCATTTGTGGTCTTTTCCTTTATTGTGACCCAGATGTGCTCTGCCCACTTTACAATTACCTCCCGCTACTTTATGTCAATTAGAAAACCCTGGAGCTATTTTTGTTAATGTTCTGGACCGGGCAATCCAGCAATTCTGATTGGCTGATTATAGCTATGGACCTTTGAGCTAACTCAGTGGTGTAATAAGGACATTTATTCCTTCTTTATGGTCTAATTGTTTGATAAACAGCAAAAAATTATTTTTCCCCATAAAATTTCCATATACCATATTTTCCTGTGATAAGTCTAACTGGAGTATAAGTCAACCCCACATTTTTGACCATAAAATTGTGATTTTAAAACTTTAAGGGGTAATCCTTTCCAAAATGTTCCTCACAAAACACAGCATTCTGTAACTTATGTTGTGCAGGAAGCTCTCATACACTTGTCCCCAGTTTCCACAGTCTATACTAGGAACACCTGAAACTGTGACCCCACTTTTGGGGAACATCATTCACTCTTTTCATGACAATGCACTCGCCACTTTGTGCCAATGGCAAAGCTTTTTACATCATGGCTACTGCCCAGGTTTTCGCAACATTAATCTAAGAACGCCTGGTAGTTTTTGGATGCTGTTTACTCAACTTTCAAATATGTAGTACTAACATGTATTTGGTACGTTTTTAAGTGAATTTTGCAGTATTTTGCATGTTTTTGTGAATTTCGTGGGATTTACTTTGCGGCTCTGTGACCACGCAAAATACCAGAAGCCCTGTGTAATGTAAACAATGCAAAAGCCTGTTGTAGCCTAGACTACGAGTAGTCCCTCTGTCATTCCGTCCCTCGTGCTACTCATAGTCTTTCGGTAGCCATGCTTACTATTTGTAAAACGTTCTACTCTTGCGGATTTTATTTACACAACTGTATGTAAACCGTACAAGAGTCATGAATTTTGAAACTCTTTCCCATTTATATCAATTTTTTGTCAAAAGTTACTACAGGTAGCAAGCTTCGTTGCGTTGGCTTTCTTCATGTTCGTCCTTTTGTCACTGTGTGTTTACTGTAATTATGGAAGAACTTGAAGAATATCAGGAAAGAAAGATATAACTGAAAGATTTCAATTTTCCAGAATCTAAAACTTCATGTTACATGTACATTCAGCTGGAAATGATCCCCTAAGAAAATTTTTGTCAGGTTCAATCCCCCTTCCCTCCTACCTGGATTTTCAGAGCCTCCCCCCTCCCCCCCGAGAGAATTTCCAGAAACCCATCCAGCAGGGAGATGTGCATTTTTTTCTGTAACCAATACATGCATGAAACTGACCATTCCCAGGCTGTTGCATTCCTTAAGACCTGCAGTTGAAGAAAGCTTTGCAGTTTATGGTTGTTTACAATTTAACCAAAAATTTCAGAAATTTTGGTCAGAATGTAATGAGTTCAAACCACCAGACAATTTCTGAAATAAATGAAACATCTTGAAAGGTGGTAGAAATTTTTAAACTAAAATATCCGAATGGATATTGAGCTTACTGTTTCCATCACCAGTTCCAGCTGCCACTTTGGATTTGTGATCTACTCTAATTTGTTCTCGGCCCATTCGGATGTTGAGTAAATGGTAAACAGTAAATGGCCAATCCATACCAAACTTATCATCAGGGATTTTTGCTTACCATTTGCACAAACAGTTAGCAAACTGGCTTCTCCGTGTAAATAGCAAACGACCCATGACTAACTTCTTGGAATTCGCATCTGTGATGGACTAATGAGCAAGAAGTCACCATGTTGGGGATTTTATTTCCTGAATATAACTTGATAGAAGTTGGAGCCTGTACTTGTGACTTATTCACACACAAGATTTTTTGCTCACGAGGTGCATATAAACTACTCAGTTTTACCACAGATTGTTAAGATATCAGTTATCTAAAAAAATCAGTTATCTATTTAATCTATGAGTCAACCTAGAGAGGCAAAAAATGAAGCCCATTGACATTGCTACGATATAGTGCAAAACGCAATGGTAACAGAATACATTCTGACTACTTCTTTGTCTTCAGCTTTGCCCATCCACTGGCTGCTCCATATCTTTGGTATGATCTTAAACTGACCTTCAGTTAGGCATTTATGATAGTGGATTCTGGGATCAATTCCAGATGTGGGCTTCAAAATTGGTTTTTGTTATCTTTTAAGAGATCCTTTAAATATAATCCTGTGCTCAGTGTAGACTCAATATACCCCAAGGACAGCACCATGGCTCATTGCATCAGCAGAATTAAGCCCTGTTCAGCAGTTTATTACTAGGTTGGTTGACCAAATAAAAATACCCCAAGTTGTTCTGATTTCTTTCTTTTTTCGGCATTGTACTGTATGTTTTCAAGCCATTTACCCAAATTAAAATGCCCTGTCTAATAATGGAGTCTCTTTGCTTCTTCATGGATAAATGTAGCTGAGAAATAAGTTTGGAAACTAAAACTCATAAAAGACCCAGGATACAAGCAGACTGCAAAGATAATGATATGCAAGAGGACGGTGCGGCCTTGATTTGTACATCACAAAGAAGTTGAATGTAATTCAAGCCGGCCTTAGAACAAAATATTATCATATCTACAATAATATGGTTATTCTTCAGTTAGTAAACCAAACAGAAATTCCATAAGGTGGGCTGTTAAAATTCAGTCAGTCAGTCTTACAAACACAATTTTTATTTTTTATTACATTCAGTAAGGGATTCAGCCACAGTCTTTCTTCTCCATTCAAACGTCAATATTCAGGCAAAATCTTACTTTCCCATTTTTTCAAGTTCTTTTTGTTTTCTTTGTAGTACTTTTTGTTTCAAATTTCTTTGCTCTGACTAAAGAACAGTCTGAGGAATAACTCAGCACTGTTTAATTTGCATTTAGTTTGCACAATCATAACTCTCATACATGTAAATCTGAATAATCCGTCTGTGTTCACAGGCTAACCAAAATCCCCTCTTACGAGATTTGTTTTTGTTTTCTACATGCTCAAATAAATGGAAACCAATAGCTCGCTGACCGCAGGCATCAGCTTTGCTGTTTAAGTTAGCGAAAAAATTTGAATGTTCCATAAAGTGACTGCCTAACGAACGAAGATAATTCATCATTTCTGTCCTTACAAAGGCATCTTCCAAGGGATTAATACAAGTCTGACTTCCTCATTATTTTTATTATTTACCATATTTTTCTTGTAAGTGACTCAGTTGTTCAAACAAAAGAAACATTATTTCTCCACGACTTCCACTGTTGTGCAACTGTTGCATTCAAACATTACACCAAAAAATGCCAACAGAGTGCTTCAATGGTGGCATGTCCTTGCCTTTTATAGGCTCACTCCGTGTTTATAACACCTCCACTTGAATGAACTCCGCAACTTAAACTTTGGCATATTTTCATCTTTCCCGTAAAACCCCAAATTGTTTAACCTTCTACCTCATACAGTTTCAATGTGCAAGCGTCTGTGAAAGCAGTATACACTGGTAGGCAGATGTTTGAAATGTGTAACAGGAAGCAAAGGGGCAAAGAAGTAATGTCCAGAGTGATGCAGTGAATGTCCCATCCATACCTACAACTTGGAAAATATTATTTTCCAAGTCAAAAAGGTTTGCAAAAGCACACTTTTCATTTTTCAAGTGATATGCAAATTAAAGGTGCCAGGAGTCATTGTACTTTTTATGTATAGCACTGCCATCTCCCAATCTGTTCCCAATCTGATTGGATGTGTATCTTCCTGGAAATAACAGTTATGCACAAGGAATATTTAAATGTTTCTCATGTCTTTGTCTAAGTTGATAAGAAACATTCACACTGTCAGGCCAAGCGAAAAAAGGCAAAGGAGATTCAAAAGTATTTAAAAAGTGGAGTAACCACATCTGAATAGTAAAAGTGACTGTCTTGTCTCATCACACTCACTTACACATAAATGAGTTCCAGTTGAGTGGTTGTAAACAAATTTATACAATGTATGCATTTTGATGTATATTGCGTGTAATTTTGTTATGCACATTTGAGTGCTTCAAGTGTTATTTTGTTATGCACATTTGAGTGCTTCAGCCTACGGCTGTGCGGTTTCTTGCTCTGCCTTCGGTTTTTTTTTTGTCGGTAAGCAGACCCAAACTCCCACGGCCAATTGTCTTCACCGGATGATGTCATCATCAGCCAATTACAGGCATTTCTCAGCTCTTTTCGTCATATCCCCCCTCGGGAGGGTTTTGTCAAGTTAGCGAATTAAAGCGCCTATAACCCTTAGCCAGTTTCTTTTTATCTCAAAAGCAAACAGTGAAAACAAGCCGTAACACGCAGAAAAATGGCATTTGAAGTTATCCTCGATTTTTGAAACGCGATAGAAGTCGCAGTTCTCGAAGTCCAAACCGCGCCTAAAGTGGACTGGCACTAGTCTGAGTCGTGACGTCAACCCGGTATCAAGATAATAACAAACTGCAAAGAAGTAGGGAGTCACAGCGAGTTGCTTAGGTTTTTGGCCTAATATTGTAGCCTAAAAATGTCTAAAAGTGACTCAGATTCCGAGCAAAGCTACTGCTCAGATGATTCGGAGTTCAATTACATCCCTAGCCCGTACGTGATTGAAGCAATTGAAGACGAAGAAGCAAACGCAAATGAAGCCGCGGCATCGCCAACAGACGACACCTTGGACCCAGATACGTTCAAACCCTTCGAGGACGAGCCAATTGCGAGTGAAGAGTGGGTTTCTGAGTATGTGAAAAGACAAGAAACCCAGGCAGAGTTTGAAAGGAAGCTTAAGGATCATTATGAATGAATACAACTTGTGAATTCGTGGTGAGTGTTTGTCGCGTCCTTCGACTTATTATTGTCATGCCGTTCCATCCTCATGTTATTCGAACTATGTAGTTCCCTCTGGTCGTTCCTATACGTGTGCCATTCTCCTTATATATGTACGATTCTAGAGGTGCAAATGTGGCAGATGTAACTCGCAATACCTGCAGAACCCCAACGAATTTCAGTGTTTCGCAGAAATTGACGAGTGCGTAGAGTGCCTGTCCCACGAAATGGTTTTCGAAGAGGTGGGAAAAAAAACTCGACTGTGTTACTCTACATCCTGGATTCAGCCAAGTTTGCCTGCAAAGGTGGAGTTTGCGGTTAGCTGCTAATAAATACAAAACCGGCAACTGATGAGATCCACATGGAGGCTCGAAACCATGGTCTTGCCTGAACTAAGCCGAAATATGGCATATACAACACAGTCAACAGACTTGCGCGTAAAGAGTTTAATCTAAATCCTGTGGTACTAGAACTATCAAAGGAGAAAGAAACCTATACATCGAGCTCCAGAAGCATAAGCTCGATCAGATAATGCAAGAAAAACATGAGAATTTCTCTGGACAAACTTATAGCTTTCTCGAAGTAAAGCTACGACGCCTCCGTAGAAACGTAGGATCGGAGAGCAAATATGATACCCGTGACAAGAATCTATCTACTGTACTTGCAAACAATTCTAATGATAGCCGGGCCCGGCGTAATAATTTAGAATGCAACTTAACAGCACATTCACAGTAAACGCGGTCATATTTTTGTCCTCAAAAGCAAATACTTGAAGACTTGAAAACATATCTTGCAATAGAAATGAGCCAAAAGAAAACACTAACACATGGCAAATAATATAGGTGTCAAATTCAACTATTAAGATGACAGCGGAAATCACGCAGACTTACGTTAAAATCTGCCATCGCACAATCTAACGGCTCTAGTTTTCTCCTAATAAAACAATACGTTCAATGCCCTTCATAAACAAGAGAGAAGCGACTAAAAGGCCGAAAGACTCGAAAAATAAACGGCAAGCTTACAAATGGCGCGAACGGAAGGAGTCGTGTTTGGCCTGTCTATTTTATTTACCATCACAAAATCGACCTATTTCTTTCTTCGTTTTCTAGCTTCGGGCCGATCGTCGTTTTAGGAAGGTATAGCATGTAGAACCAAACCCTTCTCTACATCTGGGAAGGCAGAGCATCCACCAGCTACACATCTACCCGGCATATTTGAGTTCGGCAAAGCGAAACAACTGAGAAATGACCAAGCGCTTGTTTACGTGATACCGAGTCGACGTCACAAGCTAGTTAGTACCCAGTCTCTCAACTGCTCCTTTTTGTATTCAAAATGGCGGAAAATGGGCTCTTTTCGGGGATTTCGTCTGCCAATAACAAAAAGACGAAACAAAGCATGGTATTTTTTTCTTCGCGGAACGTCTTAAACAGTTATAAATTTTCGAAATTCATTGAAACTGGCTAAGGGTTATAGGCACTTTAACTGTTTACACACAAAAATTGTGGCCAAATGGAGAAAATTATTTGGTCCAACTTGGAACAAAATCCTTCGGCGATGGGCGTCAGGACATTTGCAAGGATAAAGCATCTAATTTGGGTCCAGCTGCTAGCTAGTAAGGCTGAAATTATCCAGAGTTAAGCTGTATTTTCGTTTTGCGTGCAAAACAGAACATTTTGTAATCTGGAATGTTTGCATTGTTTCTGTTCACTTTCAAAGGGAATATTCAATGCGCTAAAGAGGTATTACGTCTGGCCATGGAATACGCTGACGGTGATAAATGTAAGATCGTGTATAGTTCGCCAGAAGCAATGGTGGAATTTTCTGGGGAAAAAAACTTAGTGCTCGTAAAAAACCCATACGTAAAATTTATATTGAAAGGTCAAGGTATTTTTTCATCAGACGTAGACAAAATTCTCCGATTACAAGTCACGCTAAACTCGCGTTATGCAAAGAATGTAATCAGATACTCCTTTTTTCGTATATTTGCAGAAGGGCAGGAGAGTCACGTTTCGCACACAAACCGCGTTTTTTTAAAGCGCGGTTTACAACCACACCGCGGTTCTTGTTTGTGTCAGGGCTCGGCATTAACGAGAGTAGTCGCAAATTTGCGACTAGGTTTCAAAGGAAAAACAAACATCATTGCTTGCGTATGAAAGAGAATTTAGTCAAATAGATATAATAAAACATTCCCAGAATTCTTTGATTGCCAACTGGATTGCCATGTTTGAGTATTCTAAGGCACACTATAGCAAACCTCTCTCAAAAACTTCAAAATGGCTACCCCTGTTCGAAATCGCCCTGTAATGCATTGCAAACCCTTGAGCATTAAGTACGTCATGTATGTCTATGGATTGTGTCTCTTCAATTTGATTTTGGGACCAAAAATTTGCATTTAGCGACTATTTTATACCATTGAGTCCCCAAATGGCGACTTAATGACTTTGTTAATTTCAAGCCCTGTGTGTGCTAAATGCATGTTGAGCATGCAAATAACATGCACTTGATGGACATACTGTACTTCATTACTAGTGAATGGTACTGTAAACAGACCCCAACTTTGCATTGTAATCTATATGTAGCTCTATACGTCTTTCAGTTCAGTATTTCAGTTCCAAAATATCTTAAATCAAAACTACATAAATTAGCATATTTCCACCCCTTAATTACTAGAGGAGTTGTCTGCCAAATTAATTTCACCAATACTCAGACTCTTTTGATGTTCTTTAATTCTATTGTTATCAGAAGAATATTAAAATGAACACATGTACACATTGCAGACCAGCAAGGTAGTCATGTGGACTGTGTGTTGCTACATTACTTCTTACATTTCAAAATGGCTAGGCTGCACATTAAGGAAGAACACTTCACTTACCTAATCTTTCAATCTCATCAGTTAAAAGATCTTCCATGTCTTCTTCCTCAGCAAGATCAAGAGGTAATTCCCCTTCATTATTAACAGCTGCAACGTCTGCTCCATGATCAATTAAACATCTGTGAACCAATGCAAGGTAATCACTGATCATCAAGTGGTTGTTAATTGACAAGAAATTGGTTCTTCATTTCTAATCAATAAGAATCAGCCTAAAACTCAGAAGACACATTTATACGTATGCAAGAATTTGGCAATCATCTGCATCAGAATTAAACACTCAACATCAATTTTTTTTCTTAGTTATTTGCGCACATGCTATTTCGTAACTATTTTTCAGCCAATACATTATTTTCAGATAGCAAGTTTGCTGCTGTAAAAATGAATTTTAGTCATCAGAATGAGGCTGAAGGGCATTTTCAGTAAAATAAAATCATGTAACACAATGCTCCCTCTCCTCTCCACTGTGTAACGACCCTAAAGGACAGCTGCAAAGGAGACTTGGTGAAATCTGAACTAAAAACATTAAATAGAATAAAAAGCAAATAACAATTCTCTCCATGTCAATAAAGAGAAAGAATGAACTTGAACAAAACATTCATGGCCTAGATCACAAAGTGGAGGATGGTTCAGGTGGCAACATAATTTAAAATGTACATCAAATGTTAGACCTCTAAGTCTATGGGTCATTACTCGTGCTGAATTCTCCTCTTAACCCTTTAAGCCCAGAAGGAAATGGCCAGTTTTTCTAAATCGGTAACTATGAACGAGCAGACCACATGTGATATACCATTTGAAAGGTATTTTCTGAAGTATGCTATAAATCACACCAAAAGAGATAGAGGAGGCCACAGATTGGATTGACAAGTGCCCAAAATGAAAAAATGAAAACGTTTAAAATTTTTCTGTTCCTTATACACACTGGGCATCCCCCTTAACTATAGCTTAAATTGCAGCTATCAATGAGTACAAAGACAAAAAGTTCCAAAAGTTGCAGGGGTGGTAAATCAAGTCTTGTATAGGAGGGGTGCCTGATATTATGCCTTCAAAGTGCAGATCTTTCCATGACTTTTTAGTTGTGCAAATTTCATGCAAATTGACTGAATATTGAGCATGTAATTGCATCTTGTGCCATATGGCACTATCGGGGCTTAAAGGGTTTTAACAGAATAATTCATCCAAAACACACCACCTGTGGCCTTGATCTTCACACCCATAACAAACTTGTTACTTTATGGGTGAATTGTATCAACTACAGGCAAGTTCACCTGGCCAATCAAACCTGCTCAGCCGTAAACAGGTGCTATGGGGTACGGCCCTTATTGACAACCCTGGCTATTTCAGAGTACGATCTTCCAAAAATCAAAAATCGAACTGCTAAAAGTACAGGAGACATGTTTATATTGTAGGTCAATTTGTATCTTTTCGTTAGAATAATTTCAACCTACAGCACATGTAGGTTAATTTGTTTCAAAGGGAAAGGGTGAGTATGGGTCCAATAACCTATGAGACCAACAAATATGAGCAAATTTTGTGTGGCCTAGTGGAGATGAAGGTGGACTATAATGTCAGAGATCAGGTGTTCAATATTTGTGTTAGGTGTGTAAATGTACAAAATAAAAAACAGAGGATTTGGGGTTAGGGTAAGGGTTGTGGGGTGGGGGAGAGAGTGTGATATAAGACCCAGGCATGGTAAGATAAGGAACTGAGGACGTGGGTGGTGTTTACATGTGCTGTACTCTTGGTAAAGAACCTCCCCCAAAAAGTGAAAAATAATAATTTAACTTGGGTCGAAACAAATCTGGGTTGAAATCATTTTGATCTGCAGAACAAATTAACCAAGTTTCAACCTTAACACTGCCTTATGATACTTATAAAGTAGCCTCATAAGTACATTCTGTAAGTTGTCATTTTTGTAGTAGTAAGACCTATTGATAAACTGCAACAAGTTCCCTTCCTTACTTTTATTTTCATTCCTGATAAACTTGCCATTATAACATCATAATATCTAGACCATTGATGTTTTCTTAGCATTAAACTGGAACTAGCTAGCAACTGAGGCTAATGCAGGGAATCTTCTCAAACTCAAATAACATTAATCTCTTTATATTACAGGGCATCTGACGGGATGCAGTGGTGTGGATCCGCATAATTTGCCAATATCCACATTTTCCACACAATCAGAGCTTTTTTTCCTGCATAAAACAGAAAAATTGTTCCATATTAAAAATAAAGTAGCAAGCAAAAATTCCGAAGAGATCAATAATTTTGAAGTAGTTTTTCTCCTAAAACAGTGACAAAAACACACCATTTTGTTCATGACGAATTTTAACCTCCAGGCACTCTAACCTACTTTGGGCGAAGAGCTAGCCTGGAAACTACTTGTGTGGAAAATGCCTGGTTACTAACCTACAGCCATTCCACAAATGCAACAGCTAGTTCTGCACACGAATGAGCTAAAATGCTATGGAAAAACTGCATAATGGCCAATCCGCACTAGCAGACAAAATTGCAATATTGTCTGCGACAAAATACAAGGACAAATTTTGTCTGACAATATTTGTCTTGCCTGTTGCATCCGGATTGACTGTGGTGGAGGTCTTCAAATTCTCTCAACACTTTCAATATCGAAATTTTATACTGTTAAAGCTTTTTTGACAAATGACTGACAAGATAAACACAATTTGGTGGTTCGTTTGAAGATTTGTCTGCTTTGGCCAAAATTTGTCAAGTCGTGGCAAACCATCCGCACTTGTAGCGCATTGGTGATGACAGAAAATTCGCCTAAATAAACACCTTTTTATTAGTGCGGATCAGCCATAAACAAAGGAATACTTGTCAACAAATACCGTAAAAAGATCTTGAATAAACATGTTCGTTTCACTGTTGTTTGGTACATTTGAAAGGCTTTATTGTCAATTTTGTTAACTGCTGAAATTTCCACACAATCGATGCATTTTCCTCTGTCATTCTCTCCCCCCCCCCCCCTTGCCCCCGAAAATTTCTGCATAATTTGTTATTTTTTCCGCACCCTATCAGGTGGCATGTTCTAATGATATTCCCCCATATGAGCCTCCATTGCAAGCTCGATTCAGTTCAATTCCAAAAGTATGGATAATATTATAAACAAAATTTTGGTGCAGCACTGTTTATAGTGCCAAAACATTGCCAAAAACAGAATCTAATATCCAGTTATAGGGAAACAACCACATTTCATTTCTATTTTGACTGCACAATAACTCCAGCCTGTTCTGCACATTGTCATTTCCCTTGCTCTGTAAGTTTAGGAATGTTGGTCATAAAGTAAACAGTTTTTATAACACTGCTGAATATCACTGATAATGAAGGGTATTGTCACAACGCAAAAGAAATCGAAGTTGGTACTTGCCTTTAAAGTTAAAGGCCACTAACAATGGTTACTGAAAAGGCATCTACATGTACAGTGTAGCATGACACAATAATACAGTCAGGGTTGTTGCTAAGCGCCGGATGCCAGCACAAATTTCACAGCTGGAATTTGGAGGGCAATAACTAGGTAAAGGACAAGGAACGGTTTTTTGGTTAGGTGCGTATAATCATTTGACATCTGAGCCATAATAAACCGTCTAAATGAAAGGTTGGAGTATTGGTGCCACTATAACAACTAAATGAAATAAAATTTTGCTTTGAGCACTTGTTTAGTGTGTTTTCTTTCCGTGTGCTGCGTCTGCCATCTTGTACACACAAAGCTTGGTAGCCCTGCATTCAAGGTGTTGCAAAAGATTGGGGACGGCTCAATGAAAATGAAATCTTAGCTCAATGAAATCTTAGCTGGGAGACTATTTTCTTAGCTACAAGCCTATACAGTGCTAGAAATAATTTTTATCATTGAGCAGGACATGTGACCTGTCAAATCTCCATTTTGGTCGGCCATATTACAAATTTTGTATACAGGAATAAGCAGACAACTCAATCTGTAGCCATACATGGGGTACTAAGATGCTTTGCAATGCATTATAGTGAGACTTTCAAAGGAGATTCCTGTGACGTTTATCCAATTTCAAAGCAAACATGGCCTGCTCACAAAATCTTCACATCTAAAAACTAGTATGTCACTTTGAAGCTCCGTCATGATGTCTGATCTTAGTGCAAAACGAGTCACAAATATTTCAAAACACTGTCAGACACATCCAATGACCAACTGTCGTTTCTCTCGCTGTTTCCCTAATTTCCTAATGCATTATTAAAAGTTTCACTTAATAACCCTAAGTTATGTCTGTTATATATTACTTGAAACTAGGAACACCTCTAAAACAGAGGAGTCAAGGAACCGAAAACAAAACCATTCCTAAGAGCAAGATGGTGAGTAGGAGTTATCTTTTTTTTTAATTTCCACTCGAGAATCAGATGAATATAAAGTATTCAAAATGGGGACTCAGTCTAAAGCTCTAATGGGGATACTATTTACAGCTGTATGCCTGGAAAACGATGACTGGGACATCAGAAAATGCAGACAAAGTTTGACACATTTCCGACATCTGTATAATTTTATGCCCCCTATTCAAAGGTCACACACAGCACCTCTCATAAGCATCCTAGCTACCTTGCTTTCTCCACCCAGAGTACCAATACTTGTAACTCGTGACTTTTCCAAATAACGAAAACCCTCTCCCCAGTGTCTGGCAGGTCAAGTTAGATAACTTTACTCAAATTAAAATTTTATTCTTATTACCAATATTGAACTCTTAATCTGAAGAGCGGAAGTTTGACATGAAAAATGAAAGTACAAAACTGTCCGATAATAGACTTGTGTATTATCGTGAAACACTTGACCAGGACTGACCATAAATCAGCTAATTCGACATGGCTTCTGTAACACATGCCAATAGTTCAAGTCCATCCAACAAATGGCATGAAAATAGTCTTAAGTACATGTAGACCTCGGTCAACATGTAATATGCAAATATATGCCAAACAAAATTTGCAGGAGATACAACTTTTTTTATTCTGAAAATTTTAATCTTGAAGAACTGTAAGTTATTTCCACCACTAATTTCCAAAATCAAAAATAAAATAATTTGTTCAGAGCAAATCATTCTGGTTTTAAGAAAGATTTGCTTGCAACCAAATTGAAATATTAATGATGCAAACCAAAATATCCACAATTAACAATGTCTAAAAAAATACATTTTGTAATATAAATACATTTCGTCATTATGTATCATGCAGAGTTGAGCAAAAGGTTAAAAAAAAACTTTGAAAACTCTGACGTGGGCTATCATTACAGTCTTAGCAGAGAAACTAACAAGACAGCACTGTAGGATGAAAAGCAATATTCATCACACAGTATTAATAAACATTGCCAAGGCAAAATGACCTATCACGTCTGTAGCTTGATAAAAATAAATATCAGTATTGACAAGTTCAGTAATAACTGGGCAAATAGTTTCAACCATGCACAATAATGAGTAAGCAATTACTATTTCTGAAAGGAATTACAGTGTTAGCAAGCTTCCTTTGGTCTGTCATGAAAACCACAGCTATTTCTGTGTATTACCAATATTTGTCTCTTTGACTTCGATGTAAGGTCTAGGGACAGAGTAAACACTATGAAACACAAGGTATCAAAGCTTATAACGAAAGACAATATGCTCTTGTGTACAAAGTTTCACTCTGTTAGCATGCTGGTTGTAGCACAGTTGGATTTCTGAAGATAACTATATCATAAACAACTTTATAATCACCATTTCTCCACTAAACTACACTAGAAAAAAATGACTTTTGGCACAAAAGAAAAAATTTCCCAAAGGAAACAGCTTGTTCCCTCCATTCTGTCTATCAAGTGTCTAATGCAAGAATACATAACAGCAGATTTGGCACACAGATAACCAACCACCATCAAACTACCTAAACTGTTTGCAAAGTGCATGATTCTGAAAATATAACAATGATTCTACAGTTGTACCCGAGAATAAGAATTAATTCAAATTCACTTAGATTTCCATGACCGGTCAGGTAACTTACTAAGCTTACAATTATGTACAAGGTTTCGTACTATGCAACAAGTCACGCTTTTGAACATCTCGCAACAACCACTCAAGGAATGATACTACACTTGGTTAAAGTGAAACGTACAGGGTACTTAAAAAAAGCTTTTCAAGAGCGTCAAACTTTTGATCCCTTCAAACTACAAACGAAAATACACAGACAAGAAAATTCCAAATTAATGAGTTTATGTCATCTGTAGCTTAATACACACACATATTTTTGAAGATACAGAAGACTAACATAGAATTGCTCATGGTACAAAGTTTAACCGATAGATTTTCGTGTCAGACAAAGCAAAACATTGCAAAACGTATTGTGAAACCTACAGCTCTGGTTCATTATTAAGCGAAGACCGGAGATACAGCACTTCAATGGTATTTCATACAACCTGGGTCATTTGATATAAAATTTCCGACTGACAAGAGATTGTGTTCGACTGAAGAGTAACTCTATCAAGACTTCTATTCTTTCCTCATAAAACGATTTTATTGCAGGGAAATCTCGCCAAGCAAAATTTCTCAAGGAAACACGGTGCTTCAGACTTCAAAATTCACACATCGAAGAAGAAGCCTTTCAAAATTTGCACCGAGTTCCTTGCATGTTTTGAAACGCGGTACAAATTCATCACTACCACGGACAACATTTAGGCTGATCGTGTTAAATGTCCATGAAATGCCGCTAACAGAAGTAGATTTTCAGCCAGCACAGTTCAAACCAAATGCCAGACCGGTTCAAGAGGAGATTACAATGCAATGTATAAAGCAAACATAAACTCACTGTGCTATTTCAACGCTCCCGCAACTAGCTGCAGCATGTAGAGCCGTCCAGCCCTCGTTGTCTCGTATGTCCATTCGGGATCCATGGTCGACCAAAAATTGAACAAGGTCATAACTTTCGTCGATGCAAGCCTGTCGAATAAGAACCGCGGTTAAAAGCCTTCATTACTAGGAACAGATGTAAATATACATGCTGGAAAATGATTAGTTGTAAAATCACTTGAATGCCTGAACCGCTCGTTTTGCTTCGGTTTTAAGCTGCTCGCTCGAGAGAATATGAAACAATAAATGACAAGGAATGTTTCGTCAGACACAGTTTATTTCCGAAGAACATAAAATATTGAAAGTTCTGCGAGCAATCGACAGAGCAATGCGATAATTCTGAGTATAGAATTCGACATAAATTTCCTTGTAAGCATTTGGTTGTGGTCTAAATAGTTCAAGGCGTTAACAAGCATTTGGAGAATCACCCTTGTCAAAAGCAAAGGTTTGCATGCAATGGAGCTGATTTACTGCCTAACTGTAGTCAGGTAGAGATTTAATGGAAGGGACACCTCAAAGTTTAACTTGCCAAGAGCAAACCGTATAATCGCTCTGTGTTTTAGGAGCGAGTGATTCGTTAATTAGGCTATTGTTTTGAGTTCTAGCTAGGACCCCGGAGCTGGTCCATAAAACGCTCTCGTACAGACTGCTCTCGCAACCAATACAATTTTTCTGTCTCCAGCAGGAATGCTAGATACTTTACCTGATGTAACGCGGTGAGTCCATCGACATTTTGGTGATTTATATCAGCGCCTTTGGCCAGAAGATTCTTCACCTCCTCCACGTCACCGCTCGATACCGCTGAAAGAAACACAGTTCCAAGCGAAAATTGAATTTTAGTCTTCTTTCTCGACGTGTCCGAAGATTCTAGGGCTGTCTCGCTCTTCGTCCATCGTTTTAGGGATTCTTGTCGCTTCTGTAAAGCATTACTTGCTCTAGAGCTTTGGCCACCCGTAAATGGGTCCGCCATCTTCCCATGACGTTACAGAGCGACCAGCCCGAGGACCGAGCATGAGGACACGTGACCAGATCGTAGGTGAGACGCGAGCCAATGACGACCCTCAGGAATTGCCAATAGCGTCACCAAGCAACCGTGACGTCACTTAAGATAAGAAAAGTACGATTTCGTAAAGAACATAAAATTGAAACGATGACGGTATTTCATTTGAGTCACGTAAATCTCGCACACTTTCAACGCTGTTTTCTATAGGAATTCAATAAATAAGAGGATTAAAAAAGAGCAACGTGTGACAGTTGGGTTTTTGATATCCAAAACTACCACTGAATCCGTACTAGCTTTTTATTCACGCCCTCCATTTATTGGGATTTTTTGAAAAAATTCTTCAGTTGGCGACAAAGGCCGAAAGCGTGTTCTTTACGATTTGAAGTGTATGGAAAGAGAAAATACTATATTTTTATTGATATTTTTTTGGGACAATCTTTGCGCGATACATTTTCAGTTGAAAGTGTTTTTTTTCGTTTTTGCCCTTTTCAACTGGAATG
Organism: Micromussa lordhowensis; assembly: GCA_964020085.1. Taxonomy (NCBI): domain Eukaryota; kingdom Metazoa; phylum Cnidaria; class Anthozoa; order Scleractinia; family Lobophylliidae; genus Micromussa; species Micromussa lordhowensis. Next base: position 37,296,823 of record OZ026595.1, read on the forward strand.
ACAAACATATAGAGAAAATTTCAACCGGAATAACCGCGCCGCATTCCTTACTCCCTCTAAACTAATTTTCACTGTACATTTCAGCGGGAATTTCCCAGTATCCATTCAATAGCCAAGTCAAAGGGTCAAGTTTATTGTTTCCCTTATATGGAATGTCCTCGAGGGGATCTGTATACGGATAACAGAAGTCGAGCTAAGATGTGTGAGAGCTTCTGTTACGTTTCCACCCTTACAGGTCTGCTAGTCAGAATATTTTATTAGAAAAATATCTCCCCTCTGCGGTTTACATTCTGCGAATGCCAAAACCGACTGCCTCGCAGTAAACACGGTACTCACAATGAAAGCGGTACATCATATCGAGCGCACAGCTGAAGAAGCCATTTCATTGCATAATCCGGGATATTTTGTGACCGTCAGGCTCCCAGAAGGTCGCGTTCCTACATGGTTAAATATTCGTCGTGAAGGTTCTACAATCTAACATGGCAAAAATTCGTGTGAGGGCCGTCATTCTTTCTACTAAAGAATGTTTCGAATCGTTAGCATAAAAGAAGCTTAGTTTGCTGAAGTTATTGGCAGTGAATGGAGAATTTTCCAAATTCCTTGCATGTTTGCCACATTTAGATCAGCGGTCTTCGAATGAAGAGAATTAAATAAATCAAAACTAAAAGAGTGATGTTGATTTAACAACCCTTGAAGTGTGTACAGTAGGTATATCAGTCTGAATTCAGGCTCACAATATAGAACGCCGCTCGAGACAAAGTATTTGACTACCAATGACACTATTGCTACAAACGGCAAATTTAAAAACTGTTACCATCTCTTCGGCTTTTTCAATTCTTCCAATTTATTTCCGGTCCCGGCCAAGGCTAAGCTTTAGGGTATGGGTGTGAGGGGAGGGAAAGTGCCATGTGCCACGATTTTTTTTGCAGATTCTGATTTTCGCGATTTTTGTTTTGTTTGTTTGTTGTTTTTTTTTTCATGATCCGCAAAAGTAAGTTCGCACGAAAAAGAGCTCAGAAATGAGTTCCAACCGGGGAATATGCCGAATAATAAGTTATTCATGTGCAAAAGTAGGAATAAACATGTACAATGAACTGGAATGAATATAGAACACGCAAGCAAGCAAACAAACAAACAAACAGACCGAATTGATTAATAGGATTGTGGGAAGAGAGGCCCTGCTGCGTACAAGGAGGCTAGGCTCTACCAGCGAAGCGTGGTCATGACCCCCCAGGGAGGGAGTGTAAGTTGCATAAAAAGTGAAAATGAACAATAAGAAGACTAAAAACTAACAGTAGGAAGTTCACTTTAAGAAATCTGGACGGGATTGCAATTTTTTTAAACGTAGCTTTTCACAATACCAAATGGAAGCCTAAACTTGAAACTACATAGTTTGCACTCTTTATTAAAATGAGTTAGATACGACAAGGAACCTCGATATGATCGCTGATCGAGATAATTAACCGTCTACCAAATAACTTATTTTGGGTCTATTGGGGTCTTATTTTATTTCTTTGTTTCCATGTCGTTCGTTTACTGCGCTGTACCGCTGTGCTTTATTTGCTCAGAATCCTTTATCAGGTTAAGTGATAACAAAGACAACAAAAGGTCTAGAGTAAGAATCAAGAAAAGGCCTGCATTGTGCACAAGAGACGATAATCTCTTGCTGCGCAGACACTACGTGATAGTTCATTTTCCCACTCGTGGACCAAATAAAAATTGAAAAATAAAATGATAGAATACAATTCAAGACATTGGCTTTCTTTTCTTTTCTTTTCTTTTTTCGTGTCCATTTGTACATTGTTCGCGATCCACAGCACAGTGTTTCTGATATCTTCCGGCAATTAAAGTACTTCCTGTAACCCAGTCCCTTTATCTCCCTTTCTTGCCTTTGGAGTTCAGGCGACGACGGACTGGACTACAATTCCTGGCCTAACATCCAAAATAAATAACTATATACGATTTTTTCCTGTCCGTTGCTATAACCAGTCTCAATTTTATCTGCCGTAAATCTTTTCGCGAAGCCAAACACTGGTCGCGTCGCACGTCCAAGTAATTTTCTTTCTCGCAAACGCCCAGATGGTCTTCACGCTGAGGAAAAAAGCAACATCGATAGGTTAGCGAGGTTAACATTTGAGGAAATGATAGAACCAGTAGTAGTTGGAATTTATCCTGTTAGGGAGACTAGGCATCAAATACTTTGACAATAGAGCCAGCCATCTTAACCCAATTGCCGGCCAATATTTTTTCCCCTGCTTTTAGATCAAGCTTTTTTTTAAATCCCTTCGATTTTCATAAGTGCTCAAGATCAGGTTTTGCCTTCGCAAAATAAATGTATATTAGATGGACAATGTTCCGTCACCAAGAGAAAACTTTAAAGTTGATATACAGTTATGAGGTTAATTTACAGCTAGCTCTCTTACAAAACATCTAGAACCGAGAGTAATTTTCTGGCTCTAACCAGCCGTCGGTGTGATGGTAAGCCGTGATCGTCTAGTGGTTAGGACACTGCGTTGTGGCCGCAGTAACCCAGGTTCGAATCCTGGTCCCGGCAATTTTATTTAACTGCTATTAGTACTTTTTTATTTTTAATTTGGTTTTATCAACTGAGTTGATAATGTGAATTGACCATCGCAAACAGATTCGAATTTACGGTGGCCAATTCACATTATCAACTCAGCTGTCTTGTAATACTCCCCACAGACGCAGCACCACAGTTTCTTTAGAAAGGCCGGAATACCAAAATTGCCAACTTAGGTATATTTTCTTCCTTTAACTAAGAATTTTCAAAAACATCACCAAGAGAAGTTCTTTTATGAGAAACTTTAAAGAGACTTTAGAGCACTCCTTATAATATCCAGAATGCATTCTTTGAAATAAGAGAAATAATTTCCGTCTCCGAGCAGCCATCATCATCATCTTTCCTCATTTCGCCATGGGACGCATAAGGCCGCCACAAGCTCTCTCCAGGGCACACGATCTTGCGCCGCCTTCCGGATTTCACTCCAGGTTAGGTTTATGGGAGTTCATGCGATCAGTTCTTTCTCTGCTGATCGATGACCTCCTTCCGAGCAGCCATCGTAGAGAGGTAAGCCGTGATCGTCTAGTGGTTAGGACACTGCGTTGTGGCCGCAGTAACCCAGGTTCGAATCCTGGTCCCGGCTTGTTTTTGGAACTCTGTGTTTTTTTTCATAAAACGAGAAAACTAAAACTCGATTTCGACAGTAAAAAATAACCTGGTTGACAGTAAAAATAACCTTTACTTGCAAATTGACTTCCGTTGAACGCTTCGTTGAAATTCTTTGAAAGTAAACGTCTTGCTGCCGATAGCAACAAAAGACCTCAATTTCCAGTTTTATTGTTGATTAATTAAAAGTAGAGCATTTGACACCCATTTCATATTGACTTCATTACGACCATCCACGATAGGCCATGCTAAGGTTTATCAGTTTCTTGCGGTAACTACGTATTTTCAGAAACGTCACCAAGAGAAAACTTTAAAGTTGATATACAGTAATGAGGTTAATTTACAGCTAGCTCTCTTACAAAACATCTAGAACCAAGAGTAATAATTTTCTGACTTTAACCAGCCGTCGGTATGATGGTAAGCCGTGATCGTCTAGTGGTTAGGACACTGCGTTGTGGCCGCAGTAACCCAGGTTCGAATCCTGGTCCCGGTATTCCCTTTTAAACTCCTGTTATTTTTTATTTTTGCCAAGGTTCAACTTAATATATTTTGTTGCTGTAACTATGCATTTTCAGAAACATCCTCAAGAGAAGTGTTTTGTTAATGGCAAACTACAATGTATAAAGATAATTTACTGCTCTCCTTATAACATTTAGAATACATTGTTTGAAGTAACTGAAATAATTTTCCCTCTCCCTACAGCCGTCGGTGTGATGGTAAGCCGTGATCGTCTAGTGGTTAGGACACTGCGTTGTGGCCGCAGTAACCCAGGTTCGAATCCTGGTCCCGGCATCTATCTTTTTTTCATATTTATTTTTTTTAAGACAACAAAGGAAAATGATCGGCTTGGTGATGGTCTTTTCGTCTCCTAGAATTTTTTTTATGTATTTATTTTCCAATTTTTACGTTAAGACTGCTTACAAATAGGAGAAATTATTTAAGGCTCCTTGTGATATATTTCTCAGTTACTACGCGCGTTCTGATTGATCAATTTAGTGGGGCCGAATTCTGTTTTATATTTTCTGCAACATGTCTCGTGATTTATACGTATTATTTTTCATGGCAAATAAACGTATCAATCGTTTTGTTTTCTTAACATTGCATTGTAGCAACGATATGTTAGTTCTATCGACTCAGCAACGATTTCTAATTGACTCGTTTTGCTTTTCGCGTTTACGTACGGAATGGTTTCTAGTCGGCGAAATGCTTTCCCAAGACCGTCATATACAAGATACAGATATAACAAATATCGACCTCGTCTTCTCAGTCGGTACTGCAAGTTACAGATCCTCTTTTTTCCTTGCGATTTTAAAGCCCGGGTATACTTTGAGCCATAAATCATAAATAATTTACAGTGTAGACCTTATCTAGAACACGGTTAGTAAAAGGTTCTATTTTGCTCACTACCCAGCTGCCGGTGTCTCTATTCTCGATGTTGTGTACATGTGCAAAGGCTTCATAACACTATAAAGTTAAAACTCCCTCATTCTTAATTGCTGCGTGGATATTAATCTTACAACCAATCCAAAAATTAAGCGAGTTTGGAATTTTGGAGAAGTCTAGCTTTGTCACTGTCAATCAAACTTGTCGCCTAAATGGAGTTAAGCCCCCTTCATTTGGCTCACCTCTTGATGTAAAAAGCTGTGAAATACGTTTAGCATAATTACCATTATATCATAGTGGTGAATCCTCCATAAAGTTATGCTAAACTATGCAAATTAAATATAGCACAGAGCAAATCAGGTAATATCAGGGCATGCGCACCAGTAATTATCGACTAAGAGCAGAAGTTCTGTTTTGTTGACGCTCATTCTCGTTGCCAGTACTACTCGTTTTGAAATGTCGTTACGAGTAGAGCCCTCCGTTTCGCCGACCGCGTGACCAAAAGAAACGGAATCTCTGGGGACGAGAATGGTGGACGCTAGTCAAAGGGAAGGCTGGTATGTTTCAAGTAAATTGTTTCTTACCAGGACACTTGACAGGAGTACATTTTCTTCTTTCCTTGAGTTTTGTCGGGCAGCTTTCTCCATCATTCCTCTCGCTTTTTATAACCTTTCTTACTCGAAACTTTCTTCCTCTGTTGCACTTTTTAGAGCATGGCGTCCAAGGAGACCATCCCGTTACTATACAATCTGATGAAGAGGACGATCAATGTCAAAATTCTTCTAAGCACCTCTCCTATATTTTATTCAAATTGTCTTAAAAGAATTATTTGGTTTTAAGTGACTTTTCTTCGTAATCAATTGCATTTTTTCTGATACTAATATGATGTTGCCTACTTTACGATCAGTGCAGAAGATGGTTGAGTTGGAAAAGTTCTAATTATACAAGAAAAAGAAATAAGTAAGCTGCTTTATTCAGAGGTGCACATGACAGTATATAATGACGAATTAACGAGTTTGCCCTCTGACCAAGAACTTTCACAGGGAAAGATATTAAAAATGCACTAAGATATGTGTTACGATATAAAAAAAGAGACGGAATATTTGCAAGCTCCAAATGCGTAAGTTATAGTCCTACCGTTGTTTTTTCCGGACGGACATTTTGGAAGCTTGCAGCGCTTCCACTTGATAAGAGAGTGTGTGTCAGGGCACGGCTTTCCGCCAGGCTCCGCTTTTTGTAGAACTGTCCGCGAGCGAAATCGGCCGCCTCTATTACACGTACCACGACACCCGCTCCAAGACGACCAAGGAGAAAGCTTACAATTCGCCGGTTTGGGAGGATTAACAGTAGGGTTGACAGTCACTAAAGAAGAAAAAAGATTTAAATTGTTAACCAGTTTAGTTCCAAATGTTTCGTAGCTAAATTTCCTTGGACATTCTCAAGGACAGGACCCTTTAACTGCCAGAGTCTAAATATTTGAAACCTCACGATCAGGCGTTCCTTTCCTCTGATACAGTCAAAGAAAAGAACGCCTGAACGCAGAAGAAATGACACTGTTAAGAACGGTTTTCATTCACAACTCTCCGTCAAACGCAGTTACACAAGCCAATCACAACAAAGCAATCAACGCAACAAGCCAATGAGAAATCGAAGTAAATGTACACAAAACTAGAGGCGCACGCGCTAAACACGCACGCGCTCAAGTCGGGCCTGGTTATGGTTTCGCACTTGATAGACTGCACAAGTGACGCGAACTTTTTAACTCAATCACACAGAGTAGTAAAGCAACCTCATGTAATTCAGGTTACTATCAAAAACCGCTCTGTTATGATGTGAGGCTGGATATGAATCCTTATGGGTGAACATTTGGGTGGGCTTTTGGGTAGCGCTTTCATAAGGCACAGGTTTCGTTACGATTTACAACTCAGGTGTCCAAGATAATATCGAGGTCACGTTCTCACCTACCAGAACAATTGGGCTGGATACAGGGTCTGGACTCCAATAGGTGTGGACATGGTATCCCGTCATTCATTTCCTTCTGGATAACTGCTCGGCCCCTAAGCTGTACACCGCGACCACAGGTGACAGAACACGGTTTCCATGACGACCAGCGGGAAACTTTACAATGAACTCTTGGTGCTGTTTGAGACACAAAACCAGCAACGAGCGTAAACATTATGAGCCAAAAGGAGTTATACTCATATATGTGTGTCATTGTAAATATTCCGTAATTCAGCCTATGGCTGCAAGGTGTTTATCGAGTTGCCACACAGTATTTTTTCATTGAACACTTACGTCTCTCGGGGAAGGGAGGGAGTCGTGGGTTTCCGCATTCTCCGAAAGTTTGCATTAGCTGCAGTTTAATTTGCCCAAAAGGTCGTGTGATGTCGCTGCCATCTTTACTCGGGAAGGAGCCATGAGAGTGTGTGTTCGTGGTGATGTTCCTTATGGGCTGCTGAGGTACGGATTTGGAATTCGCAGAGGTGAAGGTGATCCCGTCATCCGTGCCTAGAAAGAATTGATGGACGTGATCAATAAAAAGCTCGAAAGATCTCAATAATAATAACAACAACAACAACAACGATAACGATAACGATAACGATAACGATAACGATAACGATAACGATAACGATAACGATAACGATAACGATAACGATAACGATAACGATAACGATAACGATAACGATAACGATAACGATAACGTTAACGATAACGATAACGATAACGATAATGATAATGATAATAATAATAGATATTTGTATGGCGCAAACTCAACATTAGTTTTCAATTGCACATCCAGAAATGATAGAAAATAACAATAATAATATTTATACATATGATCGAAAACAAAAGCACGTTTGCCTTGAGTGACACTGTCCTAATATGATTGTTAACTACGAGGATGCTCAATCAATTTGAAACCATTGAAAGAAGGTTAAAAGAGTTAAAGGTTCAGTTCTTTTTCATGGTACCGCTGCTCTGCTGAATGCGTGTTGTGGCAAAATTTTGACGTTGGTTTATTTTCATATTCATTATCATGCATTATCATACAAAAAAAAAAAACAATGGAAAACTGATAGAGGTCCTTCAAAGGTACCCTCACGGCTTTTCTCTTAAGTTGCCCTAACAAGTTTGAACTCATAGCTACACGAGAACTCAAGCTATGAATTCTTTTACTCTCTTATCACAGTTTCGCAATCATTAAAAAGAAATGACAACTGTTAAGACTTTTTTTTTAATTCTGCATAGTCATTCATATTTAACTTTGTACTTGGTGTTGTGGAGACTGTCGTAACATTGTTTCTTCAACAATCAAAAGTGCTGTGTTTTTTCTTAAAACAAAAATCATAGTATTCTTGTTTCATTACCAGCATCCCATGGGTAAAGATCTTTGACGATAGTTCGTCTCCACGTGCAATTCCCGTCACATAGGTTAATCCGGTCAACACCAACGTTCCAATCAGGGCTTGGATAAAGCTTGGCCACCGCTGACACTAAGTTACGCCTGCTGTCAGCTTTAAATGTGGTGGAAACCTTTCCTACACCTGTGTACAACATTCGAGTCTTGATTATCCTGAAGATTAAAACAAATCAAGGGAAGATCAAAGTATTCTCTTGAATAAATAAGCTGTACATAAGTGCATATATTTATATCATGGATGATCGTAATGAAGTTAACATCAATATGACACGGGTGCCAAATGCACTACTTTTAATTTATAAACAATAAAACTGGAAATTGAGGTGTTAAACGGAAGAAAGTAAATTTGCAAGTCAAGGTTATTTTTCCTGTCAAGCAGTTTTCTCTTAAACCTTGGCAAAAATAAAAATAACAGGAGTTTAAAAACGAAATGCCGAGACCAGGATTCGAACCTGGGTTACTGCGGCCACAACGCAGTGTCCTAACCACTAGACGATCACGGCTTACCATCACACCGACAGCTGGTTAGACAGAAAATTATTACTCTTGGTTCTAGATGTTTTTAAGAGAGCTAGCTGTAAATTAACCTCATAACTGTATATCAACTTTAAAGTTTTCTCTTGGTGATGTTTCTGAAAATACGTAGTTACCGCGAGAAACTGATAAACCTTGGCATGGCATATCGTGGATGGTCGTAATGAAGTCGATATGAAATGGCTGCCAAATGCTCTACTTTTAATTAATCAACAATAAAACTGGAAACTAAGGTCTTTTGTTGCTATCGGCAGCAAGACGTTTACTTTCAAAGAATTTCAACGAAGCGTTCAACGGAAGTCAATTTGTAAGTAATGGTTATTTTTACTGTCAACCAGGTTATTTTTTACTGTCAAAATCGAGTTTTAGTTCTCTCATTTTATGAAAAAAACACATTTATGAAAAAAACACAGAGTTCCCAAAAACATGCCGGGACCAGGATTCGAACCTGGGTTACTGCGGCCACAACGCAGTGTCCTAACCACTAGACGATCACGGCTTATCATCATACCGACAGCTGGTTAGACAGAAAATTATTACTGTTAGTTCTAAATGTTTTTAGGAGAGCTAAATGTAAATTCTCTTTAAAGATGTAATTAACTTTAAAGTTTGACATGAAAAATCTTTTCTGAGCAATGTTGCTGAAAATTCGTAGTTACAGCAAGAAACTGATAACCCTTGGCATGGCAAAATATAAATAACACGAGTTTAAAAACGGAACTGCCGAGACCAGGATTCGAACCTGGGTTACTGCGGCCACAACGCAGTGTCCTAACCACTAGACGAACACGGCTTACCACTCTACAGACCGCTGACTGCAAAAGGAAAATTGCTTCCTCATAGTTTGGACAATTGCATTCTGGATGCTGACTTGTTCCCAGTCGTTTTCTTACAACTTCATACGGCGCACGGAACGGGGCGAAGATTGAGAGGGCAAAGGGTGAGATGGGTAGGGAGAAAGTGAGAGAGGGAGACTCTCTTTTCCCCTTCCCCCTTCCCATCAGCCCTGCTCACCTTGCGCCGTGCCGCGTTTTGTATGAAGACGACTGGGGACGAGTTAGACTTGCACTAAGGCCTTTTGGAAATGATTTTAGTAAGATGCTATGTTAACCGAATATGCCTTTAATTCATCTTAGTAGTTCCTAGAGCTTTATTTATCTTCATTCTAGTCACTTCATTGCTTGGCAGTGTTTTTTTGGGAACAAGAACTGTCTTGATTGGCAAGTTATTACAAGTGAGGGTAAGAATAGGTAATGTTTTAAATGATGTTACGATTTTTGTGCTATTTAACGCACAACACAATTTGTGCTTTTCAGCATTACCTGAAGACCTTCTCCCCCTGATCTTTCATCTCCTTCTCCAGTCTCTCAACGGCTCCCCACTCACTGACAGAAGTGACACCGGGGGAGGCCATTCCCCCGTATTGCCAAACGATATAATCCTTGCTGTGGGAGGAACCGATCAAACGCGACCAGCGAGCCATTCGTCCAGGAAAATGCCGAGGATATGTAGCCCTTGACCATTTACCTTTAAAACAATACGTTAATATGTTAGCTGAGTGTCACTTGCGCTGAAGGCAATATATTCAAGCTTGGGAGCAGTTCGCCTAGAATTATTTCGACTATGGTGTTTATAGCCCCCGTACAGTAATTTGAGTTAGCAGGGTGAAACAGTTTTCGATTCGAGGTCGAAATATTTATCCTGCAAACCGTGGACGCGTGGGATAATAATCACTCTCAGTCGGTTTGTTGCACACATGACAGGCCCAAAACTAATAGGACATTCGTATTCTCTGTAACTTGCAAAGGAGATGATGTGGAGGAATATCATTGAAAGGCGACTAATGCATTTGAAAAGACTCTCCGCATTAGCCTCAATCAGTTGCAAGCCTCAATTGCAAGCTAAGCGGAACTACAAAACTAGCCAATTATCATTTAGTCAGCGGTACTTTTCCCGCGCTTGCCAAGGGTTCCACGGTTTTCACGAGTTTTTCGTTCATCACGTCATTTCCGGCCCTCATAATCCTTACTTTGAATTTTGATTGGCGGAGTTATAAGTAGTCCAACATATGCACTGAAGTGACTAGCTCTTCAGAAAGGCGCAACATCTGCTCGCCCTTGAGTAAACTTATTTTAGAAGCAAAATAGAGATTAATCCACAGAATTTAATTACAACGGTAAAATACTACATTAATGGACCTCAGTCATGACATTTTGAGTTATTTTGGCTCGTGCAAAATTACATTTAAATTGAAGGAAACCGGAAAATTGTATTTTACTAAGATAAAAAAGCACCAAAGAGATGAGAATAAACTATAAAGCAAGGTTGGTTAAGGATGGTGAAAATTAACACGATCCTGACAAACGACGAATTTGACAAATTTAGGCTAAACTTTTCAAGATGCGCAAATCGTGACGCAGTTCAGCCACCCGCACCAATTATGGGGTATCTACATTTAAATTCTCCGCGGTAAAAATCTGGGAATCTGTCCCGTCAGAACTTAAATGTTTTCCATACTTGTTCTTCAAAAAGCAATATAAAAAATTATTATTGACTACTCAAAACTGACCATAGTTTAACTGCTAGCTATGTAAAATAATGTTGTACGATATCAGGACATCGTTTTCCTTTTATTTGAGCTTACATGTACATATGTCTTTCCTTCTCTTATGATTGTAATATCGTCTTTTAACGTAACGTAACATGCGGCCATCGCCAACTTAAATCTACATGACAGTGGCCAACTCGAAAGCCCCTTGGCTACTTTGGTCATTGTGCACAATTAAATATTGTATCATCTAGTTAATTTCTATTTGTATTTATTCGTCCTATATTGTTGTAAATCGTGTTTTTTAAAACTTTTTTCTGTAAACAGTGTACCATAATAAAAAACTGAAACTGAACTTTCCTTCATGCATCTCCGTGGTGAAAAAGGATACAAAAAGCGAGAGAAAAGAGATAATGATTGGTCGCTTAACGTTCTTCAGTGGCGTTTTTCGCTTATGCCTCAACGATGATTTACAGAAAGCTACGAGGAATTTGTCCCTGTCAATGCCAATATTAAAAAAAGAGAGAAATAAACGCTTACCGATGAAGGTGATGTCGTAAGTTGCTCCTCCACAGGCGCAGCAAGAGTATTGATCATGTGGTTCATTGTGATCTGGCGCTATTGTCAAAATAGAACAAAATAATAATGTGCATATCTGTTAGTGACTCCTTTATTTTATATGCCAACACATTATCTCTTTATTCAAACAATAATTTTTTTTCAAAGAGACTAGGTGAGGCTAAGAATATACTGTGAAAGACTGATAAGATTTCCACGCTTTTAAGTTAGAAAGCAAAAACAAAAACGTTCTTATCGTTAAATCAGAGTACTTACCACGTCTTAACGGTAAATGGACTCTGAATGATATCGTTACGGTACAAGACTAATTACTTTTCTAAATATTGCGCCAGCAATTAACCTTTTGCTATCGAGTCAGAGATAAGAACCACCGTTGTGGTTGTCGACAATTTAGATACTTTTTTAAGCTAGCGCGTTCGTGTTTTTCCTCCTCCTCAAAATATATGCATTGCTCTTTTATGCCAAGGATTTAGCATTTTTGTGTTCGCTCTACAGTGGTCTACCACTACTACTACTTCTACTACTACCACTACTACTGCTGCTGCCGCTGCTGCTGCTTCTACTGCTACCCAACATCTTAAGGAAGAAGTTCGAGTAACAAATGGTAAAAACTTACCAAAATTATTTACACTGTATCACAAACTTCTGTGCGACTGTTTGAAATATATTCTTAAACGAAATCAGTTCTAACAACACTGTCGAACAAAGTACTGGTGAAATGAAACTGATGATGAAATTTTACCTGTGTTTGCACAATTTCCCTGAGGTTTGAAATTTATTCAGATAACTATTATCTTTAGCTTTTAGAGAATGCAAAAAGGACAGTACTATACTTAAAATTATTCTGGTACAAGGCTTTTGTCCACTAAGACTAAAATTGCTCGATTTGCTACCGGATTTCGTTTAAACTATTTTTATTTTCCGGCTTAATTAATTAAGACTCGAGATAACGGCGTTCAATTCAGCTTTTTATATCATAAATCATCATACTACTAGATAAAAACCTCTGATAATACACAATGTCAAAATACATCAAGCTATTCTGCAAATATTATGATGCAACTACTGAATGCCGGTGCGGCCACAAAAAAACCAAACAAAGCAAAACTGGAAAACAAGATATACAAATAAACTATTTTATAACTGGAACACTCCACAGTGAAGTCACTGCGAATCATTATGGTAAATAGCCTAAATATAAAACTCGTTCACTTCAAATATTACAATATTTATTACGTGTGGCAAGACTTTTATAGACAAACGTCTGCAAATCTAGGGTTGTTAAGAAACAAAATATCTCCCTCAATATTTGTCCCACGTCAGTAATTAATATTTGCCACCGTTATCATCCAAAGTTAAAAGTAAATTACGTGTACGATATTTTTGTTTGTTAATGAGGAGATGAAAGACTGCCGACGAAAAGAACAATCGTCTGACAAAGATGCGAATTTTTATTGTGATCACGTGACTGTTATGGTATTCCGTTGAACAAGTCAACCAATCCGAGCATTCATTCTTATTTTTCAACCAATGGTGTTGGACCAAAACCAATTGTGTTTTCCCGCGCTTTCCGCCGCCGCCGCGGGTTCCACAATAAGCTTATTACGTGTTTTCCAGTCTGGCGAAATGCCATTATTTTACGACAGTAATTAAAAATCGCTCTCTTTTGTCGGCGCATATCCTAAAACGCACCATCATAATGAACTGTTTAATTTATAGCTTTCTATCAAGTACTTTTGAGATTTATAGATTGGATTTACCGCACCAACGATACATTTCTGTGCCTTCATCAGTAACTACCAATATGTTTAAGATAAATTGACGAGAAAGCCTCACTTCAGCGTGTCTGAACGGTTACAGTGAATTATCTGAAACATACATACATGTATTCTGACAAAATCAGTATCTGGTGTTTCCGCAAATCAATTAAGCAAATGTGGCTGACATTTAAATAACTGCGTACTCATTTAATCATAGCATGATGTTGGCTGCAACGTTTTACTGACAAACAGAAATGTTTGACTGTCTGTTGAATCGTAACACGCGAAGAAATTCAGTGCTTGGTTGTTGTAAAAAAAAAGCCGGAAAAGGCAAACTAGCAATAGTAGAGAATGACATTAATGTCTCCCGGTCTGACGAACAGCAAAAAACAATAACACTAATAACAACAATATGTAACAGATTTCACTCCAAGCTGCTCAGAGCTGAGCTGCTAAGTCGCTATCGACAGGCTTTCCTGTTTAGGGCGGCAATCGGGAACAAAAAAAGGCCAAAGTGAAATAAAAAAAAAAGAAAATCTAATAACTGTATGGCACCCAGACGAGTTAATTCATGACTGGCTCCACATTGCCTCAATTGAAGTCCTCACTTAAGGGATCATTGATATTCTCTTATTCCCGTTTCATTGCCGATGGGGCTATTAAGGAATGGAAGAAAGGCACTGAAGGAAACTACGAACAACAGAAAACATCAAGAATTAAAGCAAACTAATCAAGGCAAACGAAAAATACAAATTACGCCCTGGGTGTAGTTAAATCTTTTCAGCAAATCAAGACATACTAATCGTATTTAAAAGGATAGTGTAGTCACCGCTAATTCACTGTCGTCGCGTTTCACGTTTTAACTGAAAAATGTGATAATTTGTTTATGTTGCTCTCGCAAAATCCCAAGAAAAGCCATTTTGTCTTGAGCGTGTAACCGAGACAGAAACCAAACAACTTATAAATATACAGCATAAAAGACCTCCGCTAAAGAAACAAATAAAGTCCTTTGATGTAAAACAACAGTTCAGTTTTGCGCAACTTCGGCCTCTTCGCACATCGCAAAGGCTCAAACTTAATTTTTAGACAACCCGTCTGAAAGAGGAGTTCTTTCACAGAAATAAACAAAGTGAAATGTCGGGAAAAGTTCACTTACTTCAGTGTCTGCGGTAGGTGGAGACGACACTCAAAGAAAACCCGAAAGTCGGAATACCTGTATTGGAGCAGAAATCTTACACCGTTTCAAAGCTAGGCCGCCGGTGTTAAATGCCGACTCAGTTGTATCGTATTCCGTGTTCTTGCATTGCTAGGGAGATGAAATGTGTGCATATGTGTGTTGTTCTAGACTTTCGTCGTCATTATTAAGAGAAGTGCGTTCGCGAGACGATGGTTTGAATCGTATAAAGTGAGATAAATAAAGCAACAAAGGTGACATAAATCTATTTTGCTGGCCTCAGATAGACCTTACCGCCTCTAATCTGGGATAATCGGCGATGGTATTCAAGTGCTAAATGTTGGAACTTAAAAGACAATTCGAGGGACATTTTTCCGAAAATTGGCAATCCTGTGTTGAAATGCCGTGTTGCATCTATAGGACACTGTTCGAGATCACTTCCTTCACACGCAAACCCAAATCCGCGACCAACATGGCGTTATGTCCAAATTTATCTTGGGTTTTGTAGATCACGATGTTCCGAAAAAATAGCAGGTAACTCTGCACGCGAAGCGTTGGTCTTCATCCAGTTATGAACTATGAGTGTAATTGTTTCGAGTCGAAATTCGCCTCAAGGCAAATGATTCAACCATTACCCCCCTGAAAACCAGATGGGTGCAGTTGGGCGGAGATGGAAGGAGACCCGAGTTTTCGGCTCGCGCAAATGGCGAAAGGAATTATCCAGAACTTCATTACCGCACACTCTGTGCATTTGTGAGTGAACTTTCTTTGTGCACTGAATGTAACCAAGGCACATGTTTGAGAATTTGATATGTTTTACTGGCATGCCGTATCACTGGTCAACACTGTGGTGATGTTGAGTTTCGTTTGAGTTCCGTTTAATAAATGCAACGCTTTTCGCACTTATTTAGAGCAAAGATTTTTTAAAACACTTAACAAAGACTTTGCAAACGAGCGATCATTTAAAGCTCATCACGGATAACCATGCCTAACCGCACGCTTGCTTACAAAAGGAAGCTTAAGGCTCGAGCTTAATATATCACAGCAAAAACAACAACCGTTGACAGATAACAGCGTGTTGTAAAGGTTTTTCCCACTCAGGTCGAAATTCCCCACGTACTATTTGTAGTCTTTGAGTTGTTTGGACTTGTAAGCGTCATCGACGACCGCCAATTGTTTTTGCTCTCAAAAAAATTCGCGCTATTCAGATAATAAATAATCCTTCACCTTTGCAAGAAATGAAAGGAATGACCCATGAACTTATTGTAACAGTTTTCTACTTCTGAAAGCAATACAGAAACCAATTGGCGAGCATAGCTTTCGCATTTTCAAGTGCATTGGTCCGGTGGCGTGATTTCTCTCCAGAAACTTCTTCTTCGTTTGATTCTCGTAGGTTTTAAATTCAGCTTTGCAGCCGTAAGGTCAGTTTCTGGTGCATCGGAAAACCTTTGAACAGATCTGACATTTAACTACCTGCGTGTTGTGTCTTTGAAAATTCTAACGGATTCTGGAAATCTACAAAGCCGACCTAAATAAAATGATCGTTCTTTTGTAGTTCGGGGTCTAATTTACCGCTAATTTTGAAGGTGTACTCGCGCGGAATATAAACTCCGCTTTACTTAACACCATCCAGTCCTAGTCTGGTGTGAAAACGCATTAAGACACTAATGTACTAAAAAACGAATAAAACGCCAGACAACTTACCAGGACCGCTAGTCTGCTTCTGTGAAACTGACGAGCATTTCCCATCGCTACAATGAGTTCCTGCGACGCGAAGACCC
Source organism: Micromussa lordhowensis (assembly GCA_964020085.1). Lineage (NCBI taxonomy): Eukaryota > Metazoa > Cnidaria > Anthozoa > Scleractinia > Lobophylliidae > Micromussa > Micromussa lordhowensis. Next base: position 37,313,190 of record OZ026595.1, read on the forward strand.
GCGTAGATTTCAAAGTACAGAATAAAAATTGCAAACAGCCTCATAACTAAAGAAGACTACGAAGTCTCAATGGAAGTGACAATATCTGTTCAGTGATGCTTTGCAGTACTTGGCGGAATGCTCAGCAGTTGCGCGGACCTTGTTCCTCTTAAGCTATCAGTGCCCAGCTATGACCTTCTTATTGATCAAGCGTAACTGTTTTTATAACACAGTGACGGAAATTTGAGTAATTGCTTGGGTACATACCGGAAGAGGCTATTTATACCCAATATACACTTTACCTTTAGCATCGACTTTCGTCGCATTCCTCTGAGCTCGGTGCGGCGTCAATTTGTGGATCTGTATTGAAAGACCGGCAAACTTGAAAAAGAATGATATCACCAAGCAATAAATTACTAAAAAGGGTCTTAATGCAATTTCAACACTTACAACATTTAACCGGAAGTGAGGTTGCGAACAGTAGGTAGTAAATTTTTACAATCTCAAGCCATAACTTTGCGTAAATATTTTTCTAAAATATACGAATATGCTTTGCGCGCACGTACAATTTACGTGTTAGTGGAGTGACGTAACTAAACGAAAAATAACTGGAATTTTTGTCTCTACAAAATTTCTACGAAGCAAGATTTAAATCATTGGTATTCTAGCTATCCAATTTAAGAATTCTCATGATGTACTCGATCTCGTTTATTGATCAAGTGCTCGTACGTATATGGGAGGAGAAGATGGAAAGATAGGAAGATCATAAGCGAATTCTTCGCGGTGAGATAAAAATTGTTTTTTGATCGATAACGAAGCTCATGTTTGAGCGCTAAAGATCCGTTGAAAGATGCGATACTAAAAGGCAAGTAATCGGAAAGTATACTAAAGTATACTTGACCAATGATATCTCCGTCAGTAAAGAATGGTCAGTGATCGAATAAACATGTGCAACGAAAGATTCAGAGAAGGCTAAGAAGTGTTCTGGGGGAGTACTGAAAGCGGTTTCCCTGGTGGGGTGGTCAGATTGTGGTTTTTAAGTCTCTTAATATAAGTCAATCATTTTTACCACATTTTTATTCAAGTTCGTATTCAAACCACGCATTCCAAGCCATCCTCTCAGACGTTGATTTCGATAGTTTTCCCAGTTTAATTTCCAGCAAAGCTTTACAGTTTGCGATTCATCTCGTGCATAGACAGAGAAAATCTGAAAGGAAACTATTTACTGTACACCAAAACGTGAGAGGCTTTATAAGCGTTGAGCAATTTCTATTCTTACCGAACAACAAGACAAACAACAAAGGCAGTTTTAAACTCCTTCTGATGCCGCAAATCCGAGCACAATATAGGGAAGGCTCTCGACACGATGTTCACTGGTAACAAGGTGACCGCAAATCCGGAAATGGGGCGTAGAAGCAGTATCCTCTGGGGTGCTATTTGCGTCTTTGCCTAATTAAATGAAGCGCTAATTAGCACCGGAAATGACTTAACTGATTTTGTATTACGGGGTAAGAGCAGTGGTTCGGCTGGTGCAAAAGGCAGAAAAGTGGCAGCGTATTTGGTTAAGAAAAAGGGATTGAGTATTGTATAGCATGCTTTTTCAGGCTTTGAAAATCGAGTGGGTTGGTGGGTGGGCGTCCTCTCTGCTTGCCGGAAGATTCATTTAGGAAATGAGTTGAAAGTTTAGAGTTCCCAAAATTCCATACGATGGATACTGAAGCATGAATTCGTCGTGATTTCACTACACATAGTAGGCGTTTCATAGGAAAATACCATTCCATATGAAGTAGTGGGGACGTTTTGAAACATCATACACACGTGATAGCAATTGTGCTATACACGTGACAGCTTCATGGAACTTCCATGAAACAAGAGATGAATTCATCAAAAAGGTGGCTTTGCTTGTAGACGTTTCCACTCGGCTTCATGGGTCCCGCAGTCTCCTTCTGGAACCGCACGGGCACCAGGCCAGTACAACGGGAACATATTCAAGTGTGAATTTTTAAAGATTAACATTAAGCAAACATACTGGAGTATACACATAACATACCAAGGCGTAAAATGCCACTTGTTTGCAGACAAGAGACTAGCATCTAAGCTTAAATCGGTAATGTCACTTGTTACAGATAATCTTTCTCTGAACCGCGTTAAACAAATAGCTAAAAACTTTATCCTTAGAGTCAGACATGTTTGTTTTCATGAGGAGGCTGAAACCTCAGTTTAATTCGTAACCGCTGAAGCCACATGACCCACTCCTTAGCTAGCCCTTCCACTCGCTAGACTTAACCAATATCACCGCATTCAACCCAGATATCGGTAACACCGAATTGTCCTACCTGTATGTCGCCTGCGCCCCAATTCCGTGATTTGGCAATGAAAGGATAAAATGAGAGAATTACCAAAGGGTTACCGGTTGCGGTATCCAACTTTCCTACCATCGATTATTATCCTATTACGCTTACCAATCTGTAACACGTACGAAACAGCCTTGATGGGAATTTCAAATACACTGAATTACAATCACGAAAGCCTTGATATTTGGTAGCGGATATCCGACTGAATTCTACCTGCATATTCTATGAATGAAGAACAGTTTTATCACATGTTAATGTCCTCGAAAATTCCCCTCGATGCTTTTAACGAATCTTCACCAGAGAGAAGTTTGGCTGCGGTTTATATTATGCTTGCGATGGTGTTAGTTATTGACCTTGTTATTGGCCCTGTGTACGTTTGACATCAACCGTGCGAGTGTTGGCAAACGTGATCAGCGATTGCAATTGCAACAAATAGCTTTAGAGATTAATTCGACATTAGCGGTGGGCGCGCGTCTTACCGCAACTCCGCAAAACCCCAGCTTAGCCGCGGTTAAAATGCAAAGCCGATTTGCCTCGCTAACCCAGCGAGGTTTACATCATGAGATTAACCCACAATGTTACCAATCCATATCCTTGGCGCGTAAAATGTTACAAGGTACAAGATAAGATTAGCCATAAGTCAATTTAATGAAGCAAACAAGCAATGAATAGAAACGAAATAAAATATCAATGATTGAAGAGTCGATTGTTGACGCAAATGATTCATATCGCATGGTCTGAATACATGCGTGCGACCTCCAGCTCGGGCAGTTCTAAACAGGAACAGTAAGTAGCTTTCGGTAACCTCGAAGCATTGTGACAAGCCGGCCAAGTAATCATTTTGAATCAGTACTACTAATCTGAAAAGCAATTATTTATAAAAAGTTGTCATTTTCGTAACTGATGTCAGTCTGCCGTCCAAGTTTCGTTGCTGAGCCTTTGGGCAGGGTTTTCTGAGCCGGAGGTCCGGCCAAAGCGTCCACGCTAGGGAGCCGTCGATTTCCTGGGAGACCAATTCTAAGATCATCTAACTAAACGAATCAACTTTACTATCACTTTGTTTGATATGCTTTTGATACGTCTGAAGGGAGTTGGATTTCTTTTCAAGTGCCTTCTGGGTGGTTTAGTTATATGCTATGAGTAGCATGGAGAACCATCCGTTACTGATGGATTCAGTGTCCGGTTAGTGTTTTAAGCAAGCGTTATTTTTATAGTTCATACTGAGGCCAGGGGTTTGATTTATAGGTCAAGCAAAATATCTGTTTCCTTTGTTTCCGCTGTTTTGTGTTAAGTATAAATCCGGATTTCCTTATGCGATTTTAACGTTTTATCAACGCGCCAGTGACTTTGCGTTCCAAGAAGACGAGGGTATTCGCGAACCTTTTGCTGAAGCAGTGCCGCACGTTTGTAGAAATCTTTGTTCTCTTTTAGAGCAAATTCATAGTGACGAATGTTTGAGAGCTTATCTCAAATCTGACCTCCATTTGCTTCATACAAAGGGAGAATGGATTCAAATTTTCCAAATTTAATGTATATTTAATATATAGTATCATCTAAACACCATCCCCAATTTGCGAAACTGATACCTCATCTCGGACTAACTGGTCAATAGTTATACCCAATTCGAATCAAAACAGCTCAAAAACCATACCCTTTTTCTAGAGGAGGAAGCTCGGGCTTATGCGTTCCATCAGCAAGATTTTATACAGCAGTGCAGGTGTGCATGTTTACAGTTGCGGGTGGTTTAAATCTAAAGCATGCAGACAGGAAATCTAATTTATCTCTCTCATGTCCTTGTGTTTATCAACTAAGCATTCATCAAGTGAAAACAAGACGTTTTTAAACGGTCTGTGTGTCGTCCATCTTCAAACTCTCGATAAGGGAGGAGACAAGGGAACTGACAAACATTGCCCTTTGTGCCCAGAGGTTTTTGTGATCGTGCAAGCATGCTAAAGAATGAATTGAACATATTAAAAGAAACTTATCAATGGCTTATTAAAAACTAATTGAGGCATGTTAACAATTTCGGCAAAGCTTTTTTCCTTCTCTTCAATAGGTGCTAAGAGAAATCGTACAGGTATAGACTAGAAAGATACGTGATTCAACGATACGGACAAATTCAGTTCCACTCCTTGGCTAAGAAAAAGTGACAAGGAACCAGTTCTGTGATAATTGGATGACATTCTGGCCTTAACTACAACATGGATCACTAAACGTTTTGGATTCACTTTATTCTTGTGATCTGCGTCCTTGTAGCCGGATGAATGATAGAAATTAAAGTGCATTAAAATTCTAGCCTCTGTCTATACATGTACCAGCAGTGGTTATTTAAAAACCCTGAAAGTTAACCTTCATTGGAAGGAGGCACGCGCGCCTTGGTATGTGTTAAAGCCGCCGACTAGGATATCGAAACTATCAATCAACAACTGCCATGACTAAATGGGTATAGAGAAGTTACTTGTACAAGCAGATAGTAATTTCTGGAGATGGAGCAAACAAATACTCGAGGGCGTGAGGGACCTTGAGTGCTTTGTATGCGAATCATGCAACATCGCTTAACGCAAATTCGTAATTCAAGATCTAGAACTCAAGCTCTGGTTGCAACTGCAATGCATAAGATATGATATGATATGTTAGCAAAAAATAAAACACTTACGGTAGTTTGTCAACAATTGGGATTCATGGAGTACAGCAACTGCTTTAGACAAGCATGCATGGTCTTCTAATTTCATCAAATTTTGAATGCTGCGGCATGTATTTTTATAACGCGTTGATAGAAATGTTTTGAGCCGGCACCATTTTCAATAAACGTGCACAGTCAGTGCTAGAGTAGATTTCATGACTTTTCCGGCTCGTGTCATCTGCCCTGTAACACGAATAATAAATACCCAGTCCAAAGTCCAAGTCCAATAACTGAAACTCAAGTTCCTCAAGTCTAAAATGCACCGTACAATAGCTCAGTGTATCCGGCCTTTTATAATTGATAATCAAAGTAATTGGGAAGACAAACACAGCATGCGTCCTCAAAAAACAAACCAGCCAAAATAAAAATTTTGCCTTACGCATTTTACCTAAAGTCTTATTGTAATAAATGTTCACATCAAGGCCAGGGCATTTGAAATCTAGCTGATTACAGTGTCTTATGCACAGATGTTTATTACCTTGAACAACATAGAAAGGAATTAAGTTCATTTTGCAACGAAACTAAAATCATGTCTGATTCAGCAATTAGCGTTTGTTCAGTGTCTGCCGGTAAGTGCGAGAAAAGTTGTTTCTTGTCAAAGCAAAAAGTGCATATAAATGCAATTTTACACATTCCGGCACTGTGTATGATTTTCGCACAAGAAAGTTCCCCCACTAAGCCTGAAGGTTCCCTTACGCCTATTTCATTGCTTTTGCCAACTTACACTAAGCCCTCAAAATTTCGGACGCGTGTAAAATGTGTTTAATTACTTACAGGAACAAAAAAATAGTGCAAAACCAAACCCTTTTTTTATTGAGTTCCTTTTGCAAGCTTGAACTCTCGTCCAAGGTTTATTTCTTAAGTGATGTCGCCCTTTGTCGGCGAGCTTTTATTGCATGTTTTTTCTTGAGGTTTGAAATCGCAGTGTGTATCAGTTTCATTATTCACTCCACCCAGTCATAACTTGTTAGCTCAAGTCGCATCAATGCTGCTTCAGTGTCAAAAGACCAGGATTTCTACCAACAAAAATAGTAGTTTCCTTTGATTTTAAACCGCGTACAGAAGCTTCTTGTCTGTATTGTAACACCGGAAGAACTTCTTACAGATGTGATGCTGAGGCCTGTCGCTTCTTTTGCATTAAAAATATTATTATGTTACCGAATTTTGTTGGTGTTCATGATTTACGCTCTGAAACACGCGGATGTTGTGTGCATGCAGAGGAACATCTCATGTTGTGAAATCGAAAATACCGTAGGAAGAACTTGCCCGATTAATTCAGTGGATAAAGATACTGCTGCAAGCTCTGATCGAGAAGATGAAAATCAAGCGATTGTATCGCTTGGCAAAAGTGATCAATTTCAGGCGATTTCAATTAGCAAAATTTTCGTTTATGTTTTGGTAGAAAATTGGGATATAAACGCACTCTAATTGCAGTTTAAAAATGTTCACAACTTTCACGTCCAATAAAATTGTTACGAATTCCAAAAATAATTAGTTTGAGCGTCGCATACTCTATGTTCTCAAACGACAGCCTAGCCTAGCCATCTTTCTCCCACTACGAAAATTTCAAATAAACGGCTCTTTTCAGAGAACATGCACAAGAGTCTTTGTTTGCTCTGTTTTTTTGTCATTGTTTTGTTGGTGAGAACTCAGGGATTGGGAATGGAAATAATATTTACACGAAAACAGAATACCAGGATTCCTCATATAATTTGTTTTGCAAGGCGAACGTCAGAAAGAGTAGCCTACAAGCGAGCGGAGTCTCCTATCGGGAAGGAAAGTCCTCTTCTCGAATTTTTTAGGAAGATCAAAGAAGATCGTAGGGTATTGAATCATGAGCTTTCTACCCGAAAAGCTTCAAAAACTTGGGGGTGCTACAGACCTCCCCCCTCCCCCCCCCACACACGCCTATGCCAGTGAGCAGGGATCATGTTACGTTTCAGTGACTGGCAGTCCAACAGGATCAGAGAGGAGATTTAAAGCCCTGTAGACAGATAGGAATCTTTTTTTTTTTAGGTTTGTAATGGTCTGTGCATCATCTCGGTTAATAAAACAGGGCTTTGACTTAATCTTTTAAAAATAACTACTATACAGGGAAGCCGCTCTCTTTATCACGCCCTTTACGGTCCGCCCCACTTTCCTCTACAGATACCGCCTGGATAATACGCTATCAGATGGTCTCTCTGCTTATTTTTTTGTCTCGATCTACGGTCATCGAAAATAGAATTCTGCAAAGAGGTCAAGAATCCTGATGATAAGAGATAGACATGAGGCGGCTTTTAAAGCCGTTTCTCATCAATCAGTTACTTACTGTACCTGAAACAACTATAACTCTAAAGGTTAGATGGAAACAAGCTGTTTTTCGAGTTGTGGATGAGCATAATGGTCTGGTAAATTCAGTATGCGACGAATACGCCCCGGATGTTTAAAATCTGCTGGAAAAATTTGTCTACATCGGATAAACACATCCACTGTTATCATTCAACCCAACACGATTCAGTCCAACACGTAAACTAAATTCGGATATTTTTTTAGCAAGCTCTCCCCTAAGTGTCTGTATGAAATGAAATTAGCGTGATGGCAGTATTTCTTGAGGAAATATCAACAGTTATGATACAACTGCATGTGAAAATTTGGGGTGGGTCAACTGTGCTTGTGTTATAACCGTTTTTTTTACGGAGGTAGCGTGACCGGGTGCTAACACCGGTGAAGAAAACTTAGCTTTAAAGAGGTGCTCGCAAATATGGGCGAAACTTAAGGATACTCCAAAGTCTAACAGAAGAAAAACATATGGCTCATTTAAACGTCTTGCTGAACGTTGTCAAGTGACAGGTTATATGTTCGAACTTCAAACGGTCGATAAATTTTCAAGAAATTGGCATAAATTGAAGGATTTTTTTACGAAATCGTTGACTTTTTCGTGCTTGATATGTGCTCTTAACCTATATTTTGCTCAAAAGTGGCCCAGAAAGGCAAAAATTGCTCGAGGTTGCTAGAACCGCAAAAAGTTACTCCAAACGCCAAAAGTTGACAGGCGGTCACAGGCCCACTTTCCAGTTGATTAAATTGGAAATTCACTGCGAGGATCATTCTTCAGTTTCATCTATGACCGCAGTTCAAATATATGAATTATTTCATATATACTAGCCGAAACGATGGACTTGTTGGAAAGATTACTCTCAAGATTACGTACTATTACATCCCATCAGAGCACGGGTAACGTATTGTCTTTGGAATAGGAATGGATCAGAATGGGCTCCTGGTTGGATTGCTTTACCAAAAAATAGGCGATCCCGCAGGACTTGGAGAGTTTTTGTCACCATTTCCGTGCCATTAGGTCTCATTCAAGGAGACTGGGACCGAATTTGGAAATCCACTTGCTAAGACTCATGGGACTGCGTTGTAATACGTAGGGTGTGCAAAATGGCGCCGAAGGAATTCATATTTCAGCGAAAATGAAACGGGAGTTCCTGGTTTGCCTCTTAAACGAACGTGATGGCGGCAGAAATTGGTGAAGTAGAACTAGAGGACGGGGAAATCAATGATTTAGAGGATGGTGAAATAGACGAAGATATACTACACGCCGAGGAATCGAATTACAGTGTTTTCTTGCCTTTAGAACATCGCCAACGAGACTCATTTGTACGTGATCAGCACTTAAATGATAATTCCTATGCAGAGAAAAACCGAGATTTCGGTTTTCAGGGTTCTAGCCCTCCACCTAACAGGTGGGACACTCGGGATGCACCTTCTTCTCGCGGAAGATTTCCACGAGCCCGCGCAAGTGCAACGGCGAGAGGAAGCAGAACAAGAGGAAGAGGTTTTCGTGGAACCGGGCGGCACATGTCGACGGGACGAGGCAAGACTTTCCCTGCGAAGAGAGGCAGTCAGCGTTCGCGTATCCTTTGGTACTTCATAAATCAGTTTTGCGCAGAAGTCCCGGAGTAGCTGATAGGTCTTTGATCGTAATTATAAGCTTAAAGTAAACTTAACTTTAATGTTACCGCAACGTCATCGTTTTATCAACTGGTTTCAAACAGGAATGAGTAATTGCAGAATACCCGGTCACTGCATTGACATGTGTCAATGTACTTTAAAGAACGAGGTATATAACACTAGTTGTTATTCTGATTCAATGAGATGCAAATAAGTTGGCCGGCAATTTTGCAATCTGGCCCAGGAATATACATGTAAGAGATCTGTTTGTGCATGCATATTTATACCAACTCAAGCTAAAATGACTACCCTAAAAATCAGTTCAATAATCAAGCCATCAAAGTAATTAATATTTGATCATCCTGAATGCTTGAGTGCTGCTTCCACAGACTTTGGATAGCTTTCATTTCCATTTCATAGAAGACTCACTCACTTTGATATTATTGTTTTGGTTCTGTATGGTTGTTCTTAACGCTAGTGTGCTGGACTCAGGGTCAGGTAATCTGGTCCTGGCCTGGGTCACTGTGTTGTGTTCTCAAGCTAGACATGTTACTCTTGCAGTGCCTCTGTCCAGCCAGGTGAATGAATGGTTACTGGCGAATTTAATGGTAGGGGTTAACCCTTTAATGGACTACATGTAAGAGCCCCAGCAGGTCTTGCAGAGCCTTGAGTCAAATACATATATAAGGAGATCACTGCATGGTACCTGGTTGTAATCACTGACTTCGTCACAGATATGTGTTTAGCATATGAGAACCAAACTTTACATATAAGTTGCTGGTAACTGGATGATGCTAGCTTGGACCATTTAATCCTTTTTTATTGACCCTTAATGAAACTACTATATATAGCCTATCCTCAGAGACCTAATTTGCCACACCCCCCTCCTGATGCAAGACTAAGGCCACCATATTTTGACAAAAGAGTGTTAACGAATCCTGACAATGAAAAAGAAAGGTTACCTTATTCTCCGCCTGACACCCGATCATGGACTCCACATGTTGAATCTGAAAGGGGCCTGGGTTATTCTGATACTGATCGGCCAAGACTGCCACATACATTCCCCTTTGATAGGGAAAGAGTACCACTTATGGAGTTAGAAGACAAATCCAAATCATCACATAATGAAAAGACAAATTCCACTCCTGTAGAGCTCGATGAACAACCCAGAAGACTACCATCTCTTTTGGATGAAGATGTTGATGATTACAGGATCTTACTGCAGCGACATCGCCTTATTCAACAACATCTTGCTGCTCTTGAGAATCAAGAAAATTCAACTTTGGGAGATGACAATATCATTGACGACACTTTTGTAGATATTCCAGTTGAGGATGCACAATCTGATTTGTTGCTTGAAAAAGAAAGAAACTTACAAACCTTTAGTGATCAACTTGGTCAAACTTACCAATTAAATTATAGTAGACAAGATGATTTCCAGTCACACGGAGATGTAAATTTAGCATACTTTGAAACTGGCAGTGAAACTAATGATTTTGATAACAGAAATGAAATGCAGCATAATGAAATGTCTGGCGAAACTGGAACGCCAAAACCATTTCTGCCATTTAAAATTAAACCACGCTACAGCAATGTTCCTTCTATAAAGGAATTGAGCCAACAGGATCTTGAACAGAGGAAGGCAAAGCAGCCAAGCACAACCAAGGGTAATGGTTCAGAAAATAGCCAAACTCCGTCACAAAATAGTAAAAGAGAAAATCTTTCAAAAGTCAAGAAAAATCGTAGAAAAAGGAAAAGAAAAGTATCACAAAACACAAGACAGAGTAACATAAACAATCGACCAGCTGGAGCTACCGGATCCAACCAAGGTTCACATGTTGATCCTTATAATGAGCTGGAAGCAAGGCTGTTGTCTCTAGCAGGAAGCACTGTTTCAGTTGAACCAAGCAGGTATTAAGAGTTGTGATATCATGTATATAAAAAATGTTACCATTCATAGGAGTGAATAATTCACTCTTACGGTACAGTTGTTGTCAGCAGTGAACAAGTGGGTCATTTTACCTGTAACATAATGTACATGTAGTGTTCATCTACTGTAACTACATGTAGACCTTGCTGGATCTAAGTAGACTTTCAGTCTAGCTGGACCTAAATGAGAAATTCAGTTAGTTTTCTAAATTATAATACAAGATGTGATTTAGCAACATGTGCATACATGTATTCTGAATTTTGATTGACATTTGGGTGTGCATTCAGTTTCATGGTGATAGGTAGAAATTACACAATCTTACAAATTTATGATTTGGTGTAACACTGTAATCTTCTGTGTTTAAAATCTAAGTAGTGACTTTTCTTCAGCACTATGAGAAACTGATCTTGATTATTTCTGGAAGCCATCACATGGGGACCTGGGATTGCACAGAAGTGATAGTGCTCACCTCCCACCAATGTGGCCAAGGTTTGATTCTGGCCTGGTGCCTTGAGTTCATTGTTGGTTCTTGGCTTTCTTCAAGGGGTTTTCTCCAGGTTCTCCGGGTTCTCCGGTTTTCCTCCCTCCACAAAATCCAATGTCTCCAAATTCCAATTCGAGCAGGATATAAGACCCACATTAAAAAAAGAAAAACAGCTAAGGCTGATGTGGCTTCCTCTCTAAATACTGTAATGTTTATTTATCACATTATAACTGTAAGGTGGCTTTGAATGGTACATGTATATGTAGGTACATTTGTACATGTATTTACATATTTATATGATTTTAGACATGACAGTTACAAATTTAGAGCTTCTTGTTGAGTGTCATTACCAAAGTTTCCGCTAAGTTTCAGTGATTTTCTATCAATTGATTTTTAGAGAGGACGCCAACAAAAAAAGAGAGAGACGTGAAAAGCTCCGTCAGTGGCAAGAAAAGATGAACAAGGAGAAATCTTCAGATCTGAGAAATCAACAAGGAAACAAAGGACGAGGTAAAAAGAAATTATCAAAACCAACCAAAGACGACAAGAGAAGATCTATCTTACAAAGTTTGAAGTCAGACGAAGACCAGAGAGACAGAGATACACACAGAAGGACAGTGAATTCTGGCGTCTTCGAGAGTGATGACTACTTTGAGATACCCATGGATGTAGAAAGTGACTCAACAGGTGACTGGAAAAAAGTAGCAAATGTGTATAGCTTTATAATCCAGCTATAATTATACTGTTTTTAAAGGTGGTTTCCAGTCAAGTGTCAAGCATTTGGTGTAGTTTAGTATGCTACCTGATTGGTTTTGAAAGAAATTTACTCATTTGATACTCAACGGATTGACATGAGTGAAAAATTATGACTTGCTTCTGGAGTCTTGTTTACGATATCATGGTAGGTGGATTTTGACGAAAAAATAGATTTTATTTTTTTTTTTGCCGTTCGAATTGAGAAGACTGTGATAAATATTTTGCAAAAAAAAAGTGAGCAAAAAAGCTTTTTTACTTTTTGAGATACGGAAAGAAACTATTTTTGAATCTCATTAACACCTGACGGCGCGATGACAAGTTCCTGTCATCGCCAATTAAAATTCACCGCCGGTTGTCACGTGTAATGCGAATTGCGGTGTAATTTTCATTATACTGCAAACTGATCTGTGCTGACATCTGTCAATGCCTCATCAAATCTTCTTAAATGCGGTGATTTTTAACACCTCAGCATGGAAATCGCACGAAATGTTTTTCGCCTTTTTCTTGATAAAGTAAAACTGCATATAAGGGTGAACATTTTTAGTTCGTTTACACGTGTCTTCCGACGGAATTAGCTGAAAATTGGCAGCCATGTTCTAGGATAATTCGTTCAAAAAAGGGTGTCGGGCTTGGTTAAATTTCGCTTCCATTTCCAAGTTATGGCCTCTTTTGCAGAAAGGAACATCCGCATTGACAATATCAAACTTTAGGAAGTTGTAAAAAAAAACCAAACCACATCTGGAAAATCGCAGACACCCTTTTTGAGGGTGATGTGTGAGAAAACATTTCCAAAGTAAATCTCGCCAATCCGATAATTCACGCGTGGAAGCGAACCAATTTAAGCGAAGCAGTGTTTCTGAGGATTTCGTTTAATATCACTTTGTCATTGTCTTTTTAGAAATTTTTAAAGATATGATTGTATTCTATAACTATTTAGCTTTCAGAAAATGTATAGGTTGATAGGGTTTTCTTTGAAAGCGTCAGCGTAAGGGCGCGATTTCCAAACACTGTCAATCCACCTACCATGATACCTTAAAATGATTTTTAAAATAGTCATTTAAGGAATTGTACTTTGTTTGCTGGTGATAACCTTGTTAAGACAGACCAATTTATTAAAAAGTTTTATATACCAGTCCAGAGTAACTTGGCAGTCAACCTCTGAATCCTTGTTATTCACATGTTTTTTTGCTGGAAAACATATATTAGTTAACTATTTGAGATGATTCCATAAGTTTGGGATAGTACAAGTGTGAACCACATGCAGTGTATGATTAAAAGGATGTTTAATAGAATGCTTTAATTCTGTGGCTCTATGTCTTTCTTAAGATGGCCCAGCCCTTCCACTGATAGATGAGTCAGCTGAAGCTTTCCCTCCACCTCCACCACCATTACCCAGTGGAGACCCAGGTAAATATAGTTACACTTTCCGTAGATGCATATAAGTTACATGTAGTGGTTTTGGTTTTGTACTACAGTGTAGTCAGAGCAATTTTCAATTGAGTGTTATATCAAACCAAGATCAAAGTAATCACTCTAGCCAATCACAAAGGCAGGCGCGGATCCATACCGCCGATTCCGCCGTTTTACGGAAATCGGTCAGATATTTCATAATTACTCAGAAACTCCAAGAAGGGGACTTAAGGAATTAAAAAAAATCCATAACATTTCATATGAAGGGAACATGGCCCTGGACCCCTCTAGAAGGCACTCGTTGTTTCGGTAGTCAGTCACCATTTATCCTTGATCCGCGCATGAAAGGATACTGGCAATACTGTGAGCTAATCAAAACTCAATGTAGCCAATGCAAAGCATGGAAAAACAGTGCAAATGAGTCATGATTGGTCTTGGTTTTGACTTCTGATTTGATGAAAAAGTGGCATGAATTTTTTTTATGCAATAGTACTACCGGTAATAACATGATTAGCCTGTGCTGTGTTTTCATTGTCTTTGCTTTCTTACAGCAACTTCTCTTTATATTGAACCTGGGCAACATCCAGTTATGGTGAGTACATGTAAATTATTCAGTTGTTAACATTTCAGCATTTAAGGCAAATGTGCTTTAATGTCAGTTCACATTTCCATTGGTTGATCAGCTTCTTTGTTCTTGCATCTTGCACATCTGACTTCATATTGGTAAGGAGAAGTGAGATATAAATCACTGTTACTCTGGGTTGTCAAAAGAAGCCATCTACTTACAGTTCTTTACAAAAAGATGGAATATCTTGCACTTAACCTTCTAATGCTACCCTAACATTAGCTAGGCTGTTGGAAAATTGCTGAAAAAGGCCAAACAACAGATAACTTTGTGAAGTGGTTAAGTATGGAACACTTCTCTGAATTCAATAAGATCTATAGTAATCTCGGATATCCCAAATTTTTGAAGTATTAAAGTGGTTTTATTGTTAGAGTAGGCATTAGATTTTCCTACAGTACCGCTCAGAACTAAGCAAACCTAAAACGTGTGTACTCAACGAACCCCTAACGCGTTAAAATGGCCAACGCGTTTTTGCCAACGCAAAAGCCCCACACGTTTTTGCCAATGCGTTAGCTATTGTTATTCATAACCAATATTCCTTTTGTGATGCTTTGTTGTGACGAACAAAGGACGACTTCAGTTCTCATGGCCCAGCCCCTCAACCCTTCATAGATTTTAACCTGAGTTGGTAAAGTGAGATGGAAAGATGTTAAGACGATTTCCGCACAATATTTGAGCAATAATGGCAAAAATTAAGTTACCATGGTAATATTTTGGATGAAGGTAAGAAGGTCTTATTGAGATTTAAGTTCTCAAGCTGACCCCGTGAGGGAAAAATAAACTTCAAGTTATCTATAGTTCAGTTAAAACGGACATTTCGCATTAGTTGAAAACAGAATTACACTCGCATTAAGCATTCTTACAAGGTTTTACATTAATTTTCTCGAGAATGCTTGGAGATTTAATTGCGGGGTCACCTAGAGAAATGAATTACAGTGAGATGCGTTAAACAGTATTAAAAAAGTTACCGTGCCATGAGTACATTTTTAGTAAATAATTTTTGCACTTATTGCTCGAACCTTGAGCGGAATCCGTCTTAAACGTTTACAGGGATGTCGCTAAGGGCCGGCTGCCAGCTAATTAATTTTTCAACAGCTGAAAGTTAATACAAAAACAAAGAATAAAGGGGGGTAAGTTTCTAAAGAAACTGTGGTGCTGCATTGGTGGGGAGTATTACAAGATAATTTGGTTTTATCAACTGAATTGATAATGTGAATTAGCCACTGTAAAGAGATTCAAAAGCTGACGTTTCGAGTGTTAGCCCTTTGTGAAGGAAGGGCTAATGCTTGAAACGTCAGCTTTCGAATCTCTCGGTGGCTAATTCACGTTATCAACTCAGTTGATAAAACCAAATGGTCTCACAAAAACAAAGACTTAGTAAACTTTGGAGTTGTCAAGGACTGAAACGCCAGCTGTTAGCTTCATCCCTTCATGTAATGGAATAATGCTAGTGATAATAAGATGGAACACAACACTGTTAGTAATGTTTTGGATTTTCCAATGTGGTTGCTTTCAGCCTTAAGATTACTGTACAATATGATCAGTGTCTTTAGTTGTAAACCAATCGCTTCTTTTAAATAATTGAGAAAATACAGGTAAATGCAAACACATTGAAGAGAGTTTCTGTTTCTTGTCTTCACAGATGTACCCTCCAGGATATTTCCCCATGGAACAGGTTATTATCCCATGTTTAAACTACATAATTCCCATGTTGCTATAGACGGTATAGATGTATTGAAGTTAGAGTGGTGTTTTTAAGTGTTTGACATTTATGTAGTTTGCATAGTTTTTGTCCAACTTCCATTTTTCTTTCCATAACTTTAAAGAAACATGCAGGAATAAACTAATTATTAACCTTTTACCACATTTATCTCTGATTGTGATGTTACAGTATTATTCATGCAAACAAAAGAATCCTGCTGTTTATCTCAAAACAGGAAATTAAAAGTCCTTATAGTATTATTGCCAACGAGCCAGCCGAGCGAAGACGCTCGGCTGGCGAGGCGGCAGAGAATAGTGCCGTGCGAAGAATGGCGTATACGAAAAAATTCTCGATCAAGCTCTGAAAGTGTAACTGTAAGGTGTAAGATGTAACAATGGCTCAGTTTGAGCCAATTGCAAGGACGGAACTATTCGAGCTATTGTAGTTTTTAGCCAATCAGGAGGCGCGTTACATCTAGACTTGTCTTGTGGAATATCATTGTTTTCTTTGCTGTTGTGTTTATCCAACTGTGAACAATTTCATAGTCTCAGAACATATCGAACCAGCGTGTTTCCTCTCTCACTTTATCAAAATGAAAGTTCAATTGGGGAGCGTACCCTTTACAAAACTCTTCTAATTTGAATATTCAGGAAAACTGTCAGACAAGAGCAAATCCAAGACACAAAATCGACACGAAAACGAACCAGCGTGTTCACCACAGAATTGAACGAGCATGTTCATGAATCGAAACAGTGTATTCCTTCTCTGTTTACCTATATCGAACTGAAAGTTCCATCGGGCAGCTTTTTTGGAAAGATTGTGTTCACCAGTCGAACCACTAGAGCAAATCCAGTGTTGAAATCTAGCATATCGAACTGAAGGTTGAGTCGGCAGTGTTTCCGAACAGAACTGAACGAGCGTGTTTATCATACAGTCGAATCCAGTGTTCAAAACACAAATCGGATCTGTTTTGCCACAGAATTAAAGAAGTCGTGTTCATCAATCAAACTAGCGTGTTCACTTTCACTTTGACTTTGCCCATCATATTGAACTGAAAGTTCGACCGAGCAGTGATACATTCCAATACTCTTGATATTCAGGGATTGCGTGACGAACGTTACCGGCCGGTAACGCGTAATAATTTTCTCTCGGTAATGTTTGCAACAGAAGAGAACCAAAAATCCGTTATGCTGTATTAATGAACCCCTTATTATAGCACAAATTATTCGCTCGTTGGCACTCTATCGATAGGTATACCTAGTAATAATTGTATTATTTCCACAGAATTATACTGATTGGTTGACTGGTGGAGTGCCAGTAATGCCAGCAATGCATGATGATCAACCATTTCAATATGGAGGTGTGTATTTTATAAAACAAAGAAGATAACTAAAGAAAACATTTAAAGAGGAAGCGACTTATGGGTCCTCCATCCAGGTTGAATTTGAATTTGGAAATGTTGTGTTTTAAGGAGGGTGGAAAAGATTACCAGAAGGACCCTTGGGGGAAAAAGCAAGAACCAATTGAATAATAACTTTAACCCATTAGACACCAGGGCAGTGTCGACATGTATACAAAAATGGTCTTATGCCATCAAAGATTTTAAGCATGGTAATGTCTACATTTCATTTCTGAGAGATTAGCATTCCATGTACTTTTCCATACTATTTGGACAAAATATCTGGGAATTTGTTTGAGCGGTTGTTTGTATTTTCGGAGTGGTCATTCCAGAGCACTCATGACCAAGGTGAAGTACTTGTAAATACAGAGGGGTATGCGGTTAAATTTGTCTGTTGTGTTTCATGTTGAATATGATGTGCCTTAGTGTACTTCTGCAATGCATGCAGATAAAGTGATTCTATAGTACAAAGTAATATCAAAATTGAAGTTTGGGATCATTTTGTTTTGTTGCAGAATTTGCAAGCCATGAATCATATCCTGCTGAGGTTGAAAGAAATAAAGAACAGCCACAGGTTGAGCTCAGGGATGTTTCAAGTCAGGATAATTCAGATGAAGATGATGAGGCGGCCCTCAGGGAGCAGCTACTGAAATCCTTAGCAGTTAAACGCAAGACTAAACGGGATGTTGGGGTAACTAGAAACTGTGATTATGCTATCATGAGTTCCTGTAACTGGTGGATTTTTCCACTTACATTAACTCAACACTGTGTAATTTAAGCTACAGTATGTTGTTGAAGGAGCAAGGCAGTGAAATGGCTCATTAATATACATGTAACAGCTTCTAGGTATCCCAAGTTGTTTCTGTCAATAACTGTAGATAGGAGAGAGATTCTGTCTTCTACAATTTTCTATGTTTTGAGTACAGAATTAAGGAAACGTAATATACATGTGTAAAGCTTGCCATAATGTTAGTTGAACTGACTTCTTTTCATTGTAGAAGGATGCAAACTCTTCAAAAAGTGTCTCAGTAACCAGAAATCAGGGCATGCAGTCGGAAAATACAGCAGCTAACAAAAGAGCAAGCCAGACAAAACAGCAACAGACTTCTAGACAGGTAGGCATAAACTTTTTAATTAACAAATCCCCCTTCCCCCACTTTACTCATTCAACTGCATTAACTTGACATCCTGTTCTCTATGAATTTAACACACCTCAACAGTCACAATTCCTTTAAAGGGGCTCAGTCACGGTATTTTGAGTTATTTTAAGCATCGACAAAATTACCGTTAAATGAAGAAAACCTAAAAATAATACTTTACAAAGATAGAAAATCATCAAAGAGATGATAATAAACCATAAAGGAACACAGATGGTCAAGGATGGAGAAGATTGACATGGATTGCAAACAACGATTTTGAAAAGTTTAGCTAAACTTTTGATTTTGAAAAGTTTAGCTAAACTTTTCAAAATCGTTGTTTGCAATCCGTGTCAATCTTCTCCATCCTTGACCATCTGTGTTCCTTTATGGTTTATTATCATCTCTTTGATGATTTTCTATCTTTGTAAAGTATTATTTTTAGGTTTCCTTCAATTTAACGGTAATTTTTAAAATACTGTGACTGAGCCCCTTTAATTTTCCAATGTCGAATTATGCGTGGTTTCTTCATAATAAGTATCCTTTCAGAGCACACTGTACATGTACATCTAAAATCCAAACAAATGGTTTGGACAAGTCCTGGAGTTTCCTAGCCTGGGGACACGGACAAATTTCCAGCTCTCATTTCACACTGCAAAAAATACCATCTGTGAAAGGTGGCATGAAACAAAAGCCAGAAATCCATCTGTGTTAGCAGGCTATGCGTTTCTTTGCTCAATGTTTAACCCTCGGATATCTTCACACATGTAGGTATCATTTGTCGCACCTCCCAAGCATGATCCTGTGGTGATCAAGCTTGGTGAGGATTCTGATACTGATGAGTCAGATGCATCAGATACAGAATCTACCAAGAAGCCAGCATCTAAAGGTAAAGGTGGAAACCTATTTGGAGGACTAGAAATGATGATCAAGGAGGCTCGCAAGTCTGCTGAGGTAACTTAAAATGTAACTGTTATTCACAAGAGTGGTCAATATCAAATTTGTGCAAAAATTACAATTACATGTACCATATTTCCGGTGTATACATGTAAGTCAACCCTTCAAGCCCACAAAATCAGTCTAAAAAATTGACCTTGACTTATACACCGGCCAGAAGTTGAGAGTAGACTCATTCATCCAAAAAGTCAGAGTTCATTAGCATAACACAGTTTTCAGGGTAAAAAAATCCACAACAAACTTTGTAGGTATTAAACAGGCATTTAATGAGTACTTGTACATGAGTGTCACATTTACAATGAAACATTTGACTGGATTCAGAACATTCTAATCACAGAGCAGATAAAAACTGCAAACAAAAAAAACAGTTATACACATCAAAGTCTTGGCAAAATTTGCATATGAGTTACAAAACAGTTGCCATCACATTTTAGCACTGCCTGAGCACTGTCTGTTCTACAGACATACATGTACAGGGACTCTGGATTTCATAATTCACATTCTCTTTGCTGCTCTGCCTGCTTAGACCAGGGACTTAGAATGAAACAGTACTTTTATTTCCTTGTGTTTTAGGCTTCAAAAGTAAAAGGGACAGCATCACCACAGCCAAACGATACAGAACAGCAAGACAATACAGAACTACCACCAGAACCAAAGACTCCAGATGCAATGGCCCACATGCCTGAACAAATGAAGACTGAGTACAAGAAGCTGAAGGAACAGTTAGCACTGCGTGAGAGTAAAACAAGGCAACCACTTACTACTGTCAATCAGGAAAAAGGTACATTTAGGAAAATGAACCAAAAACTATGGAAAATGTTTGTTTGTCTGCTTATTGCTAAAAGCATGTTATGTTGTCCTTACCCCAAAATGTGTGCTTGAACACACTCGCTCTCAGACTTTCCTTTGTATGTTTAATTTGTAAAAAATGTTATCAAGAAAAAGCAAGAAAACAAAAACAACACCATACCACAAGAAACTCCTGCTACAGACTAGTTATTTCCAATGCACTTTATTGTAGGTTTCCACTCAAGAAAATTTAAAATCACCTTGTACTCCATCAGAAAAAAAAGTGAACATTCAGTGGCTTTTGATTGAATTGCTACACATGGATTCTTCCACACTTCTAAAATGCTAGAAACAGTACTGGATAAAAGTATACAGGCTTGTAGCTGCATGGTGCAGGAGTGAAATGACAGCTAACTTAGTTTACCTATGTTATCTTTTCTAGTAGACAGTTCTCCATTGGTAGAATCTGATGATCAGGTACAAAATGCAAAGAGAGATGATGAAAGTCACTTGAAAGATCTGCACAGTTTTGTTACAGGTTGTGAAGAGTACTTGTCCAAACACAAGTGAGTTGTTATCCTGTTGTCTTGAGGACAGTAGTACATCTGACACACTGTTTTTTGGTGATTCAGTCTGCAAAATTAAAATGAAAGTCACTTGAAAGATCTGCACAGTTTTGTTACAGGTTGTGAAGAGTACTTGTCCAAACACAAGTGAGTTGTTATCCTGTTGTCTTGAGGACAGTAGTACATCTGACACACTGTTTTTTGGTGATTCAGTCTGCAAAATTAAAACTCTGAAATACACTACATGTACAGTACCGCCTGAAAGTATTTACCCATTAGCACGCGGTAAAACCTCGTCTTTGCCGAAGGGTTCTGCCGCGAATTCGCCGCAGTGGGACGAATTCCTCAACCTCGTCTTGGACAGACGCAACCGAATGCCGCGGCAAGCTAGATGCAGTACACCGCGGCGAAGAAACAATAGAAGCTAATTTCTTTTGTTAAAAAGCATTTCCTTATTGACTGCTCTTATACGTGAAATTTCCGTGCTTGTAACTTGTTTTAAACAGGGCTGTATACTTTGAATGAACTGACACGTACAAAGTTTTTGCGTCCTTGATTCTCAAACAACCGCCGTCAACCTCCAAACTGGCGCCGCCGAAAAACTTAATTTATCTATTCACGATTTTCACGAACATAATAATTCGTTCCAACATAACTCTATACACTGCAGACGTAGGCATCGATGTTATAATTACAAGCATCGCACAACAACGAAAACCAAAGTCTTCGCCCGTGAGAAATTCTCACAGATCTTCACAGACGTCTTCACAATTACAAAGTTTTTGCGTCCTTGATTCTCAAAGAACCTCCATCAACCTCGAAACTGGCGCCGCCGAAAAACTTTTACCTATTCATGATTTTCACGAACATAATAATTCGTTCCGACAACTCTATACACTGCAGACGTAGGCATCGATGTTATAATTATAAGCGTCGCACAACAACGAAAACCAAAGTCTTCGCCCGTGAGAAATTCTCAAAACATTTCCTTTCTTTGAAAATGCCGCTTCACGATTTCTCATGAACACATCTTAACTTTATTTACAGATTGCAAACATAGGCATCATTCTAACTTTCGAACAACTGCGATTCTAAAAGTTATTAGGGATTTACAGTGGACGAATTCGGCGAGCTTGTGCCGTACCATAAAATCACATTGGTCTTTATCTGATTGCCGGTCACGGTCTCAAATAGACTAAATGCCCCGCAGTAAGAAATATTCACCGAATTCCGACTGAAATCCTCCACCAAACCTACATTGAAAGTATTTGGAGGTTTCTTTAGAAATTTCAAGCGATCCTAAAAACTATTTTCGTTTTACTCATTTGAGACCGTGACCGGCAGTCTCACAAATGATTGTCAATAACGCAATTTTACCGCACACACAAGCTAGGTAAATTCATCGAATTTACCGAGAATTTGCCAATGTGATTTTATGGTATATGTACAAGCTTTCCAAATTCGTTCGTTGATCGACGCAAACTTTCAGAAGCTTCACAATAGTATTCACATAAACAACTCTCAACGCATACCGACACGTGTGCACGTGACTACAAAAACGTGATTTGTCATGCCACATGAGTTCAAGCGTGTGACTTTAATTAAACTGTAATGTGGCTTGTCACACGATTGTTTTTTTTTTCCGGACTCTGAAGAAACTATTTATTTGGAAGAAAGTTTTATCCCTGGAAGTACTTTTGTATCAAAGATGAAATACTCAAACCAAATAGAGCGGCATTGAAGCTACATGTAAGTACAGTATTTCGCACTGCGGCGCCGACAGCGAAGCGAAGACAGCAAACTATTTATCTTGATAGCGACATATCTTAAACCGAAAAAAAAACATATTTCTTACATTTCACTTCCCATTCACCGCAAGAAAGTCATGAAATGTAGCGACACTGTAGTAACGGATTCTTGTGAATAAACAACGCTTCAGCGGGGTCTTTTAGTATTATGACGAATACATGATTTGTCACCGGAGCGTGAAGATGGCATTGTAAAGTTTAATTGAGTCAAAACAAAAGGTCTCTTAGCTTATTCAACTCTGCCGTGTCTTACTGTTTACTGCGGTATTTTATGTCGCGGCAAACCTAGGTAAAACCTCAGTAAAATTTCGGCATGCCGCGTCATTGCCGAGGCGAGAACGCGATGCTGATCTGCGAATCGGCCGCGGCAAAACCTCGGTAAAAGGGTAAATAGTTTCAGGCAGTACTGTATGTGGGAAATAGGCCCTTTGCAGCTAAGTCATCACATGACCTACTTTTCATAAAATTATGGGCTATAACTTAAAGAATGCTAGAAATGGAAAAAAGCATGTCAAAAATATCAAAATGGCCAAGTTTGAGGCCCCTGGCACTGAAGTATGAGATTTTATGATGGTTTGAATTTTTAAAAATGAAGAAGATTTGTATGGAAAAAGTTGTTGGAGAGCAAGAGTTTGCTCTCCAGCAACATTGTCCATACATGTAGATGTCCTCCAAATTTTCAGAAAATTCAAACTGTCGTATAAAATTACTCTTTAATGCAAGGTACCTCAAACTTGGCCATTTTCATAGTTTTGATATGTTCTTTTCCTTTTTTGCATTCTTTAGGTTACATGTATAAAACCCACAATATAAATTCTTAAGCATAAATTTGGCCATGTGACCCCAGCTGCAAAGGGTCTATTCATCCTTTGGGCTCAACTCCAATTTGATCGCTCATATTGCTTGAATGATTGCTAGCAAGACTGGTAGTCTGCGGCCCGTTTGTGCAATTAATTTCTCGAGAGATCAGTCAAGCGGCAAGGTCATTAACTTTCTCCACTCGCAACTCGAGACTCGAGACTCAATTCTCGAAACTATCGAGGATCGAGTATCGAGTCTCGAGGGACTGTCCACTTACTTTTGAGCGGTACTGTACATGTGCTTAGCTAGATACCTAATGTGCTGCTGAGTTCTACCATATTACAGTAGTCTCTGTTTATTGTCTACTTCATGTGTGTGCTTTTCTTTTCTTGATTTAGGGAAGTCATTGAGAAAGATAGAGGCTTTCTGAATAAAATGGTGACAGAATTGATTTACAAAAAGCAATCCCTTGAAGCCCAAGAAGAAATTGTGCACAAACTTCAACGGGAACTTGAAGCTGCACAGAAAGTTACCCTGGCCAGCAGAATGCTTGTAAGCAGGCTACAAAGTAAGACAAAGCTGGTAAAGGAAAGAATCAGGGACAAGCAGCAGGCAGCAAGTAATTTTGAAGAAGAGCTTTTAAGAGCTAAGAGTATTATTTCGGCAGTGAAAAGAAAAATGCCTATTGCAGGGGATACAGGATCTGGAAGAAACAGTCCTCAAGTTGAATCATCGCCTAGTGTCAGTAATGAAAACCAGAAGTTTACAATCACTTCTTCCACTGCTCAGGGTATTAAAAACTCACTAGATACAAAGCTCAACAAGCTATCCTCTTTAACAAAGCTGGAAAACAGAGAGAAAAGAAAACTGGAGGGAGCCAGTGAGTCTTCATCAGAAGAAACTGTAAGTTGATCTTGATCTGTCAATATTATTGTTAATATTGTTCACTTTAGGTTTAATTATGTGACATGGAGGAGATATGAGGTAAGTCATATTTGAACTGCAAAGAGAGAGATCGTGATCAGAAGTTACATGTATCTTCTCACAAGAGACAAGCACTCTCTTCCAGGAATTGTCATTTTCAGGAGGTGCTTCTTAGAAGAGGTGCCTTCTCAGCTTATAGGAATTGTCCACCTTGGAAGTGATTGGTTTCAAGGTTTGGCAAGAACTTCATGCTAGCCCACATATAGAGCACACTCCCACATTGTCTTATCCATATACATGTATATCCATATATGGTTATGTCCTATCCATATATGGATATATGAGCTAGCATAAGTTCTGACCCAAGGTTTCCTCTGTAGGTGACGTCTTCTTCCAGCACAGGTCTGTTACAAGTTATACATGAAGTTTTTTTTGTGCTGGAGTTGCTCCAGTGTAGAGGTTATACTTTATTTACCCTCTGCTATTCTTCTTGGTGTTTAATATTTAATTTGCAGAAGTCTTCTTGGGGAAGAGGTGTTGTTTAAAATTGGTACTGTGCTTGTAGGTGTTCTGAGAGCCTTTGGCAGTATTTTGCCTGCATGGCAAAACACTACACAGTTACTGTAGGCAAAAACAAATTAATGCCTTGTCATTTTTCACAAGGTGGCCAAAAAACAAAAAGGCATTTCTCAGGGAAGCCCAGCTTCATCAGCACCTAGCACTCCAAGAAAATCAGCCACAGCTGAACGTATCGCACAAGAAAAAGCCAGACTTAAAAAACTGGAGCATGAACTGTCAGAAAAGCTCAAGTTATATACATACAGTAGACAGGAGGACAAAAGGAAAACCCATTCTTCATTGTCACCAAAGAAACCATCACGAAATAACAATGACATTTCTGATGTTGTGAGAAGTGAAAGAGAGGAAAAACAGCCTGGTCCAGATGGTCCAATCAGTGGTAATTCAAATCACGCTTTATCAGAAATACGGGATGTGGATTCCAGAGGGCAAAATAATCAGTTGCTAGAAAGACAGAAAGCAGTTGCCTCGCCAGAAAATCATGAAATGCCAGAGGCAATGGAGTTAAACATCAGTGCTCAGCAAATGGAACGTATCAGAAAATTGCAGGTCAGCATCCTAGTGTATACTAACAGTAAAAGCCAAATCTACCAGGAGTTGTATTAGACGACAAGTTGGGTACATGTTTTAGTATAGGTACAGTGGAACCCTATCAATAGGGTCACCAACGGGCCACTAAAGTCTGGCCATATATACAGGGTGGCTGTATTAAGGGGGTTCTTAAAGGAAGAGAAAGACTGTCTGAGCTTTTGTTTGGGCTAGAATGAAGTGGCATAAAAATGAGGTGGCTCTACAGTATATATTGTAAGTCAAGGAAGGAAAATAAAGAATAATAAATGAAAGAAAAGGTATAGTACCCAAAGGGGCAAGCACGAACAAGACCAAATGACCCATGTGAGGTGCCGCCCAAGTAGAAAATTTAGTAACCAATTTCAGGACAATACTGTGGAAATATTTATACAGTATACATGTCCCCACCTGGAAAACTGCAAACATGATAACAGGTACACCCTTTAATATTATTTTGTTTCCCTCCTTCTCTGCTTTCCTTAGTCGGATTCGATGTACATGTAGTCTCTGCAAAAAAGGATACGTTCATAGATATGGAGAAGTGTAAATTAACTAGACAACATTTTGGGGCAGGTACACAACTGTAGAAGAGAGGAGTTGCACTACTTTGGGAAAGCCTCTCACTTCTATTTCAAAAAAGCAATTTGCTGATTTATTCGCCCAAATTATTGTTCTCAGGCTGAGAAGGAAAAGAAATGTCCCCAGTTTTTTGCTTCCGATCTTGATGACATCCCATTAACAGCTCATCAGCGCACTACACTTTGCATTTGCTTGCCCTTTGGTTGTGAGCTGAAAAACATGGTGACAGATCAAGACACTGGTGGTGTGTGTGGAGATGAACACAAAGGCACTGACCCTGTGACTAGAGAAATCAACAGAAGAGATGGTCATGAAGTGTTGCTATGTCCTTTAGAAAAATACCAGAGTCAGTTATTACACTTGAAATCTTACAGGTAAAAATGTAACTTTTCTGTTTTTCCACACAAGTTAATAACCCTTTTAAATAAATATACTTTGTTTTTTTGTCAGTTTATACTTATGTACATGTACGTCTGCTCGTGGAGAAGCTTCAGCCTGCACTACAAGTAAAGGACACAATCCTCATAAAGAGTTCTAATTCGTTTGAAACTCTACAGCCTGCATGCAAACTCTCTCCACCCATTTCTCCAAGAGCTTCTAAGAAAGCTCACGTGCAGGTTTGAATCTGTATAATTATCAAAATGGCTGGATATTGGCCAAGCTCTCTTTGTGAGTGTTACTGGACCAAGATAGAATCATTTAGGTCCAAAACACGCAATATCCAGCGATCTTGACCTAACAAGCTTGGCCAATAAAGGATTTATAATTTGGGAGGAAGAATGCCAAAAATTATCTTCATGCTCAGTTTACAACACATAATCTTACATGTATATGTAATTGCCCGCTCAGGAAGCCAATTCCAGCACAGGTTTTGTTTCATCTTGCTCACTCCTCAGTCCTGGAAGTAGCCACATAATACAGATCATTAAAACCAATTTTTTTTTATTTGTAGATTGAGCCCATATTTCAGAATTCAAGGTGGATATTCTCTATCATCTCTTACATTCTCAAACAAACTGAATCCTGTCTGGCCTCTGTGCAACTTTGACCTGCAAGGCAAGTGCAATGACGAGGACTGTAAATTCCAACACTTCATGGCGTGTAAGCTTTCTCAAGAAGAAGCGCTGCAGGATCTGGCTGCATACAACCCAAACCTTACTGTGGACTGTAAAGATTTGAAGGAACTGCGTGAGCATGTTGAATCTTTCACCAAAGCTTTCACAAAGCAATATCAAGAAAAGATGTCATGGGATGAACTTTGTATATTACTGGTTAATGAAGTTAGAAAGCACAGGAAAGAAAGTGGATCTTTTAATATTTCTCTTCAACCTCGAGCCTGGCAGTTGCCGCAAACGGAAAAGAAACAACTTGAGTACATGGAGGAAGATATTGCTGATGACTTAGGCAAGGGGATTGTTTTCTGTAGAAAAGAGAAGTTGCATGGTGCAGTTTTACAACAAAGAGAGGCTGTAAGAAGTCAAACAAGGCCTGCTGGTGAAGAAAGGTGAGACAAATGTTTTACCTTGATATCTAGACCTACATGTATATGAAATACTTGTAAGGAGGCAGCAGGTGTATCTGCTATTTGTATTTACATGTACAGCTGTATTATCTCTATTAGCAGTATATACCACAATTCATTGGGGATCATTACACTTAATTTAATACTCTTCCAAGTGCAGGTACCTGCACCAAACATGATATTTGTAAATACTTTTCACTTAGGAGAGGTGTCGGTGTAGCCGAATTGTATGTGTTTTAGTGTGCACTTATACCTCAACTAACATGGGGGGTTTCATTAAGGGTCAGTCACCAGGCATTTGACCATGCAGAGGAAAGTTCAAACAGTTTTGCCCGCTTGTGAAAATCAGCTGCCCTCCCGCTGAGACCCCTACTAACATTGTCATAGAGGTGTTTAACTGTGGGAGGTGTCAGTTAGCAGAGGTTTATTGTATCTGAATTTTCTTGAAAGTAACGTTTTTACATGAAAGTGCCTTCATTTCGTATGGTTTCCTTAAACATCTGAGTTGTCTATACCCTTGTACATTTCTGACATTGGTAAATCCTTCAGTCTCCTTGAGAGTGACGTGTGCTGGACTTTGGGTAAAGTGGTCTAGGCTGAAGCCTTGGTTAAGCCCACTGCAGCATGTTTTCTTGGACAGCAGTTATTACTCTCAGTGTGTCTATCTCCATCCAGGTGTATGAATGGGTACCATTGAATTAAATATTGGGGATAACTCTGCAATGTACTAGCATCCCATGCAGGAGGGAGTAGAAATACTCCTAGTCACTTTATGGTACAGAAACTGGGATTAGTGTCGTTTGTATGGGACACTTGATCAGATGCACACTTCACCTTAATCTCCTTATCTTGACTGTGGTTGTACATACCAAGTAGAATACTGTATCCTTTCCTTTTTTTGCAGTCAAGAAATACGTTACTTTTTGGAAGAGTACAACAACATTGAAGCTCTTGAAATATCACTGGAAAACTCTCCTGGTGAAATAGCTTTGTGGATCAAGTTAGCTCGGTTAAAACTTCGTCAAAACAGCGATGATACCCATACTGAGAGCAATATTAGGCAGGCACTCAGCACGCTTGCAAGGGCATTAGAAGAGAATGCACAGTCAGAGGTATGTTGATGACAAGTAAATAAACATGTGGCATTTTAATATGTCTGTAACAGCTATAATACAATAAATGGAGTCTATGCAAACTCTGATTGGCTAAGAAACCATGTTATTTTAATTCACCACATTAAAAAGAGTCTCATCACGCCTTCTTTTGTGGGACCATTACGGAGACATTATGGTTCTCATCATTTGTTTTGTCCCTACATGTAGCAATGGCCCAACAAGCAGGGCTTATAGTTGACAACCAACTGGTCATGTAACTTATGCAACTAGATGTTTGGTTTTGCGCCAAAAAGTTCATGTGTGATCGCACCAGCCCACCTTAAAAGCCATAAAACAGTGTGACTGCTTCCTACATACCTATTGTAAAAGAGAAAGGGCTAATTAATTTAAGTTGCCTACACATATATCAGGGAGGCGCGGTGGCCTCATGGTTAGTGAGCTCGACTCCGGGGCGAGCGCTCCGGGTTCGAGCCCTGGCCTGGGACATTGCGTTGTGTTCTTAGGCAAGACACTTTACTCTCACGGTGCCTCTCTCCATCCAGGTGTATAAATGGGTACCGGCGAATTTAATGCCGGGGGTAACCCTGCGTTGGACTGGCATCCCATCCAGGGGGGAGTAGAAATATTCCTAGTTGCTTCATGCCACGGAAACCGGGATAAGCTCCGGCCTGGTGGGTCATTTGGCTCGCATGCAGACTTTACCTACACATATATCAATTAGCACAGTCGGCAGTGACACTTCGAAAGGTAGCTAGGGGGGCACTCCCTTAAATCGGCTATATAGGTATGTCCAGTCTCAAAAAGTATGGTTTTTAAGACAATTTGGTTAGAAATAGAGTATCGATTTTGGTCATTTTGGTCTTAAACTGGGTATGGTTTTAACACTCGTCTTCAGTTAGGTATGCTTTTTAGAAGCATAGTTTTTCATCAACGAAAGCCATTCACAATATCTTTTTAACATCATTCTAAACTAGGGAACTAAGGCAGGTCTGAAACAGAGTATTAATGTTAGGATCAGGTCATAAATAGGGCAGAAAATCATAGATTGTGCTCTTAAATAGGGTCAGTGCTTCCAGAAGCTGGCCGCACAGCAAATTCAAAGTATTCAAATTATGCGTCAAGTACTTTTGCCTCTTAGCCTTATTTAGCTCACATATTATGTGAGCTAAATAAGGCTAAGAGGCAAAAGTACTTGATGCAGGCAGGGCTTGATTCGAATGGATGCGGCATTTTACATTTTGTTGTCAGTGACGCAGTATAACTAACTGCCTCCATCGGCTTAAAATATCATATTGGTGGACAAATTGCGTGTTGTGGTGGTGCCTCTACCTCGAAAATATATTTCCTCTTCGTTATCTCTATCCGATTGGATGTCCAGTTCGTAGTTACTTGCCTAATATAATAACGAGAAACAAGAGTTTCAATCGTAATTCCCGATTTCCATACGAGGCAACAACTGAAATGTTGCAAATGCCCCATTTCGTTGCAATGCACCGTATTTTGGCGGAAAATTTGCCGCCCTATTTACATTCACACTTACGAACTTTACTCTGATTGGATATTACCTCCACTATGAAAATAGTTCATCCCTGAACTGAAAACAATACCGTTTCCTGATGAAATTTGAAATCCTGGGGCTTAAAGTGTGTAAAGAAGCTTAATCTATGGATTATTAATTTTTGACAAATAGCTGATGCACTGTCATTTATCATTTACACAACTTAATGGAGATGTCATGACGTCAAAACAGTTTTGACCATGGCCAGTAAAGACCAGCATCAAGTATTCTAGTTTAGACAGAATTGGACTTGATATGGTTGAAGCTTCTGGACATCTCGGGCACCTAACCTACATCTTGTGCGAATCACTTCTTAACTTTGGGTTTACTTTTATACATCTGCTTTAGCCATCATGCCCAGGGGGAGGGTTAACCATGTGCATGCTGTACCCGATTGTTACATAATGTGAAAAAAGTATTGATGGTTTTCCTGAATATTTATTTTTGTACAGGAATTGTGGTTAGAGTACTTGGAGTTATATTCCTCACAGAGCAACAGAGATGAGCTCAGAGAGATTTGTGACCAAGCTGTAGAATTTTCACCGACCTTCAGTGTTTGGTGGAAGTACCTGGAGTATTCACAGACATACCATGATAAGAGGACAGTTTGTTTACGTTTAATTTCCTTCCTCACGGGGAACCCAAGAGATGCAGCAGAATTTCACTCCCACTGTATTCTTGAAACTTTGCTCTATCTCATTCAACTAGAACTTTATTCTGGACATTATAAGTCAGCTCTGGTTGTGTTCAAAGCAGCTATAGCTAAGAAACCCAGCAGTTGCACAGAGGTCCCAGAATTGTCCAATCATTTGCTACCCTCTGACTTCTGTTTGGCTTGGCTGGCCTATATCCATGTCTTTGAATTTCACCGACTTCCTGCAGCTTGGTTTGATCCACGGCTTGGCAAGCCGTCTAAGATGGTGACAAAAGAAGACTTTGTGTTTCCATGGAAACCATCTCAAAAATCCAGAGCCTCTGGGGAGAAGCTGCTTGTAATGTTTCAAGGTAAAGAGACCAATTTGCATTCCTTATCATTTTTATTTGGCTTGCAGTGACTGTCACAACCTCATTCTTTGGCCCATTGATGCTCATTTGGTCAATTTGGTCATTTTCCTTCCTGAAAACCTCTTGACATGATTTCATTTCAGTGCTCAGTAATGGTTGCATTATAGAGGGGGAAAGTGGTTCCATTCTCCCAACAGCACCCAAACGTTTCATATTGGGACTTATTGAATGAGTGTTATCTTTTTCCTTGAATTAGATGCGTTAAAAGCCTGCAGTGCCCTGGCGAAGTCCTCCCCAGACAAACTCACCATTTGCCTTCCACTGTACAAGAACCTCATTGCCCTGGAGAGAGCCTACAGCAGAATAGACTCTGCCAGAGGAATCTGCCGCCATCTACTGAATGACAATTCCTCAGAGGTAGTGCTGTGGTTGTGTCTAGCAGCCCTTGAAGACTGCAAAGAGAAAGGCAGAGAAGTAGAGCAGGTGTACCTAGAAGCACTAAATAAGTGCAAGGGTCATGCCGAGTTATCGTACAGTGTGGCGCGGTTTTATATGGAGCAGGTTAGTCATCAGTTAAAGGAGCTCAATCACGGTCTTTTGAGTTATTTTGGCTACATGGCAAATTACCTTTAAATTGAAGGAAACTTGAATATAATAGTTGACTAAGATAGAAAAAACACCAGAGAGATAATAGTAAACCATAAAGGAACAAGGATGGTTTAGGATGGGGAATACTGACACAGATTACACTGTACATATGACAAACTTCAAAATTTTAGGCTGTGCAAACCCTGACGTACTGTAGCTCCTTTAAGATTCTGTGGACGTTTATTACGAATGTACCACAAACATAGTACATTTAGTGATTGTGTTCTATTGGTGATATGAAGCTGTGCTGTTTCTTCTGTGTATTGGTGACTGTGTTCATCTCTAGCTCCACGATAGGTTTGTTAGGTTTTTTTTTTCAAAACAGACGAAAAAAAGTATTTGTAACCTAAACCTCTAACTGCATTGAGTCTCAGAGTCAAACTGAAACTTGAAAATAGTGAAAACGACTTATCATCAGTGAGTTTTGTTAGAACAAGAGGTCAAAAAGCCATATGATTAATGTATATAAAAATATCGCAGATCCGTTGCCAGGTTTGATCATGATAATATAGAATATACGTGTAGCATTCTCTGGTGAAAAATTATTAAAAACATAAGCTTTTGACGGCCAGTCTGTTGTCTTCGACGGAGAAGAATTTAGTGATAAAATGAAACTTTACAAATTTGAATATAGAGAGTAATTCACATAATTTTTAAATACTGCACGTATAAATAATGTTCAAAAGAATGCTACATTAATTTAAGCACTTTTAGCATTCTTTTGAACATGCTTTATATGTGCAGTATTTCAAATTCATGCGAATTACTCTCTATATTCAATTTTTTTAATGTTTCATTTTATTACAAAATTTTTATCCGTCAAAGACAGCAGACCGGCTGTCCAAAGCTTATCTTTTTAACAATGTGTACCAGAGAACACTACATGCTATATCATTATACATCAGACTCACTATGAGAAATCTGATTGGTCGAGAGCATGCAATCAATTCACAATAGCTTGTGAACTTGACACGATCAGCAGATATTGCATTTATCATGTCAAGTTCAACGTCTGCCTGGTTACTAAGCCCCTTGGAGTGTTCTCCTCAGAAACAAAATAGCTGAACGCTTCGCTTCTGTTTCTGAGTATGAATTATCTGAAAAATGTAAAATAAAACAATTATTGAATTCGGTTTTGGCATGATATCATGCTCAACCTCATCTCAACCTCATCCTCATCAATTGTTTATTATCATGATTAAAAGTGCAGGTTGCCAGTTAAATAGTGCGGTGGCAATTTTTAATTCTTAGCTCCAAGAAGTGTCAATATTCAAAATCATTTTACCTGGACATTCTCAGATAAAGCCTTTGTTTCTTCTTGTTATCCTTACAAATTCCCTGTGCCTTCTCAACAGAACGAAGTTGAAAAAGCAGCATCAGTTCTTGTCAAATGTGTTCGTCACAAGTTCGCAGCAGCGAGTACGCCACCGGATGGTCAAATACACAGCCTGGCTACTGTCCCTTTAGAAGAGCAAAGTGTCGATCCTGTGGCACTGTATCGTAGGCTGCTGTCACAGCCACTTCCATATGACTACAACTGCCCTCCTCTGATGCCAGGCGTCAAACCACAGAGCCTGGGCAGAGAGAAGCTCTTTCTGTGGCTGTCTTACTGGTATGTGCTCATATGTGGGTAATAGTGAACAATGGCTTACATTTTCAGCTTTGAATAAGTAAATGGAAATATGATCAGAGTAACAGACATGTCGCCGACATGTTGGTCGACAGTCAGCCAACACTTAAATCTGAAACATAACGAAAACTGTCGGCTTACTGTTGGCCCTTTTTCCGCCAACACTCGGCCAACAAATGGCTGATAGTCGACCCTACAGTTTGCCGCGACAATATCTTTTGAGAACTGTTCTTCACTTTTACTTCACTTTTTGAATTCACATGGTATTTAGCAACACCATTCTCATTGGTCTACGGTATGCAGGGGGGTTAAACAGGGTTACCCTGTGGAGGTATAATGCTACAGTAGTTTAACAGCTGCTGGAGATCACCAGTTGAACATGTACAGTATAGCTTGAAAAAAAACCAGTCAATTTTATTCATTACTATAATGACAAAGACTAGGCATTGGGGAATTCTTCACTAGATAACTAGTTTGTGTAACCGTGCTTCTAAAACAGGGATCTTCTACATGTACAATGGTGCATCAGCATGTGTTATTGTGTTAAGTGTACTCTATCCCTGTGCTTCTATGTGCAGTTATATGGAAAGCCGTTGTTTGTCTTCAAGACCTGGCTTCAGCTCGTGTGAGTCACTCATGAAAGTCACTCTAGCTTAAGTCAGTCTTGTTGATTTCCTGTATTTCCTGTTTGTTTGTTTTTTTAGCTTGTTACTGGAGATATCACCACCAGTCACCTCCATGTGGGACAGCCTCTCTGCAGCGTCAGCATTCGAGACAGCTGTACATAGTCCTCTGGAGAGACAAGACGTACAAACTCTGTGGACTGAATACCTGTTCTACCAGAGATCAAAAGCCTTGCAAAGCAAGCAGTGCATGGATGAGTTAATTAACAGGTGTTTAATGTCAGTCGGCACGCACAGCTCCTTGCCTCATTCTTCAAGCGCTGTTTGGCAGGATTACTCATTTCACAATCAAGTGAGTCGTTTTGTCCTGAGGTTTTTCTGCTGGGGTTTGGAAAGACACTTTATGGGAACAGTGATTGATGTCACTGTCATGTCATCGCTTTTTTGGTGCAAAACACAGATCGAGACTTAAGTCTTACGATAACGGTTTTAAGCTTACCTGCTTCATGTGGGAGTTGTGGTTATTGTTGATTTTTCCATTCTTGGCTCAGGTGCTAGACACTTGTTGAGATGCAATACGCCATTTCCGAGTTACCTTGAGCCTCCGTTTCAAAACAAGTCTTTGTGCAAGACCTTTGTTATGAAAATAAGTTTGATTTGCATGAAAATGAACCAGTAGGAGCAACTCACTTTCATATGAATGGTTTCGCACGAAGACTCGTTTTGACAGAGGGGAAATGGCCTATTAAGCAAGGTTTCTATTTTGTTCAGTTTTATGTCACTGCAGCAGGGCTCAAAATAATTTTTGAACGGTGGCCGGTCATATTGACCGACCAAACCAATTTTAGCTCGGTCATGTCTCGTTTTTGACCGGTCAAAATATTGAAAATGCTTATTTTGAAGAATTTCCCTATTAAGCCAAGAATATTGCCTCATATGCACAAAAATGTGTTAAAGAGGATAAAAGTTTTAATCGCTAAAAGCATCACTTAAATATGTTTGATTTTCATTTCCACAGACTGCATTAATTCTACTCGACATGAAACTTGCCTGGGTTAACAACAATAAAACCTCGCTATATTATTTTATTAGAAATGCTCATTTTATCGTAGTTACCCTGCATATAATTGTATATTAACTTACCACTTACGCTGAATGCGATTTTGGTTGTAAACACTTCGAGTTTCTACCAAACGCTAATGGACTGCATAGGCTCGTGCTACAAGTGAAAGATCGCCGCCTTCCGCCGCTCAGCATGCTCGGTCAGCATATAGGAAATAAACTGAAGAAACGCTAACGAGGACAATTAACTCTGTAACTGCGACG
Source organism: Micromussa lordhowensis (assembly GCA_964020085.1). Lineage (NCBI taxonomy): Eukaryota > Metazoa > Cnidaria > Anthozoa > Scleractinia > Lobophylliidae > Micromussa > Micromussa lordhowensis. The sequence continues at coordinate 37,348,584 of OZ026595.1, forward strand.
TTGATTGATGCGATGTTCATTGTTGTCTAGTCTGTTAGCGTATTTACAGAGGTTGATGTTTCCTGTGTTATTTTAGCGAGCCGCTAAGACGCCACAGCATTCACGAAGCCGACGATCATAACCGTCTCATCGGTATTCGCCTATTTTGTAACTACAAGCCGCTGAGATATTTTTATTATCTCACTGTTTATATTTTCCGGAAATAAAGGAAAAAATTTTTTCTAGTGAATTATTTGGAAACCGCGTACTTGACCGGTCAAAATGACCGCCAAACCCAAATTTGTCCGGACAAATAGTCATCTTGGCCGGACATTGTCCGGTGACCGGCCGTTATTTTGAGCCCTGCTGCAGTGGCATGCAAGGAAATTAAAGGAATGCTCATTCTCTTGGAGTGATTATCTTTGCAGATCATCAGCATATCGTTAAGCTGCCATCCACAGTCATCGTGGTCATCTGTCTTTAAAACGTACTTGAGGCTTTTTCCAGGAAGTGTCGGCTTAGCATTGAGGTACGTGTTTACAGAGAGTGGTATACCTTCTGTAATTTCATGAGGAGACGCCTTTGACTTTCAAAGCAGGCATTAGTCGAGGCGGCGTAACCGAGTGGTTTAGGGCGCTGGATTCGAAATCTGGAGGTCCCTTGTTCAAATCCTCTACCTTACCAATATCTGGATTTGTTCTCGGTAGTTCAGGGTTCAACTCCTCGACCTCATTGCGTAGATAGCCAACTGGTCAGCCTCCTGCCAGTTGGGATTCTTAATAGTTTATGTTCTAATTGCAACATTTGTTTATTTATGTATAGTGTCCCCAGTTAGCACAATAGTGCTAAATACATTTGACACTTACATGTAAATAAAGTTATTCATAAAATAATTGAGCCGCTACGAGCGCTCTCATTGGTCGATAGGTGTGTTTAGATGAGAGTATGTAAACACGGTTGTGACGTTTTAGATTCGCACGTATTTTTGAGAATTATTTTATATGCAGTTAAATGCAATTTAACGTAGTTAACAACAAAGAACGCTTGCGTTCGCCTGGAGGTCAGCGGTGTCGACACATTTGCGCATGTGTCGGAATTCCACGTGCCTGTGGATTGTAGCATAGCGTAACGTGGCGTATGTACAGGAGGCGTTCCCTTGCGTTTCATAGCGTGGCAGCTCATAGCCCAGGCAGTTCTCCTCCCACCCCCTTTCCCTCCCTCTTTCCACTGTTTCTACAGTGTGACGGGTGCCAGCTCCTCCTGCAGCGTGGGGGCTCATGGCTGGGTTGCCAGGATTTGCCAACCATGGGAGCAGTCTTCATCTAGGAGCTGGCTGCCAATAGTGGAAGCTCCTGGATGTTTTAGGCACCCAACCGCCATTTTAGCGATGCAGGTGTTAAAAAAGCAATAGAGCACTTTTTCCGTGTTTATATAGCCTCGTCTAAACACTCTGAGCGTTGGGAGAATTCTCGAAAGTTATGCATAACTGTCGAATTCTCCCAACCCTCCTCGTGTTTAGATGAGGCTATATACATGTAGACACGGAAAAAGTGCTCTAAAGTATTGCTTAATTATTTTTATATTTTATTTCCCATGTCGTTGCTTTTGGTTAAAAATGACTGTTTTTGTTGTCAGGATTTTGAACATAGTCCATTTGTTCTTCTGCACTACTATAGCAAGATTTGCAACTGATAGCTTACTTGCCACCATTTGTAATGTTCAACTGAATAGTTTGTTTTTCTACAGGGCTTGCAAACACGAGATGGTGAAGAAAAACCTCGATCAAGCCAAGAAGATCAGTGCTCATTTCCTTTCGGAAAATCCCTGCAGTATTAGCATGTGGAAAGTGTACCATTCACTGACTCTGAACATGTTGCATGTTGAACTTGTTAATAACCTGTTAATGGAAAAAATAACATGGGATTTTCAAAGATTTCTAAAGGCCACTTGGATAAAAACCTTCTAGGTAACATGGGAAAGGCAGCATGTTTCCTTTCTCATTAAACGTTACTTTAAATTGAGAAATATTTTAACCCTCTCATCGATCACAGATTTGAATGACTGTCTTCCCCTTGTCTTGTGTTTTTTTTCCTCTGCTTTTCTTCACAACAGGGCTATTTTTATCGAGCTACAGAGAAACCATGTCAAGGAGGTTAGTCTCTTTTTATTCTTTCCATTCTCTCTCTGTTTATTTTGGGGCGTTAGACTGGTGTTGTACGAGTATTTATTTAGTGCAGCATCAATAATATTAAAGTGAAAGTAAAGAATGATCATCGCAGTATATTTTCCAATTTAAGCAATCGGAAAGAAGAAGCCTGAAAAAAATCAGGGCTTCAACGGGACTCGAACCCGTGACCTCCGCGATACCGGTGCGATGCTCTACCAACTGAGCTATGAAGCCACACATTGGGAGCGAGGTCAATTTATTGAGTTCATATCTTCCCGTGAGGAATGAAAGGATGTAATGTATATACGAAATAATTCGTATATACATTACATCAATAATATTACTCGCATAGTCACATTCCCTATCCTTAAATCGACCGAGCCCGCTGATTTTGTTGGGGTGCCTGTTGCTAGGTAACGTGACGTATACTGATGGCGACAAGCTGACACCACACTTTTTCCCTTAATTTCTCAACTGCTTTCGGGAGTGTGTTATGGAGTAATTTATGTGGTGTTTCAGTGTTAAGTTGCTTGATCATCTCTGTTTCTTAGGCACGCAAGATGTACCAACAGGCCACCGAGGTTTTGCCATTCGCCGCCACTCTTTGGAAAGATGTAAAGCGTTTGCAACCTTTTGCTCTTTTGTTTTGTTTGTTTGTGTTTGTGTATTTTTTTTTTGCTCTTTGTGGCTGTTTTCATAGTTAATGTGCTTTCCTTTGTGTGTATTTTTATTCTTAAGTTCCGTTTTTCATGTTCTCCTTTCGTGTTCACAGTTTTTGATGTTCGAGCTTGCTCGGAGTGGCAATGGCAGTGCTGTCCAAGAGATTCTGGTTAGTAGTCGGCATATAGGTGTCGAACTCGAGGAATTTTTGAACACTCTCTTGGGCAAATGAGAGTGTTCTCGTCATGTCAATGAAATCGTTGCCCGACTTAACGGTTTATAAAGGTACGATTGCCAAAATTGTCTTGCTCAAAGCTTGTGAGCGGAACATACACAGGACTCTGTGTAAATGAACTTTTGTATCGGAAAAATGTTTGGTTACAGTTAACTCCAGCTTGGCAAGGTAGGCGTTATTTTAAATGCACTATCCGTCCACAGCGAAGGGAGCTACTTACAGACTGCGTAGGGGGTCATTTGTGTTGATTAGGGTAACAAAGGGTCAGGCAAATCGTATTGAAATTGGTAGTAATTTATTACTTGAGCGAAAACTAGTTTTCGTTACAGTGTCACATTTTTCATAATATTTTGGTTCCCACATTTTTTAAAGTTTCTTACCTTTGCATGTACTCAAGTATTTTTCTCACGAAATGAGACTGTCGCCTGCACGAGAAGGCTGGTGCAAATGCTAGTGATTTAAATTCTAATGACATGACAAATTTCAGTTGTTTGTCAGCAGTATATGAATTGATTATTTTTGAACACAATTTCCTAGAGGTATATTGCTATAATTTATTAAAGAAAACAGGAATAGATTGTTTTATTGTTCTGGTGTTTTGCTTCATTCAGTGCTTTGTATTCGTGTGTTCTTCTTTGCACTGTTTGTATGTGTTCTGTGTTATGTCTCGGTTTCAAGGCAGTAGCTGGACTTGCAGTTCAACTACTGGGGTACTCGTTAAGAAAGTAGCCATCCGAATGGTTTGCTTCCTACCGGTTCAATTTCCCGTGTGGTCTTTAATTGACAAAAGTATTATAAATGTCTCTTTTTTGGCTCTTGTTTATGCTGCTTGGTTTGTTGAGGTCTTTTGGTTGTTTGTATTTTTAAAAAGTGCTATTCAATGAATACCTCCAGTGAGTACATAACACTTTATGTGAGTTCCTTTTGTTTGTTTATTTGTTCTGCATTCACAATATCTTTTATTGTTTATGTAAGCACTACATGTTTTACATGTGTGAACCCCCATGCTCCATTATGAATGAGTACAGTCTGTAGATGTAAAATGCAAGTACACGTAGAAGTAGAGATCTTACAGTCGTTTGCCAGTCTTCAGTCAGTCAAACAGTCGTTTAATAGTCAGTCAGTTATTCATTGGCCAGTCAGTCAGTCATCTGTCAGTCAGTCATCAGTCGGTCGGTCAATCAGTCGTTTTTCAGTCAGTGATCAGTCAGCGTGTCATTCAGTCGTCAGTCAGCATGTCAGTCAGCCAGTCAGTCAGTCGTCAGTCAGTCGGTTGATCAGTCGGTCAGTCAGTCAGTCGTCAGTTAGTCAGTCAGTCAGTTAGTCAGTCAGTCGGTCAGTGAGTTAGTCAGTCAGTCAGTCAGTCAGTTAGTCAGTGAGTCAGCCAGTCAGCCAGTCAGTCAGCCAGTCAGCCAGTCAGCCAGCCAGTCAGTCAGTCAGTCAGTCAGTCAGTCGTCGGACAGTCGGTTTGTGACTTTGGAAGTTCATACAAGCAATAATTGTCATTATCTTTTTCATCGTCTTCATTATCAAAGACCGACCTCATGTTCTAATTTGTCTGTGTCTCCTAGACTTGGAGAGTTTGGTCGTTGATTGAAATTAGGTTTCTTCAATATTTTTTTCATTCTTCATTACCTTAACTGCTGTCTTTGATCGTTCAAGACATACACATTCATTCATTATTTTTATTATTTTTAAAAAATACACATTCATTCTATCTGGCTGACACTTTCTATGTTTTCACCTGATCCTTCATTTTCAAGAGAGCAAGTTGTGTTAGTCTGAGCGTGGAAGAGAATGAAGACGGGAGTGAAATGATTGGTTGGGTGGGTTTGTTGTTGCTGTACTTTCTCCCTCAGATGTTGGCCTTTTAACAGTACGGCGAGGACAAGCAGTCAATCGGTTTTTACAAGAATTAGCCTTGTATGCACTGTACACAGTGTATTGCTGAAAGGCTGGAAATATGAACAGTACATGAGAAAACAAGACTGGACGACAGAGAAATAAAACCATGCGTTCACTACCCATGAGGGTAGAAACGTGTCCAGAAGAGTTGAGATAAAGACCTGTTTGTTCCTGAGGTTGAGCAAGACTTGGGAACTTAGTGCTCTCATGCCCGTGTTTTTCCAGGGGCACTGTTGTAATGTTAGTAAGTAGGTCGAACGAACAAACGAAAAACTTTAACGTTGCCCTGTGTCAAAGAGAAACCATTGCTGTATGTTTTTGTATTCGTAGTTTGTATTATGCTGGTGAAGATTTTGTTTTAGAGAGGTTTTCTTGCGGCGGCTACTGTAAAACGTTTGCAATTAACTACAGAACTAATTTGACTCAAAAGATTGCTTAAAACACTAATTAGTGTCTTAAAAATCTAATTTAAGTGTCTTAAAAATGTATGTAAATTAAATATTTATTATGTTTCTTTTCGCTCTTGTACTAAACCGCTTAGAAATGTTGACCATTTAACGCTTGATGTTCCTTTCAGCAGGACTGACGTCTTTAAGAATTCGTTTTTTGTTCGAATCTGTCATCTGTGGAACGATTTACCTCTTGGTATAAGAGAATCGAATACCTTGTCAATTTTTCGTAAGAATTTGATAGCTTTCTATTATGATAAGTTTAATGTTGATTTCTTTTAACTTTCATTGTATTTTTACCTAATCTTTGTTATATTCATAGTAATTTTTAAGATAATTGTATTACCTAATTAATTCTATAGATTTTTATATAACGTAATGATAGGTGGCTTATTTTTAAGGAGTCTAGTACTCTGTTTTAAGCTTACCTCAGATTGAGCGTTTTTTTTTCTGTAATTTCTGAAATTTGATTAAATAAAATAGAATTTCGGAAAATGAAACAGGGGCAGGTGCGAAGCAAGTCTTAATTGCTTTTGTTTTGCATTTGTGTGGAGAAAAAAAAAACGGCATGCACTCTCCCTGATTTGTTAGTACGTGAATTAAAAACACATTTGCAGTTTTCACTAAAACAGAATTGAATCTTTGCCAGCTTCCCAAGACTGTGTCGAGTAAACTGTTACTGTTTAAATGGTTTGATAATTATGCAATGAGTAGCCAGTTAAACGCATCAATAACAATTTTCAGGTCAAATTATTTTTTAACAAGAATTTATTGAGTCGGTAGTATTTTTCATAGTCTTTACAATCAGAAGGGGAACACTGATAGATCGGGATCAGGATCAGTGATCCAAGATCTGTCTGGATCATGGTGCATGAATCCGTGACATGAGTGGATTCATCGGTTCCTCTGATGCACCATAATACAGGCATCTTGGATCACTGATCCTGACCTAGATCACCCCAAAGGAACGCACTCTAAATAAAGCACACTTAATGGCCAATACATGCGCCTTGATTTTACATTTGTTTTGACGAATACAAGTACCATGATACCCTGCAGGCTCGTCTCGTAGAGGGAATTGGCCATTAAGGTGCAAAGGGCGTGAATGTCCAATTACGGGTATCCAATGACACAAAGTTGTTATTGGAAACCTTTAATTGGACACCCACGTGATCGCGTGACAAATAGGCGCTCAGCGAACTAATCAGAATCGAGAATTTTGTAATGGACACGAGTACACCAGTACTCACATTCTGTCTGCGCTTATGTGCTTTTCTGATGAGCTTTGCGTGTTGAACGCAGTGCAACACCTAATCTTGTCGGTTGTAGTCATAAAGAAATGTCTGTGTCAAGTCTTCATGGTATCATGTAAATGATTTTCATTAAAATGTGAAATTTTTAGTGTTTGTTATTCTCTGCGCCTGTGAGGTACGCTGTAAATAGGCTTCGTCAGCGAAAAAAGATTGGCAAGCCTGTTAACGGGCAACTCTTGACCAAATATATCCGTTGATGCCCCTAGAACCGCCCGGTTTATAAATCTTTACAAAACAGTTTGACGCGTGCGAAAAACAAGGTGTTCCTCATTGCGGCTTAGCGCTTTTAAGGCCCGCCAGGGAAGAAGTGATCTTGTATGGAGATCGAAATTTCGCTTGTTACGCGGGATGATGTAGTCAGCCAGCGTCTTAAATTCGGGAGCGCATTCCTTTGGATTTCTTGGGAGTCAAAAATTGATTTGTTTTTTTAAACTTTCCCGTATCCCGAGCCCGTCCCCAAAAAATTGTGTGATTTTTATTGGCTGCAGCTACGAATCACGTGCAAGTCAGGTTGGATTCGCTACTTCACATGACCCATAATCCCTTGCGTTTTTGGGGGGTAACCAGTAGAAGAAACGTATGGTATCATGACAAAAATTAGTTCGGTGAGCTCGCAAAACCAGCTACTAATGCTTAAAAATGCACCAGAATTTACCAAAATCATGATAGGAGAAATTTGTACTAGTTTATAACTAAATGTAGAGAAATTTTTTTTTGTCCATACATCGTCTTGTAATTTTACAGACGATGTATGGACAAAAAAAAAATTTATCTAAAAAACTCTGATCTCCTAGTACACAACGCTCACACAATACTCAACCAATGCGGTCAAGAACTCGAAAAAATCCTTTGTCCGCAGAGGCTACTTTTTCGCACCACAGCTCACCACCAACACGAGGCCTCTTCTTCCAAGTTTATACCGTGCAAAGAAACCCGTTTCATGTTGAAGTAAATGAAAAGCCTCAGCGCCTTTTCTCCCTTACTTATGGATATTTCCCATGGTAAATTAGTCTCATGAACGGTCCGGACACGCCACGCTCATTTCTCCCGGAAAGGGTCATTTACCACAATAATATTCTCCCTGCAACCGTAACTATTATTAACCGAAAATGCCAAAAACCGTTTACCGGCCCGAATTTTGCTCGTTTGAGACTAAGATAGGTCAATTGGACAGAGTTATGGAGGAAAAAGTAAGTTCCAGGAAAAAATGTGTTTTTCTTTAACCCTTAACAGCCTAACTGGACACTAAAAAATGCCGTTTTTTGCCGTAAAATCCGATTTTTTGCTGCCATAACGCTAAATGGACCTCACATTTACTGAAAAAGCGATTTTCTACTAAAAAGGAAGTTTTCTTTGAAGATGAGGCACATAAATGTACAATATTTTAATTGGGCGCATGCGCATAAGCCAAAATTTTTTTTTTTTTTTTTTTGCTGGCCCTTTCCGATTTGTTCCTCTTGCCCTTCTCCTTTCCTTTCTCTTTGCCCTTTTATTCTCGTTATCTTCTACTACTCATATCCTTTCTGTCGCCCGTAAAAAGTTGGGTATTTATAATGGGTAAACCTTGGAAATGGGTTCTTGATCCATTGTAGGTATAATGGACCTTTTTGTCACCATTTTTGCCCCAAAAACTCATCACGTTTTCTTCCAATTGCTCCGTCGGAAAGCGGTCGATATCCAAAACGGACAGTTGTGCGGATAGACCTATCCTAGCTCTATAATCTGCTTAGCAAGAATATCTGGTGACGTTAAATTGATGACGTCACAAGTGGTACAAAGAGCATGACCAATTATAGACGCCTATATGCGTGGTTAGGACGTTAAGGGTTAAAGGTCTTCACGCTCACTTCATTCTCATCATGTCTTCTTGGCTTTTATATCTTTCACAGTTGGAGTACTCAACATCTCCGTCTCTCCTGCACACATTTGTTGTTGATACACTACTCAACCTTCCAACGCTATTCGACATAATTCTTACTAAACCAATACATCCCGCGTAAACGCCTTAAGGCGTCTTCTTGTTGACATAAATTTCGTGTAGTACCAGTAAAAGGTCGGGGAAAAATTATTAGCCTACTTGAACACCGTTTTTTATCTTCTGTTTATCAGGAAAAACCGTTTCTATGTTTGAGGTTGCTTCGAGCATGAAAAAGTTGATTAAACAATTAAGGCAAAAGCATTCTTCTATCAGAACACGATTGGTCCAGAAGCACGTCATCACTTAAAGTGCCACTATGACGAAAATCGCATCCTTCAAATCCGAGCCATTTTAAGACATAAACAAGTAGTCTATACAAGAGTAAAAATGCTGTTTACTTTTTCAAATATCTCTTTTCGTTCCAGAGATATTCAAGTTTTTAAAATATGCAAATTAGCCAAGTGATGACGTCATACACTCAACCACATTTTGATCAAATATGATAAACAAGGATATCTCAGTCAATTGTTATAATAAATGTTTGAATTTTTACAGTAAGATTCTACTAGAGGTGCTCTGCAATATGAGCTTAACAATTTTGTTACCATGGCAACATACTAGGTTCCAGACCACCACAATATTAAAGACTTTTCTGACCACTTTTAAGGTTCTATATTGATATTTGCCAGTGGTGCCTCATCTGCATAATCTAGTAAGCATATTAACACATTAGGTTGAGTTCATGTTTTCCAAGCTTAAAATCACTAAAATATTGATATCAGGCTAGAGGGGACTGGAAAAGAGTGGGTTGCCATGGGAACGGAAATTGTTATAGCTGTGGATGTGTTGCATTTAGAACTGTTGGCCTACCAAGTTTCAATGGTTTCTGCTGCAAATTGACTGAGATAGCGCTATTGATATACTTCATGTTATATTTGGTTGAGTGTATGACGTCATCAGTAATCTCATTTGCATATTTTACTCATTTTTCAAACTTAAATATCTCCTGAACCAATGCAGATATTTGTAAACGGTAAACGGCGTTTTTAATCTTTCGTAGAATTCTATGTGATTAACCAAAAAAATCAAGGGATAAAAATTTGATCATAGTGGCACTTTAAAGCCGAAAAATAAGAGAGGAGACAGGGTACGAGTCAACTGCCCACATGACCTGGGCCGAGTTGTTCGAAAGCCGGTTAACGCTAACCCAGGATTAAAAGTTGACCGAAGTATAAAATTTGTCTTCTTTAAAAATGGTTTTCACTTATGCTTTATGTCGTTTGAGATTACACATGCTCAAACTGACTGGAGGACAAACAATATAAACAGAAAAACTCACCGAAAAGTTGTCGGACCCCTCCCTATACGTAGCGATGAAAGGCGCTGGGCGCAGGTACTGCCCTTAGCTTATAAAGGAAATTCTCCAATTTCAGGTGAAAAATAGGAGGTTTATCTAGAAACTTACGGTTTGTGCGTACGCTGCATATGCAAAGAAAATTTGACAATTGCTACCAAGGTTGTTGTTACTGATCCACTTAGTTCATTAGCTAGTTGCGTTCTGGCGTTAGATCTTTGCGTTTGATTGGTGTAAAGATGGATCCACGGCCTGCAATACGCGGTATTCGGTCAGTGGTTGGCGATCAGCCAAGGCGTGACTTAATCCAGTTTTCACGACAGTGTGAGGAAACAATACTGCCAAGGCGTAGTGCAAGGGTAGAATAACGAGTACAAAAGTATTGAAAAATGAGCCTTGGTGATTGAACTTAAGTATGATCAAGATTTCCTGATTAATAACCGTGAAACAATTTCCTGCAACAACAAAACACAGGCGCTGGGCGCTGGCCGCGCTCGAGCGGTACAATTGTGTTACAAATCCATTATCACTGGTATTCGTAATTGACAAGCTCTTGTCAATTACGAACAATTTCTAATCGGGTTATTTTGATTCTTTAAACCATGAAAACGCCTTCACGAGGGGTAATTCAAACCTATCTTTGGCGAGAACTAACATCTAATTCGCTCCCATTTAATGGTTCACTTGCAATTAGCGAGCAAAACAACTTAATTGGCTTTCCTGAAATTAAAAAACCTGCATTGCGGCGATTAGCAACGATATTTACCTTGTTGTGAGATGCAGCCTTGATTAAATTCTGATCCAATCATCCGTCCTATGCCGTCATTCCATGAAAGCGATGTTAGAATTTTCAAAAGATTTTAATCTGAGAACAAATAAGGTATTCTTTGTACAGTACACCGCCTTTGACGCAAAGTTCAGCTCTTATTATGAAAGGTGATAATACAAGACTTTTTACGCAATTAACTGCATTCAATCCTCCAAAAGGGTGTTATTAAAGCGGAATTTTTTCGTAATATTCGTTCATCGCGAGACAATAAGACCTAAATAGGCAGTTTTGGGCATAGACATTTAATCCAAGTAATTATCGAAGGTTTTTTCGAAGACAATCCGTGTTGCTGACACCATTTGGAATTGTTTTTAGAGTCAATATTTTGAAGCTTCTGCGGTTTTTTTTACCAATTCTCATAAGCGATTTCTGCATTCTGTTTACTGATGCCACCTTTCGTCACGGCAGGGTCAACAAAATACTTTACACAACCTTGTATCTCATGGCGACTCACTCAAACAACTTCTGACAAACAAACTGAATTCGAGTGGCTCCGATATTGAATTCATCCCTGTCCCATTGGTACGTATGCTTATCAGTCACTGTTTCGTCGGACACATAAAATCGCTCTTGAAAGCTAAGTGTGATTCGTTAATAAGAGAGCAGAAAAGGAGTAAAACTCATTTAATTATAGAGCTTTCAATTGAAAAATGGTGCGCTTGAATGCGTGATACACAATCAATCACGTTCAGAGCCGGCTCTGAACCTGTTGTCGTTTTTATGTGACAGACTTTGATTGCGTCCATTCAACTCAGAACATCACAGTGCGGCAAATGTGGTTATGCTACTGTAATTACGTTGCATTAGCCTGACAGATGAAAAGATACTTCGTAGCTCAGAAAAGCAGAACATCCATCTGAAAGGCTAAAAGGTCATACGAACAAATACAATAGTCGTGTTAGAAGAATGCGTGCGACGACGTATCTGGTGCTGAGGCAAAATGCATCATCAACATTTTGCATCCAAAAAACTGTACAACATGTTCGTATAATCAGAAAACGTCGTTTCTTTGAGATTATGTCAAGTCTAAAGGATACAAGGCAGTCAAGTGGAACAATAGAAGCGATTTGTTGAATAACTTCGTGATAACTTAGAAACAGTGCTTCGTGACAAGAAAACATTTCGATATCCGGATTTAGAAACTGGCTAGCATAATAGGTATTCGACAACTGGATTAAATTACCCACATCAAAGGCGAAAGGCCAAAGGAATTTATTAAGGCAAGAGAACGGAACTGACGGAGTAGTTTAATTATCTAAATGGAAATGAATTTGGCGTGTCAAGCAGTATATTTGATTGACCGGTGTTTTTGAGTTGACGCAAACAGTGGGTTTCCAGAAGTATATAGAGCACGGTTTCCTTGATTGATCAGCAGAGTTCATCATTAACAGAGCGGATTTCGAGAGTGAAGGCGGCAGGATTTCAAGCTTTAATTGGAAAGGAAAGTTTACAGACTTCAGAGAGTGCGACGTGCAAAATCCACTTATCAACTACTTGCTAATAGAATTCAAAAAGGTACATTTTCATTGAAAGATTATTAGCACGACTGAACGGTGGACGAAACGTGGCAAGGGTTTCTGTCTACACGCAATGGCCACTAACGCGAGCGACAACGTCACGAATTCCAGTTCTGCATCACCGCAGTGCACATATGACGCCGATTCACTGACTGAGGAAGTGTTCAAGATTATTGCGTACTTCATCATCATGTTCGGTTCTCTGATCGGTAATGTGTTGGTCATATGCGTCGTTATTATAAACAGGCAAATGCGAACTGTCACAAATTATCTCATAGTAAATATGGCCGTGGCAGACCTTCTGATTACAGTCTTTAGCATGCCAGTGACCATTCAACTGCTCGTGACACGACATATGGATTGGTCAAACGGGGTATTCTCTGAGATATTATGCAAGCTCATCCCATTTACCCAAACCCTCTCGATTGCAAGCTCAGTTTTGACTTTGACAGCAATCGCTTTTGACCGTTTTTTTGCAGTAATGTTTCCTCTAAAGCGATACATGCCTTTTCAGGTATCATACGGTATAATGGTTGTTGTATGGATTGTGGGCATCGCTGTCAACGCTCCGATTCTTTACGCTCAGAAAGTCATCATGTACGCGGGAGAATGGTTCTGCTTGGAGATTTGGACGCCAGTTTTCACGGAAGAGGCATCTAAACATTTTACAATTGTTATCTTTGTCGTTTTTTACCTGGTTCCACTGTTAACTATGTCGATATTATATAGCTTTATCGTTCTCAAACTTTGGGTGAGAAAGGTTCCCGGTAATCAAACCGCCGAAAATCAACGACGCTCTGATAAATCGAAGAAGAAAGTTCTAATTATGTTGATGACAGTGGTAGTTCTTTTTGCTCTGTGTTGGCTGCCCGTGTACATTAGTCAGTTCATTTTTTTCTTTGATAAAGAGAACTTTCCTTGCGGTCCCCCGGCGGTTCTCAGTTTCATGGGCTACTTTCTGGGTCATGCAAACAGTGCGATAAATCCCACTATCTATGCGATATTTAATTCTAACTTTCGCAAAGGATTCAGAGACGTTTTGCTGTGTCGTTGTCGTAGGAACAGAGTGGCTCCGCAGACCAACATAGGATCAGCAATTGGCCGAGATGGTACTAATGGCGGGGTTGCTTTGACGCGCCTGCGCCCTCGCGCCCCCTCGAATTTAACACAAAACTAAGGAGGGAAAAGAAACACAGAGTAATATACTATCGTTTCATAAAACGCAGCCTTTCAAAACTTTACACTGGAGGTTGTACGTTTATTACACGTCACAAAATATCATAAGATTGACTCGCTATAAAATAAGTCCCTTAAAAAGCCTTTGCTGGCAGGTGTTATATTTTCCAGCAGAAAACAATTGGCAATTTATAACAAGCTTGAAAAGATTGTATTGCTCGCCCGGTTTTTGTAAATCATAACTGTACGATACGTAAACATAGGGTATTGAAAGCCGTGTCAAACATTAGTAGTAAGTGATGAAAATGTTTTAAATCTGCCCACGAAACCCAACGCTCCAGGCTAGGTGATCCATTTTAATGTTTATCTACCCCCTTCAGCCGTAAAAAGTAATTGATTTTGAATTTCCGTTACTTCATGTTGTATACTATGTAAACTTGTCAGTATTAAAAACACAATAAAGTTCTTTTTTCTTTATTGAAAAGAAACGCTTATCCGATTTTTTTATCTATCTAGGTAAATGCGAACTCTTTTAAGTAGAAGTGTCGACATTGTTCAGTTTGATAACTTTCAGAAACAGCAAATAAATAATTCTTTTTTCACAACAGCTCTTCGTTGTGTCGTGACGAACCTAAGCAAACACTGGAGTCACATTGTCTAAAATCTAAACTGTAATATCCTATTTCTGTTTTCGAGTTTGTCAAAGCATATCACATCTTTTGATCGATGATCAGTAACTTTTACTTTGTATTGCTCAAACTGACTTCACCATTAAGTATAATGGCAAGATTTAAAGAGAGTCGCTTTTGCTTTATACCTTGGAAAATGTTTATATTTTCTAAGTTGTAGTGGTAGGACGATTTCACTCCATCACTGGGTCACTGATGGAAGATACCACTTAAAACGGAATAGGTTCGATTTCTAGTCACCTTTCAAGAAAGGATCACGCGCGCACTTTTAAACCCGACTCGCGTACTCGAGAGATCAGCGGAAGAAAATGAGAGCGTTTCTTTCATGATTATTTCTTTGAGAGCACCCTAAAGAATACTTTGACAGCTAAGAATGGTGACGTTTCGTCATCAACACCCTAAGTGAGACCGGAGTCCTTGATTTGTACCCGAGATGACGAGCATCCTCGGTCTTTTCATATAGGAACCCCCCACCCCTCTCCAGGTTTCGAACATCACGCTGTCCAAGGCCGTTTTACAGTGGATTGCACCCTGTCAAGTTAGTTATTCTTTGAATTTCTGACACAAGTACTCAATATCTTACCGCAGAAATTATCTACATGGAATAGATTTTCACGTAAACTTTTTTATATGTAGAAGCTAATTATATAAATAGCTCATTTCCCGAAGGTGTACGCTTATCATTTTTTTTCCACACGAGGTTCTGCTGGATTAGAATATACATGATTAAATCTGAATCTATCTATCTCTCGTTTTTAAAGGCTCGCTTTATAAAACTAAGAATTAAACATTACACCCTGATACTCAGAATCCAAAGCCATCAATTTTAATTGAACACTGCCTTGCATGACAGTTCCTAGTACAAAACTGCCAACAAATTTAAGAATTGAATGACGATTTCACCCAAACAAAAGTTTCCAATATAAAGTGCTTGTCAAAAATGTTTCAAGCATTGTCAGTCCAAAAATTGCTTTCACTCTCTCTTGTTTTCTCTTCTGTCAATATTTGTTTTAAGTATACATATATAACACCCTGTTGTGAGAGATCGTTCAATACTCGTTGAGTCGTTTCATGATTAGTTCACATGCATATTGTATATATGAGGTTGCATGTTTGGTTCTTTTTCTCGCCACAGGCGTTGTGAAACAAGCGGATGTCCATTTTCCATTGCACAAAGAACGAACTGTAAAAATTATGAAGGTATTTCTTTTAGATTTAATGAGATATTTCAAGAAAACAATATTATTTCCTTTTTGATTGTTACTGAATAAAAAGGTGTAAAAAGGTTTTTCGGTCCATTTTTCTTAACAGGCTACTATTGTTAGCAGGGTTTGTGAAAAAACAGCTGAAAATATATGCTGAAAGAAAAGAGGGCACTAGACTTAATGCATTTCTAGATAATTTGGTTTTATCAACTGAGTTGATAATGCATGTGAATTAGCCACCGTAAAGAGATTTGAAAGCTGACGTGTGAACGTTAGCCCTTGGTCGGAGCGAATGTTTCTGGCAAACAGTTATGGTGAATGTGTTTCTTATCACAAACGAAAATCTAACAAAACAGTGTGTATATGTAAATTTGATTATATTTTTTGGTACTACTACACGGCTGTACTCGACCGCCAACATATCTAGACTGATAGCTGATTCCACACGTCCACCTGGGAAATAAATTGCGATCAGGAAGGCATCGGGTATGATCGTCGATTAACAGGCAAAGTGCCTTGTGTACATCTCATGTCAGTATTCAGTGTAGGCAATCGATCAATGGCTGGGCATGCAAGAAATTTGCCAATATTTTTATAGGGTAACCGTCTTTGTAAGTTTTGGAATAGTTCCGTGTTTTGTCAAAATTGTGCGAATTTTCTATCTTGAAGAATTTTTACTAAGTTTTTAAGTGTCATCAAACGAAAGTACTCCAGTGGTGGAGCACTACTCAAGATAAAGTAATTAACCGATTCTTTCGCGCAGTTTACACGGAAAGAAATTTTTCAAACTGGATTTTCTAGTATGTTTCATTTTCGCTCAGTTAGGAAAATTTGGCATAAGTTGTTTAGGAGGTGTCCGGCGTCCTTAGAAAATAAACATTTCCACAGAATTTTTGCCAAAACAAATTCACAAACACAACATCAGAATCACTGATGCACGTGCATCTCGGCATGCTGTACCTTATCAAAAATTCATTAGCTAATAGAAATTTTTTTTTTCGTCCGGTGGTGAACAAAAACACTACGGAGAACAAAATAAAAACTTCCGTTTAATGTTTAAGTGTGCCTGTAGGGCAGTGAGGTATTTCCTGAAGTGGAACACGTACAGTTTTTAATTTGCTGTAAATTGGATCGGTAATGTCATACTAAAAAGCTTGACAAACTGCAGACTATAAACACTCTTTGCACAACTAGTACTGTCGTAAATCATTATTTAAAAGGGGTCTAACGACTTACTGTCATATAATTTATATTTGTGAAGACCACAATTAAGGAGCACGTATTCAGTTTTCGTTCGTGGATGTCACGCAAGGAGTGTAAAATTCACTAAGGCTGCAAGAAATGTTACTATAATTTATTTCTACACACAGAACTTATCCATGCACCTTTCCCAAACTGAGTTAACCTCAAATCCGATGGAAATATACTCGATGAGCTGAGGTCCTTGACTCAGGCATTTGACCGCTTCTTGTGTCTTCAATGCACATGTAGATTTGCCCTATTTAAACATAGATAAACACGATGTGCTATTAGAAGAAGTAAGAAGAAAACTCGAGGTTCGCAAATCGTCATGTTTGGAAGGTGGGGTGGGGGAGAATATATCTTAAAGAGATTTTTGAGTGAGGGGCTTCGAAAGGGTGAATATCCAGGACTAGGAGAGCTCTCGTGGTAAATTCTAGAAATAATACAAAACGAAAATGACCGTCATGCGCCCCGTCATGCTGGATTGAAGGAGCAAGGTTGTGATCCCATCGATCCCATCAATCCTTTCGCAGCACTAGCGACTATATGACTGTTACAACTACTAACAACCTTTCTGTTGTGGGAAACCGCTGACAAACGAGACTATCCTCGCAATCACTCGGTGCACTCTGGGAAGAAGATCAGTTCGAGGGAAATGTATAATGTATTCAAAATGCTCCATGTGAGAAGGCGCGGGAGTTTTTAAAGTAAGTAAGCTACAGTTCTTATTTAATCGTGCTTTTGGCCAAACATGTTGCTAATGTTTAGTTTGCGGTAAATTGGAGGGAGCCAAGATTTGATATCTGTGTTTTGCCAGGTCACGCTGTTGTTGACGGTCCCAGAGTCTGTTTGACAACTTTGACTTGTTTACAGCGCTGCAACGCTCGTCGGAGAAGCTCACGTTGTGCTTGGTATTTCACGGTAAGCTCACAAAATGTTGTTTATTGTGAACGTTATAGTTATAAACTAGTGAAAGCCGGCTACCTGTGTAAAAAGCAGTGCTTCATTCCTTTGAAAATTATGCTCCCATCCCGGCATGGTAAACTGTTGACCAGTTAGTGAGAGGATTCCTGTTTTATGCGTCAAATGAGTCAATGAGTCAAGTTATGAGTCAGGTCAGCGGTTTTGTTTGGAGCCTTTCCAAGATGGCGGGGAAGCGTGGATCGTTTTTAGCGAAGCCAGTTGGAGCATAGTTACATCATCCCAGTGTCACGTTTCTCGAAATCAGTTTATAAATCAGTTGTCAAATCCCCAGTGCTATTTTCTATTTTCTACTTTCGTTTTGCGCAGAAAAGGAGTAATTATTTTTGTCTTGACCTTCGGTTCTATTGCATTGGCTGCCATATTGGATATTGATCTACTGACCCGTGCCATATTTGGCAATTAATGTGCTCGAGTGACAATAGTAAATCCTTATCGGCTGCACATGGCATGCTGTTTATTGGTGCCGGCTTAGGTTCCAAAGGTGGCAAACCATATATTTTCTACCATATCAGGTGATATCGTAGCAAAGATATCAGTGACGTCACCATTGCTATAATATGCCAACCAGAGAACGATTGGCTGGTGAAACAAGGAGCTCTTTTGTTTAACGCTTTGAACATTTAACAAAAACAATGTTTGTAAACAAATATCTTCCCTATTCCGGTCAGTAGGTCTTGAACGACATTCCTTGGGAGTGATCAGTTGTGATCAAGCGAGGTGCCGGTCTTTTCCAACCCATTTCAGCAAGAAAATTCCAAGGTCTTCTGTTGTAACTAGCGTACTTTGAATAATTTCAACCTCTGAACTTGTTCGCCTATTAAAATGAATTCGAGAAACAACAATCGTTGCGTAGCGAACCACAGAATTCTCAGTCAGTGCTTACTCCGAGTTTTACGACGTCCGCCATTTTGAATTTTGAACTTGACTCATGAGTCATTGACTCATGACTCATTGACTCATGTTTACCGAAAACTCTCTTTTTACATAGTTTAATCAATTCAATAGTAATCCAAGGTGCGTTCCTCCATGACTTTACTTGGCGCTTCGGAATATACTCGTCAATTGCAGTGAATAACAGGTCAGACCATGCAGACCAGATAATATTAATGTCATCTTCTAAAAATGCACAATACCAAGGGATATAATGAAGCAGCTCTCGTAGGTAGACCCAGTCTGCCTTGGAATAAGAGTAAGTAACTTTGTATATCTTGCGGTGCTCAAAAGGCCAGCGCGGAATTGAGAAGGTGACAGCATAATGATCAGAGAAAGGTTCCACAACAATCAGATTGTCAGCAATGTCAGGGGAGGATACCAAAACTAAATCCAAAATATTCTCCTCTCTAGTAGGACTATTTACTAACTGAGTCAAAAAGTTATGGTGAACAATGTCCAACAGCAGAGTGCAATTTGCAGAGTTATTTAGCGCACAGGTGTTTTCCCAGTCAAACGCACTGAGGTTGGAATCTCCTACTATAACCAGATCATTTAATTTCTCTGGGAAGTTTCTTGAAGAGCTTTTTGCAAATCTTCGAGAGGCTTGGTTTCATTGTTGGGAGGTCGGTAAAAGACACCAAAAGTAATTTTACGATTGTTGGGAAGTAAGGTGTCAATGAAGATGAATTCAGATTCACTTTGAAGAGACTCGCGTGGAATGGCTTTGATATGATTCCTCACAGCGATCAGCAACATAGCATGCATTAGACTTTCCGTGTCAATATCAAATAATAGGCCAATGTCGATATATTAAAATTCAGCCTAAAACAATAGACCTCAGCACGAGGCTCCGTGGAATAAACCCCATAAACTCTGTATTTATTCCCCAGAGCCTCGTGCTGAGGTCTATTGTCTTAGGCTGAATTTTAATATATCGAAATTGGTCTATTGTTAGGGAGGATTTCGCTATCGGAGATAGAGTTATCCAAATGTGTTTCGGGTAAGGTGGCTCACCAGTCAAAAAAATTGGCCAAAACGTTTGCTTACATATGGTAAAGAAAGGTTAATTGCGTTCGATTGCACTCATGAAGAGGAAATACATTTTGAAGGTTAAACTGAAAATGGTTGCTATGTCAACCATAGCCTTTTGAGGTTTGATTTTATAGCATTGACGCCAACAGTTTCTGCTCTTTTACAAAACAAGATTTGATTTTCAACAAGTATATCTTGTCAGTTTCTGTTTCGTTCTATGCAATAAACTAAAGTTTTTACATTTGACTCTTGTTTTCTGTGCATTCTACAGGCTTTATTTGGAAATAACCTTATTTTGCACCAAACCCAGTGAACAAATTATCTAGTGTCACGTGACAGACTTTAAAATGCTATGACTTTTTTAGTTTGTTACATCACGACACTATTAGTCTTTGATGACCCCAAATTTCAGGAATTTCTCTTAAATACTTTCCAATGTAGAAATGTTGGTAGATTCAGCATTTAAGGCGGGGGTAAACCTGAATTTAAGTGAAATTTTGGTAAGTTTAAAGAGAGGTTGAAAGGGAAAAAAAGGGTTATGGAACACCACCAAACAGTTGCCCGACCGCACAATGGCACCCCAGGTTGTTGGGCAACTGTTTGGAGTGTATCTACCATTTTTTAATTTCAAACTCTAATTTTAAAACAACAACAAATCTTCAAAATTTCCTATTTCCATCAATTTTACTGATCCTTTGAGAAAACTATTTCTCTCCAAATATACCTAAAAATCACCAAAAAATTTACAAAACAACCCAAAACATAGATATGTGAGATGAGCAAAGAGATTCTTGTTTGCTTGAAACGTAAACAAGATATTTGCATTAAAAACATAATACCTAGCCAAAATACGGCTTTCATGTTTACCCCCGCTTTAAAAAGCCAGACATTGCGGGGGAGGGGTGCAAATTGGATCTCCGGGAAGGGGGGTGTAATGGTTGTTCTATTTTGTAAAAAGTTTCCGCAATTGTAGGAAATGTTCTTTTTCATAAGGGAAATGAATGAGCCTGTGAAGGTAAATCAAGCAAAGCGTTTCCCAAGTAATTATAGCAATCGAGTTGTTCGTCTCTTTACAGCCTTACTACAAAGTATTGCTCATATATGTTAAAATTAATCTATATTTTTGGTCATGTTCTAAATGTAAACAACCATTGCTATGGCCGTTGTTACGTAAACAAACCTATACCACTCTGTACTTTCCTTAAATTTAGCACTTAAGGTGGCTCGTACAAGTTTTCAGGTTTTTGAAGGCTCGTAACTTTGTAAGAATAGAACAAAAAGACAGACCAGGGCCACTGTAATATTTTTGTAAATTTGGATTATATAATTTATACTTTACATAAAACAGCTGTTATTTTGTCGTCAGCAGTTACCATGGCAACATTCCAAAAGGATTTTCCAGACCTGAGTTTTCGCTTATGTCACTAATATATAGATTTAGGTCAACCTAAAAGCGGAGCTCCTGTAGCCCGATTAGGATAAGGTTGAATTTTGAGTTCAGTTTTGTAACTTTGCTGCAAGGTTTTCTGCATATTGTTTGACCTTCTGTTTTGTGTTTAATAATCACAAAACCTGATACATATCCCCCCCTCGGGAGAGTTTTGTCAAGTGCGCTCATTAGTATGCAAACCACGGCGATGTCGGTTGTCGTCGGCGAAATGTTTTTTTGCCCAAAAATTCGGTCTAAATCTTTCGGAGATGGAAGTCAGGACATTCCTAAGGATAAAGAAAGTAATTTGGGACCAGTTGCTGGCTTTTCAGGCAAGGGTAAGCTGTATTCAGCTGTATTTTAGTTGTGCGTGTGCAAATCCAACACGCCACGTTTTTGAATAAATTACGGCTTGAATTACAAAGTGTTTTTTTGATCGTTTGTAGCCCGCCGAGGTCATTTTTTCGTCTAAATCACTTGAGATTAGTTCGAAAAAGACTTGCCCATCCAACTTTCAGCTCTCGGACAATAATTCAGCGTTTTTTTTTTACCAAAACGCTGCTTGCTCTTACAGTCATGTTTTGCCGTTGCTACGGGCAACTATCTCTTCCTTTGGCTAGGCAAGCGGTGGGCGATGTGCCAAAAGATAAATCTAATTAAGTTTGGTTTCGTTCGATTTCGCTGAAATTTTAACGTGATGTAGCTGAATTGTTAAGGAACAAATTTTGTCTTTATCGATGTGTGCTAGGTGTTAACGCGAACGAGATATATCGCTTTGAAGTCGTATTTTTGGACAAAATTCTTTGCATAGCGAAATTTCCGGGTTTTTTCGTTTTGACGGCAAAAATAGCCCTGAAAAGGTCATTGAATAACAATTCAAACGAATGTAAATTTGTTATGTTTTGAGATGATTTTGGAGTGAAAAAAAGGTTTTTTCGATATTTGCTGTATATTTTTCCCGCGAAAAATTCCACCGCGATGTCGGAAATGAGTTAATAATCACAAAACCTGATACACACAAAAAAAATGCTTCCATTGTTCCACTGTTTCCACGTAAACACGACAAACGTTACTCCTTTAGCTGACCTAGCATATTGTGTAGCCGCGTTGAGCTCCAGAAAGCCCGCGAAAAATTAAGCCTCCTTTTGGTTTAGACGTCCCCTTATGATCCCCTTATGGCCGCCATCTTGCGCGACTCCACCGTTGTCGTCGCCGTCGTGCGTACGCGCCCACGAGCAATACCGCTGTCCATGATTAACCATGAGAAAATCCATACATGGGTTTCTTTTTCCTATATGGTTATGGGGCTCCGCGTGGCGGCCCTTCGGGCCGCCGGAGCTCCGCTAATAACTAGAAAATTAACCCGGTGACCCCAAGTTTTTTTTATAACCATAGCTTTTGACATCTGAAAAGAGAAATGCACAACAATTTTAAAAATATTTTACGGAGCCAATTTCTTGGAAACTTGGAAAAACGGCAATTTGCACAGTATTCTATTCACATACATTCATATTCATGCTCAGTTCTAATAAGGTATGGGAAAAAAGATTGATCAGCGGACTAAGCCAAGCTGGGACAGCTTGGCTTAGGAAGAGTTCAAGATACGACTCACGCGATTTTTGGGCGGGACTGGGTGGGCCGTCCACCTCTTCGCGGCTCCGCTGAAAAACTGAGCAAGAATGGTTTATTTTCGCGCCAAACCAGAATTTATTATCAGTAATTACGTAATCGCACGTGAGACCGCTAGACCAGCCATGAAAGAACCCATTATTGAATTATTTTAACTTCGCATATCATTATGAGTGTTGTGAATAGTATTCTATTCACATACATTCATATTCATGCTCAGTTCTAATAAGGTATGGGAAAAAAGATTGATCAGCGCCCAACAGCCCTCACTGTTCCTTAAATAGTCTTAGATAATTGTACTCCAACCCTCAAATCCTCTTACAACTTCCCAATCCTCAATCCTCCAACCTCTCTCATAACTTTAATCCCCAGGTACAGTAAGACACAGCTATACATTTACAATTATACCCAAGCTAAACCGGTATGAGTTTCCATAACAACATCTCTTCATTAAAGAGAACGGTAGTACAAAGGTTATAATCCATTCAAAAAACACCCTAGCCAAACAAAATATCCTCATTCTGCTGGACGTTTCCTCTGCTCAGCAGCTGGAAAAGCACACACAAAACGTTTCAGCTGATTCACATCCTGCCATGGAGCCACTACATTCTCAGCAGAAGGCGTAGCAAGTCGACCCGACGGACCATCATGTTTCAGAACCTTGGCCAGCTGAAGGTAATATAAGGCGGTATGCCTCCTAGCCCAACCCACGTGTTCCATAATCTCAGACAGATCCGCTCCTGTGAGGGCCAACGTTATCGCGCAACCCGAACGAAAGCCATGCAATGTCTCACCATCATCAGCTTTCATCTGCTTGAGATACACTTTAAGACGCGCATCTGCTGCTGAAGAACTAAATGGAGAATCTTGGACACCATTATTAGAAGCTGTCGGACGAAACAAATATCCCTTTGTTAAATCAACACCTAACTCCCTTGCCACTTCGACATATTGCTCAACGCCCTTCACAGGACAGATGACCGACTGAGGATTTCTGCGAACACCAAAGACATTACTGTCACCATCCCGCAAAGTCTTACCCCAGATATGATTAAATAAGAACCCATCATCATTTGGAAAACGAAGGATCTCCGGAATTTTTACCTGACCAAGATCTCCTGGGCGGTCCCACTAAAGAACGCCAACTTAAAATAAGCTTGGTCATGTGCGATAATGAAACGGTCAAGTTTCGACGTTGATCTCGCTAGCTCGCCTTCAAGATACTTCGATAACTGAGTCAATTTGTCCACAAAAAATGGCGTGGCTTGTTTTGGAGTAACACGGGCCTGTAACTGCTCCGCTGTGACAAGACGAAGATAATCTTTAACCAATTTATCAGAGGCTGGGTTACCAAGACCTAGCCGCTTGTCCCACTCTCCGTCCCGACCAATGGAATGGAAAATCGATCTTAACTTTCCTATGTAAGAGTCCACAGTCTTGTACGACAATCTCAAGGGGCAGCCACATGACTGTTTACCACGCTGACCCAAAAATTCACACGTATTGAGGTGTACCTGTGTTTTGCCACGGTTGTCCTTAAAGATCAGGAAGCGACACAAGTCCCTAGGCGTCACTGTCGCGAGAGTAACAAAACCCGGCAAAGCACCAAGAAAAGCCTCAAGTTCCGTCTGAAGAGAATCCTTCTGCTTTTTATAACTGGTTGCCTGATCGTAGTGAAGTAACTGTTGCAACCTCACTTCAATTCCATCAAGGTCAACGATAACATCAGAGTGTTCCTTGACAAGCGTCGTCATAACCTTTCGCTTGTAGCCACAACGTTGACAAAAACGGAAGTCAAAATCATTAGCGTGTCCACAGGTTGGGCATTTAACCGACTGGACAAACAGCTTTGCCATGACTGGAAGTTCCTACAAACCGGAAAAGAAGAACTCTATCATACACCACAAACCAGTAGCGCAACAGATCAAAATGTATGCCAAGACACACCTAAAAACACACTGCAAAAACCCAGAGATCCCCAGGAATGCCCTTGTGAGGCAGCCACCCCTTTTTGGACGGGACCAAGAGCGCGTTGCCATCGCCACGAACAGCCAGACATCTACTCTTTACAGCTTTATTCATAAGGAGAGGCCACCAGTACTTCTTGGGAAACACGTCCAGCACCACTACTGTGCATGACTGTTTAAAACTCTGCAGAAATTTTAAGACAGGTCCCGTTAAAGCCATGAGAGGAAAAACATACGGTCTGGCCATAAACGCTCCGAGGGAAGCAAGGTCCTGTGAGAAGAGATTTACACCAGACGATCCGGGAGAGGGAATCGGCGTAAAATGAGGGAGAGAATACCCGTGCGCATCCGTCATACTATTCGAATCCAAGGCCATAAGGTCGCAAGTATGGCCTTCCCTACCACCAAACTCCTTTTGAACAATCTGCCATAAACCATCCGACAATTTACTATCTGAGTGGGACAGGCGCCTTGATGGAGCATCAGCAGGATTCTGACCAGTCGGAATGTAAGACATGTGCAGAGATAAGCTAAGCTTCGACGTTGTGAAGAAAAGCCGTTTCAACGCCATATTAAGTTCCAAGCTTCTACCACCCTGGTTGCTCCAAGCCTCAACAACGGCCTTATTGTCAACAAAAGCATTGAACAGTTTGTCTTTAAAAGCCATTAACGCCATGTCGACCGCAGTAGCTTCCTTCGCGGCGATCCCCCATTTGCACTGCTCTTCCGTCCAATAATCTGAGATTTCCTCACGATGAGGGGTTAACAAAATAGCACCCCAGCCTGATGCAGAAGCATCAGTCGCAACGGACACACGAATATGACGCTCATCCCGCCATGTTACCGGATCATCCCAACCTTCCAAAAACAGCCAATGGGAAATCTCCTCACGCAGATCCCCCTTGATGGGTACTAGCCTGTGGGGAGTACGTTGGCCACCGGCAATAGCAGCATTCATCTGCTTCGTAAACAACAGGGCTGCAGGTACTGCTAGACTAAAAGAGACGCATTTCCCAACCAGGCGTTGCAAGGTTTTCACCGTAACCTTAGAGGCATGGAGTATTTCACGGACAAGTTGCAAGAATTTCTCCTTCTTTTCCGGCTTTAAGCAGAACACCTCCCTAGAAGAATCCGCTAAAAAACCAAGGTAGGGAACCACTTTACTTGGGAACAATATTGACTTTTGCAAACCAAGGAAATAGCCCAAGCGGACAAGATGGTAAGCAACAAGAAATATAGCCGACCTAGCCGCCGCAAGATGACGATCATCAACAGTGTTAATAGTAGCGTATTCCCCCTTATCAAGTGCCACCTGCAGTTCGCCATTGTGTCGATCATCGATGTAAAGCAAACAAGGGATTCCTATAGCTCTAAGGAAATTACAAGCCAACAGGCCAGTAGTATGATATACAAACGGGGAGATCTTCCACCCAAAAGGAAGGGTATTATACGTGAAATACCACCCTCCCCATTGGATCCCAAAATACGTGCGGCTGTCTTCAGAAAGAAGAATATGGTCATAGCCAGACTTATCGTCTAGGACCGTTTGGTAGGTATCCTTGCCCACGTAACGTGGTAAATCGATCAACCTGTCTAAAGAGAAAGGCATATCACGCATCCACAAATTAAGATAGCGCACATCGTGACATAACCTTGGCTTTGTTGGCTCAACTGTAAGGGGAAGAACAATAAATGGAGGGTCAACCACACCCACTCTCCCCAACAGCGAGACAGCTCCAGATCTCAAGCGCGCAACTAATGTTTCCTCCACAAATGACACAAAAGGCTTGCAAGAGACATTGTTCTTAAACACCACCATCGGAGGCTCGTCTGAATCGAACAATTCTCCTTGAAAACTTCCTTTAAAATGCTTGAATAACGGCTTAACCGAGACCTTTTCTCTTATCCACCCAAGAATCTGTGCCTGTTGGGGTGACGAGCTATCTCGCGCAATGTACTGCCAATACTCGAAATGGTTATGCAATTCTCCAGCTCGAAAACAATGTGGGTCACGGAACAATATCTCTGAAATATCACCAATTAACTCTCCCCTCTGTATTCTCTGTAATCTAACACGGTCACAGGCTGTCACCTCTCCACTGACCTCGACGGGGTTACCGAAACAATCGACCCAGGACATTGGAAGTTCAATTTCTTTGCCTTGTAACTCCTGAAGTCGAAGATCAAAGGAGTCAGATTTTTCCCAACACCGCAAATTTCCCTAGGAAAAAAGGAGTAGGGAAGACACCTTTAAACACTGAATCGCCGAAAAAAATCTAAGACCATATCAAAATCATCCCCGTCAAAGTCAGCAGAGAAATAACAGCTAAGACCAGCGAGGCTGGGAGGCCCTTGTCTCAAGGATACCCCTTTTTCAAAGTCGTTATAACTATGTTGACAAAATAGACAGAATAAAATATGCACTAGATTGATTCAATACACACAAAAGTTTGTTTATTATCGCAAGGAATAACACACAGCCTTGTCCAGGCGACCTTCAACCTTTAACACCGGTGTGAACTAACGAGATCTAAACACAGGCTACTTGTCTGATTTGAGATCCGCTTTCCTCTGCTTGGACTTCAAATCAGGACAATCAGCCTTGATATGACCTCGCCTATGACAAAAATAACATCGCAAAGAAAATAGACGAGACGGACGTGCCACACCAGCACCCCTGTTGTCGTTCGCTTGAGACTTCTTGCGATTTGACTTCTTTTCTACTTTAGAAACGATATCCAGGACCCTCTCGTGGTCCTTGTCTCCCAATAGGCGCATAACAAGGTCGTTGAAGTGATCTTTGGACAACTCCACCTTTTCCCTCGCCGACTGATGAACGAGCCGATAGTAGTTCTTCCTGTCATGATTACGGTCAGCGGCCTTGTTATACAGAGTCTCCAACATCTCAAGCACCTCATACTTGTTAAACTCTGTCAACGGGCAAAGGAACAAAGAGACTCTTACTCACCGCCCACCTCAATGTGCGATGATTCATTATCATAACTCATAACAAACATCCAAAGGCCACACCAGCCGAAGGAAAGGCAAAACACAAATGACACCGTGCTGTCTCCATTCATAACCATCCCACGACCGCAAAAACACTGAAGGAAATACAAATAAGCGAATTCACGGCGTCTCTCTAGCCAAACACTAGATATCACCTGAAAGATACGACAGACAAGAGAAATATGCCACGAAGAATTCATAACAACTAAAAGAGAACTACCTCCAGTTCCTGAGGCTGAGCAACATTAACATTCTGGTTGCCATCCGGTGGATTCACAACCGGCGGGTTCACAACTAGCGGGTTCACGACCGGTGGATTCACGACTGGCTCTACAGGATCGACAAGTAACTGAACATTCGGCTCCGGAGGTTGATCCTCAGCCATCAGGAAATCGTCCAGAAAATCGCGTGGGTCGTATCTTCCAAAAGAAAAGAGACCACCTCTTCGCGGCTCCGCTGAAAAACTGAGCAAGAATGGTTTATTTTCGCGCCAAACCAGAATTTATTATCAGTAATTACGTAATCGCACGTGAGACCGCTAGACCAGCCATGAAAGAACCCATTATTGAATTATTTTAACTTCGCATATCATTATGAGTGTTGTGAATAGAGTGCAAATTTCCTTCCGTATAATTTTTTTAGTTTTTTTCTGACGTTTGCTCTCGATGATAACATTGTATTAAAACAATAAAAAGAAGGGGTCACCGGGCTTGTTTTCATGCAAAAGCCTTCGCGAGTTCCGTTATTCCCACGCGCCTAGACACGCATTCAAAAATCAAGACTTTATAAGATCAGCATTTGCTCATGAGCTGTTTTGACTACCGCTGACTGCTTCGTGTGCCCGCGCGGGCGAGCTGGCTCCGAACAGTTGTAATTGTCGTTAAAGACAACCTCCTGGGCTTACTCTGTAGGATTTTTACACAAATTCTGGGTAGATGTGCTATGTTTTACGAGTCCTTAATACGTTCTCGGTGGCTGCACGATCGATCGAGTTTCCTTTGAAATTTGGGAAACATTGGATTCCCGAAACAATTTTTCTTAAATACACAGTATTGACTTTAGTTGTTCCAGCAGGTAAAGCCTCCTTTATATGCGAATTTCGTCTCCAACAGTACAAAAGTGACCTTGGGGAAAAAAAGCCGCGCGCCGCCATATTTGTTTTGGTCTTTGGAGTTTTAAATCTCGCGCCTCTATCGTTCGTGTTTCTCACACGTGACGCACGATGGTGATCTACTCCCCGCGCGAGAAAACTGGTACGAGCCACCTTAACTAGAGGTAAATTCAGCAAGATCGATTCAAAATACTTTTTACAAGTGTTCAAGGGCTTTAAATCTTTTATCTTTAGGCTGGATTTTAAGGATTTATTAAGGTGGCTCGTACCAGTTTTCTCGCGCGGGGAGTAGATCACCATCGTGCGTCACGCGTGAGAAACACGAACGACCAAAACAGCTCGTCATTTTTCTATATACTGCATGTAGGTGCTGGTTGACCTGATCGGTTTGAACAATCAGAAACTAGAGAAAACTTTCCTTCTGGAACAACCTCTAACAGACAATGTTTCCAGTGGTTGTTTAATACCCCTGGGTCCCCAAAGAATTGTATATTGTTTGGATTGTTGAAGTATGTATGCCCATAGAGTAGAAGATGGCACTGCACAGGCACTGCACAGGCATTGGAATGCTAACGCACCGCAGGAGTTTCAAAATTAGTGTTTTTACAGACATCAGCACTAACATGGTCACAGCACAGTGCTGTGCATTTCAAACTCACACAAAAGCTGCAAGGTGCGTCTCGCGCCCAAACTTCGCATTAACTTGCAAGCGCGTCGTTTTGACACCCACTCCACCCTCCGTCAGTTTATGATGCGTCTGTTTTGCTATGAACACAACAAAATCGTTTGCTAATCAATTTTCGCTTGTGTTTTCATAAAATATTGACGACGACAATTTTGTGTCGCCGAAAACGGGGAAGAGGGTGACCAAGTGCCCAATTAATATTTTAGCCCCATAAACCTTTCCTAACATTTAGAAAACAAAACCTACAGCCAAGGGAATGCACACAATGTACGACCTTCTCTCGGGGCAACTGTGAGTATTGCTGAGTTGGTCCTCATCTCTTATTGAGAGCGCTTCCACTAATTTAACTCCAGGGAATAATTATTGGAGGGAGCTGGGCCAACGAAAATCGTGTCTATGGGGTCAAACGTGTGGCGAGAGGAGTACTTCATCCACATTCTCGTGTTTATTTGTCCATCTTAAACCAAGAGGCCATGATGTCCTGATTAAAACCCAAGAACAAAGATAAAGCTATAATCGAAAGTATAACTTGGTAATGAAAAATCTAAAACACCTATTACAGGACTAAGAAAATTAACCTTTTTAAGTACATTTGAGTAGATAACAAACGTTGACAAACCTAAGAGAAATACTAACTTTCTGAAATATTTCTACAGCACATTCAAATAATTAACACATCTTAACCAACTCAATTTTAGTACAAATGATCATTAAGTATTCAGTTTGACTTAACCTCCTTAAAATCAAGCAACTATAATGTACATGACAAACCAAGTGTAGTACTTAGTTTCTCTAAGATTTGTAATGTTCACTGAAATAATTTTAAATATGTTAAAACATACCTAAAACAACTCAAGTGTGCTATGTAATCTTTTAAAGCAATATTACCTCAAATGTACACAAGGAAACTTTAATGTAGTACTTAGTGTCTCTAGGATTTCTATCGTTCATTCAAACAATCAACATATCTGTTAAAGCTTACTCAAGTAACGTGATAAATACGTGCTAATGTTCATCCTTCGTATAGATGAGATTATTAGTTTACATTCAACAATATTCTCGATGTCTTAACCAGAGCTGTTTCTTGGCATACGCTTTGGGCAGGTGGAAGGGAACACAAGATACATTCCTGACTTAAATGACGCACTGTTGTTAATCTCGCCCGAGCAGATGTAGCAGGCAGTATCGAGACGGCAAAGTTCATTTCACTACAGTGAAGAGCGCTGTATCGTTGTCACTTGACAACGCTTTTGGCCGACATTTTTATTTTTAAAAACTTTCTGACGGCCTGCTTTCGTTTCAAATGGCAAATCAAAATGATAAAACTACGAGAGGTGGAGTTGACATCTGACAATTCCTAACATTTTTGCATCTCTACATCCTACAGGGTCTACAGCTGGTGATGAAGAACTTTGTCAAGTGACAATCTTATGGCGGTCGCCATTGTAAGCGCTTTATAACGCGGTTGTCGCAAGATCGCGTGAAGTTATGTCGCCTCTGGCTTCTTCCACGAAATGGGAAATGTCCAGGTGTGCTTGGTGGGCCAATGGACAAGTGCCATCTATCTGTGCGTTATCTTTGTCAAGTTCAACCCAGCGTGTGCGGACGTTTTGTTGTGGGGCAACTCTACGGCAATTACACAGGAGAAGATCTTTAAATCCTTTGCGAAAGTCAGCGTTAAATATCACATAGATAGTTGGATTTATCATGCTGTTTGCTTGGCCCAAAAAATAGCCCGTGAAGGAAAGAATTGCCGGTGGACCGCAAGGAAAGTTATTTTTATCAAAGAAATAAATGAATTGGCTTATGTACACGGGTAGCCAACACAGTGCAAAAAGAATCACCACTGTCATTAGCATTTTGAGAACTTTCTTCTTGTTTTTTTGAGCTCGGAGTTGGTTTTCAAGTGATGGATTTCCTGGAACTTTTCTCACCCAAAGCTTGTGAACGACAAAGCTATATAGTACCGCCATTGTTAATATTGGAACCAGGTAAAAAACGACAAAGATAACAATGGTAAAATGTTTAGATGCTTCTTCCGTGAAAGCCGGCGTCCAAATCTCCAAGCAGAACCATTCTCCCGCGTACATGATGACTTTCTGAGCGTAAAGAATCGGAGAATTGACAGCGATGCCTACCATCCATACAACTGCTATCATACCGTATGATATCTGAAAAGTCATGTATCGCTTTAAAGGATACATGATTGCCAAAAATCTGTCAACAGAGATTGCTGTCAAAGTCAAAACTGAGCTTGCTATCGAGAGGGTTTGGGTAAATGGGATGAGCTTGCATAATATCTCAGAGAATACCCCGTTTGACCAATCCATGTGTCGTGTCACGAGCAGTTGAATGGTCACTGGCATGCTAAAGACTGTAATCAGAAGGTCTGCCACGGCCATATTTACTATGAGATAATTTGTGACAGTTCGCATTTGCCTGTTTATAATAACGACGCATATGACCAACACGTTACCGATCAGAGAACCGAACATGATGATGAAGTACGCAATAATCTTGAACACTTCCTCAGTCAGTGAATCGGCGTCATATGTGCACTGCGGTGATGCCGGGAGTGATGCAGAACTGGAATTCGTGAAGTTGTCATTTGTTTTTGCGGCCATTTTCGGGGAAGGAAGTTCTATTGACAAAAAGAAAGAAAGAAGGATGTTACTACATAGATTAAACGAACCAGTGTAGTTATGACTGGTACTTTTTACTGGCCACAAACGGAATCCATAAAATGAGCGATGAATCCAATAAACAAAAATCAATTAGGTTTCCTTTGGGGTATATATTTAGGTCAAGCGTGA
Organism: Micromussa lordhowensis; assembly: GCA_964020085.1. Lineage (NCBI taxonomy): Eukaryota > Metazoa > Cnidaria > Anthozoa > Scleractinia > Lobophylliidae > Micromussa > Micromussa lordhowensis. Next base: position 37,380,814 of record OZ026595.1, read on the forward strand.
CTCGACGACTCTGGAGAAATTCATGTATCGTAACATATGTTATTTTTCCGGATCTTGCCAAAGCTTTTGAAAGTGTTCCCCACGAGCGTCTTGTTATAGAATTTCACAGCTTTGGTATTGACGAAAACTACTGAACTGGCTGAGGCATTTCCTCAATTGTCGTGAGCAACGAGTTGGTACTTAGTTCGAATTTATGTATAAAGGGCGCGAACCGCGCGCTGGCTGAGCTGGCTACAGTCTCAGGATTTCTTAGATAGTTAATCGTCTTTTGCTCAATACTGATCTATTTTGGACCAACGATTGGTGTTTACCTGACACTGGAAATAATGTATTTTTGCTTTTCTTGGTAACCTGGAAAAGAAAAAAAAAACGATTGCCTGATGAATAACTTTGTCTATTAGAAATTTAAAATTTACGCTGTTCAGTCAGAAGCAAGTGAATAAAGGCTAGGGCGTAAGTGGTTCTGCGTCGGTGGGGAGTATTACAAGAGATTCGCTCCGACGAAGGGCTAACGCTCGAATCTCTTTACGGTGGCCAATTCACATCAACTCACTTGATAGAACCAAATTATCAAGGATTTTAAAGATATGGAAGCTAAAAAAAGTATTTAATTGAGAGAGAGACATCCAGCTGCAAAGATACGTAGCCGTCTTTAAAAAACCGCTGCTTTACTGAGATGCAGTCTTACAAGTGTTTCCAATATAAAGCTAGAGAGTTAGTTAAAGGTAGTAAGAGACGCGAGTAAAAATGTTTTAAAAAGACGACAGTGGCTTCTATTACATGCAGTATGAACAGATGTTTTTAACACTTAACTCCAATTTCAACGCTACGTTGTATGTAGAAAAAAGTAAATTTTACGCTGTTCAGTCAAAAGCAAGTTCAAGGATTTTAAAGAGATAGAAACTAGAAAAAGTATTTACTGCGCCTTTAAACATAACAATAAAATTGAAAGCTCAACCGACAAATGCGTTTTCCGATACCGTCAATGAAATGTCCGGCGGCTCCTCTCAGCTTCTGACTTCATGATCAGCCGAGCGCGCGGCCAAAGGCGGTGAAACGAGCAGGTCCGAGCAAAAAGGTGTGATGCAGTAGACTGGGGTCTACTAGAATGCATTTTCAAAATGGCGGCAAGTGTTGAGCTCGGCGACTTACTTGAAGAATTGGAAGAATTGTTTTCACAGGACTTCACAGACGACTTTTTTGATTTGAACGAGGAAGAAAATTCTTCAGATGTTCCAGTAAGTGCGAAAGATAACTTTTTGTGTACGAATGTCAATACATCGTCGCTGAAGCTAGTGTTAGATAGGTTGACAGATGCACAGGTAAATTGTGTGTGGGAAGAACAGGCCGTTGCTGCGATTGTAAACGGTGTTGAGTCAGGTAGATTTACACAATTTTTAACATCGGTTGTACTTTTGTTTGAAAAGTGTTTCAACTTGCGATCCTCTAAAAAAATAAACATCTGCGTGCGATCGAACTAGAGAAGAATTTTAGTGAGGTCCGAACAAAATCGAGTCCAGCTAGAAAAGCTTGGGAGGAGATCCTTCAGGATGTAGGAATTGAAACAAGTCCCGCTTGTGACAGTGTTTTCCAACATGTTCTCCAGCATTTCTGGAGTACAATGGGTTCCGTTGTCGAGAAGGAAACATTCAAACTCGTTCGAGTCCATCAACCGGATGACATGGAGTCAGAAGCTTTAACCGATCACGCTGGTTGGGCGATAAAACGAGCGAGAGACATTATTAATTCGACTGGGGAAAGTCATATTAGCATTAGAAAGTCGCCTATGTCTAGTGATGCCTGTAAAATAGATAAGTCGGTGGCCTTAGAACTTATTGCAAAGCTTGGAAAGGATGAAAAACAGCACAATGGCCACTTCAGGTTTGTGCCAATTCAGGAAGTGAGCAGCTTTTTCCTCAGACTTCATGATGTTGTGGACAATTTGTTGTCTAAGAACCAGTTTGTTGTGGAGAAAAACAAGGTTGTTACAAATTGTTTGCAGCAACTGTCAACAGACCAGGGACTGAGAGATAACTGGTTTTCAGTAGTCAGTAGGTATGGGTTTCAAAAGCCAGTTGAAGTATTTGTGTTACAGAAGATATGTTTAATGTTTGTGAAGTCAAAGCAGCAAATAGTCAGAGAGAAGTTATTGTTGAAACCAAAAAAAGGAAGTGTGGCATTGAGAGAGGAGCTGAAAGGCAAGATTGGAAAAGCCAGTGGTACCTCAGTTAAACAATCCACATCTACGGAAACAGCCGCAGCGAAAATTTTGCCTTCAGTTGTTTTAAAGTTACGTGATAATTTTGAGTCCCCTGAGAATGTGACATGTTGTTTGAGAGAAATTTTGCAACAACCCAGTAAAAGAGATATTCTATTAAGCTTGAGTGGCAAGGAACTCACTAAGTTGTTGTTGGCATTGGGACAACCTGGACTTGATGGCAAGAAGAAAAGCAGACAGGTTGAGATCCTGTTGTCATCAAGTCATGAATGTATTGTCAAGTACCCTGACAAGGTAGATAGGTAGATTGACTGGTAAATATAATAAACAGACAGACACAGACAAACAGATAAATAGACAGATATGAAGTTTGCAATAGATAGGTATTTGTAGATAACATATCAGTAGAAAACTCAATCTTCTCTTGCCTACTAATGGTGTTTGGTGTCTGTGTTTTTCATTGTTCTTTGAAATAGTACTTAATACTTCCTCATTCTTTCTTTCATCCTTGTTTTGCTCTATAATTAATATTTTTTCTTCTATATAGCTCAAGACCAAGAAACCAGCAGAAACTTGAAGTTAAGCTGCAGAGTTGTTGGAAATCATTGCTGCGTAGTTCTAGAAATACAGTACCCAGAAATGTTATGCTGGCAGGGCAAGCTAAAATAAAACTGCTGTGCACCCCCTCCTCAGGTCACGGTCTGGATCTGCCACTGGTTACCACAATATTCGCTTTAGTTGAATGATAATTTAACTAATTATGTACCTTACTTTGAGTACAATAGTTGTGCAACATTTCGTTATGTCGTTAGAAATCAATATTATGCTCTGAGATATTATTGGCACAAGATTCGGATAAACGGTTTTTTATTGTCATTATTGAGAGCTGACTGAACACAGGCTGACCAGAGTGCACCTCAGGCTAAATGACACTAATAAGTATGAACTTGAAGAGTTCTATACATAGTTCTACAGTTAGCATCAAGAAAATTTGGAAAGCCTGTTTATGGTTACCCCTCACAAGCAGAAATGGTAACATGCTATTTTCAAAACGAAATAGAAAATAGAACTAAATTGTTACCTATTACCATTTATCTGAAAAGAACAGTCTGCCTTCCACACTTTACACACAGTGTGAAATCAAAAAATTCTCCAATTTGCAATATCAAAAAAGGTAAACTGGAAATATGAGACAAGATATTACAAAATCATAAATGCTGTAGCCCTCATTTTTGAATTTACCCAAAAGTGTGATATTTTTTTTTTGAACATAGGCTCTATAATGTATAAATAACACTGGAATTTGCATAATGCTCAAGCATTCAAATAAAAAAACACTCTGAGGAGGGAGTGTTGATGTATAGCGGAAACTTCTACTTCGTGTAGGAAATACAGTTGACATAAAACAATGGGGATAAGCGACTTGAAACTATATCAAACCAAAATGTAATATCTTGCAGACAGTGATTAAACAGTTCTGTACTTACATGTAGCATTTGCATCTGGTGCCCCAAGAAGGAGCCGTATTTCAATTACAGGTGAACTGTCCAAGTTAAATCAAGATCAGTATGTTGATCTCTTCTTGGAAGATGCTCATTTGATTGAGCAAGATGGAAACATTCCTCTACCTCATTTACATTTGTTTGCTTGTTCTTAATAAGCCGCGAAGATCGAAAGGCAACAAGACCATTCACATTATAACCATAAGTGAAGGCTGTCATGTTACGTGAACCTCCACACATTTGTCGCTGGGAGGAAAAAAAGACTCAACAATATCTTGATTAAGTTTCTTGGGAATTATATACAGGTTTCCATATTCAGCTTTGAACTCATCTGTGTTGATATAAGCCACAAGTCCTTTAAGGCCTTCTACTGACACCTTCAAAACAAGAAACAGAGAGGTACTGAATAGACCTTTTTACCGATACGGCGGCCATCTTGAATTCTATTGTTTTGACTGAGAAATTATGGGCTGCCGAGGGGGCAATCGCTGGAAAATTTATCGTATACACAGCTTTCAGGATAAATTTTTACTGCTTGTCTCTCGTATTCCATAACAAATATTACAAGCGTTACATCTTTCCGTCACGATATTTGGCAGTTGTTCCTATGGTTATCGAAAAATTATTGTTAAAAGTTATGACGCCACAGTATTCTTTTTGATTATTTCTCATCTGCCCCCTGGGCATCCCATAATTTCCTCGGAATTCAAGATGGCCGCCGTATCGGTAAAAAGGTCTATTGATATGTGCTTACCGATTGAGTGAAAGGGCTAGATCAGCAACACATTTTTTCCTTTAAATAAGCCTCCCCCCCCCCCCCTAAAAAAAGATGCCTCCTTGAGTGTGAAATATTACAATTTTACAGTAGACGTGCAATTGAAATTAAAATTGGAGTACAGTTATCAAGCAGCAGCATGTTATAATCATATATTTTTTTAAGTTCTCTGCGAGGTGTTGCTAGTCAAGCCTAACAATAAATACAGTCATTGTCATTTTTTAAGGCATGCTCTAGGGCTTATTCTTTTTATTATTTTATTCCATGTTTCACATAGTGGAAGAAAATGTGATCATTTATCTGTATTGATCAGCCACAGGTTAGTTACCTTGGAAGCATTTGGTTTCTCCTATGTCTAATGAGAGAGAAGCCACTGCAAGCAGTCATTCTCTCTTGTTTGGGGTAGGAGAAACCAACACTGCTCTCTGGGTCGACTCTGGGTACAGGTTAGTATATTTTGTTTTTGATACTTAACTTTACAAAGGCAAAGAAAACAATATGGGGTTTGAGGATGGGGAGTCTTAGAACCTAGCAGTAGTGATAGGTTAAACAAAAAAGGATATTCTACAAGGAACAGGAATCATTGCTTTGTCCTCAGTTGTCCTTTGTCCACAGATCTGAAGAAATTGCCATAGAATGGTAAGGCTTTTCTGCATAGTTGTACCTAAGAGGGCATGGACATGGCATTTACAACAACTTATCAGTTTTGCATCGCTATGCTGTGATCCATTTTAAGGGGAGTGGATGGGAGGGGAGAGTAATAATTTTAGTTTTCTACTATATTACCTCAAGATCAAACATTGTTTGCCATGTTATGAAGTGTTGTGACACATCTGTCCTTCTGTGGAATACTTGTTGAAGCTCTTGCTTCCAGGCTTTGAAATAATTAAGTACCTGGTTAAGTTGGTAATACGTTGATCTGTTATTGACTGTAGTGGACTGTTATCATTAAAGACATTCCAAAGCATTTCACACATTTTTATAAATTCTTGTGTCTTTTCTCTGCTGTTGTTTTCGTGCAAAGCCATGTCTCTGCAAACTTTCTCAGACAAAGTATGAACAGCAAGCTTTACTCGCATTTTACTTAAATTATCAAGATGAACATGAGCATTTCTCAAGTCAGTTGCATAAAGCCTTCTTTTTTGTCTCTCTGATACACAGAATAAATCTGGTCCCATAGTATGTACTTGCCATTTTTTTGCAATAAGCGTGTAAATCTTGAATTCTGGCACTTGAATCCACTAGTGTATATGTTGTTTCGCAGTTTCTTCAGAAGGTGTGGAGGATCAGAGATAAAAAATAATGGCTTCCTGGAAAAAGGATTGTAGCACTTACTTTTTGAAGCATTATTTCCGTTCATGTTCATGAATGCTCTGTTTTCAGGGGCTCCATCACAGCAAGCAAGCATAATGGTAAAATTAAATCCGTGCAAAATGCTTACTCCTTGCCAAAAAAGTCTGTTCAGTTTCTGAGCAGTTACCCCTCTGGTTAAGAAAAATGCACAGGGCTTATTCTTTTTATTATTTTATTCCATGTTTCAGACAGCACAGTTCGACATATGTAAAATTTAGACTGGAGTAATATGTGGAGTACTCTTAAAAGAAGCAGCGGAGCACAACTTGGTCATAATAAGCGGGACACTCCCGCATTCGACACTGTCTTATTTCACTCAAATTTGAGCAGCTTACGACGAAAATACTTAAGGTGGCCGAACACAGTTTTCGCACGTGCTTTTGCTGATGCAATATTTAACACGTGCACAAGGATTTCACAAACATGCCGTCAGTAGAGCGATCATTTTATTTACTCAACACCCGCACTATCTGTGTTAATTTTCTCTATAATTGAACGCAGTGTATTGATGGCTTTAGTCTTTTATTACAAAAATATGCTAGAAAAGGTAACGATGCAAAGAACCCAGCAATTTTCAGGTTTTGTTTGTTACCGAAAAGAACCCAGTTAAATGCAACGCATGCGCATTTGCTCGAAAAATTGAGACCGATTGCTTTAGCAGTCTTAGCAGAAACATGCCGATTTCTAACGATCCAGTCGTTAGAATTTCAAGAAATTTGGCAGAAAAATAGATCAGAGACCACGTGAATGATCTATCAAAACAATCTGAATTTTGACATAGGGGATTTCTAATAATACAGAAAACGATTACCGGCGAATTACGAAAATCGCCTATGTCAAAATTTTATTAGAACCGTGTTGACAGAAGGGATTTCATATCAATTCTTAGAGTGCCAAATATAAAAACAATCTAACGACTGGATCCTTTTTAAATAAACAAAAACCATTATTTAAGCCTTGTTTTTAACCAGCCCCATTGCCATAGCAACAGCACACACCCTAGTCAAAATGTGAGAATAAATAGTTCTGTAATCAACCTTAACTCTTGCAAAAAATGGGCGCCAAAGCATAAATAGTTTAAAAGTTATGGTGAATTAGACATAGGCACTTGAAAACTGTGTTCGGCCACCTTAAGTGATGTTCCAACAGACAAAATAGCATTGAGTTCGGGGCCAAAAATATCATAGAGATCTTTAAAAAGACGTTACTGGTGTCTTAAAAATAAAGAAAGAAAATGTCATTTCCGGTTTGTCGAGAGGAGATTATTGCACCGGAAGCGCGGAAGGAGCGCTCGTTCCAGCCTTTCTCCGCATCACACATTGATTCACCGCCCGGCCTTTTTCCGCCCTGGTTCAGACAGCACAGTTCAGACAGACATAGTGGGAAGCTGGGAGGAGCCGAACATTTTATTGACGGTAGCGAAAAACGCATTTGTCGGTCGATCTTTGAGTCCGCGTGTTTTTGAAAGGCGCAGAAATTGAGAGAGACAACCACCTTCAAAGATGCGTAGCCGTCTTTAAATAACCGCTGCTTTACTGAGATGCAGTCAGTCTCACAAGTGTTTCCAATACAACGCTAGAGTTTAAGCTAAAGTTAGTAAGAGACGATATGTTTACCTTTTTGCGTATAAAAGCACTTTAAAAAGAAGACATTGGCTTTCATTGCACTGATGCTGTATGAACAGATGTTCTTAACACTTAACTCCAATTTCAACGCTACGCTGATGTAGTAAAGAGTAGCAGAAAGTTTTGCTCGTGCATTGTGCTCTCCAAGAAAGACAACAGATGGTGTAGTTTGCCGAACGAGAGTGTCATTTATATACAAAAAAATATACAAGATATGCGTGAGTCAGGTTTTGGCTGAAACTCACTCAACAGCAGATGTTGGCTTTTTTCCTTGGATAGAAATAGCGTTTGGCCTTAAGATAAATACCTAGGTTGATGGAATCAATCAATTCGGGTTCTGCTGCTAGAAATTAAAGGACTTAAACCTGCGCATTAAAGAAAGAAGTGGACGTTGTGCAGCGTAGCCATTACTATACGAAATAAAATAGCTATTTGTTGATTATGACGTAATTTTATCAATTACCTAGAACCAGTTTGGCTCAGAAGGGCAGCACGACATATTATTTTTCACCACACGCGAAAACAACATAACAATAATCTCTTGGAAAAGAACATCGATGTTAGGTCTCTATTTATTTCTGCTTCCTTTTCATAGAAAGGTTCCTACGCAATTCAGACTGTTGTCTCTTATTTTTCCCGTTTCTCTAAAATATACTCGTACTATATTCAGTTACCGCTTCTTTTTGTCATTTAATGGCTTGTTTTTCTCACAAATCGTTTGAGGGTTGTCCAACACACCCAAATTGAAAATGAACGATTCGTCTCCCATAATGTGGAGTCGTCGTACCCGAAGAACGTAAAGAAAATATTGCGTGTTATTTCGTACGACGGTTATAGAACGAAGAATATGCATGGTGTGTAGGGAGCGTGTTGCTATGGAAAGATGAATAAAGGCACTTGTTTCGTTTTACTACCGTACATTAGTTTGTCATTGCAACTCACAACTTGCAGTAGAATCCTAAAATAAATTCATTGAGGCGGACAATTTACACTGCACATGTATTAACTTCAGGTTCATAATCAATCAAGCGTTTAGCACCAAACTCTGACTGAACAACTTCGCCCGGGACAGTTTCTTACTATGATATCTGTATCTGGGCTTATCAGGTACACCAATATGGAAAAAGACAGAAAAAAAACTCACCTTCTGATTGTCAAAAATGCTGAATAAAACAGTCAGTACCAAATGAAATCACCTGCTTTGATCCCTGGTGCTTGTCATAATACTTTATTGCGATAATTTGTATGAGAGGGGAGGTACTTAACGATTCAGGAAAAATTAACTTTATGTTGACTGACAGGAAGACGTTTACTAATAAACTTACACTGAAAACCAGCTGACTCTTACTGCGGGGGTACACGTGAAGGCTGTTTTGAGGTCGCTTAACACGGCCTTTCTGCCAATATCTCGGTCACGTCTCAAGCGACACTAAATCTCTCTGCTTATCTCATTAACCACTGTTTGGCGGTTTTGTGTAAATTTTTGGATGATTTTTGGGCATTTTGGGAAAGAGATATTTTTCTGAAAGGATAGGTTAAATTGAGGAAAATATGAAATGTTGAAGATTTGATGGATTTGGAAAATTGAAATTTGAAGTGAAGAATTAGTAGACAGATACCAAACAGTCCCCTAGCAACCTGGGGCTCTCTTTAGCGGGGGTCAACTGTCTGGTAGTGTTTCCAACTCATCCTAATCCTAACAATTTCCTTTTTTACATCACTTCAAATTTTACGCCTATTCATGTTTACCCCCGCCTTGATTGACAGGAAGACGTTTACTAATTTACTTCCGCTGAAAACCAGGTGTCCCTTGAAGCCTTACAAATATACATGTATTCTATTCACAACGGTCTCCTGTTTGTGTTATTCTATTTTGTTAAGTTTGTTCACAGACGCATTAACTATACTACAATTGGATCTCGAAATTTAGAGACGAAAAATAGTAAATGAGTGAAGGGCAAAATCCAAGGGAAATGTAATTTCTGACGGTTGAGTGTGCGAATAAGACAGAAATTGATATTTCTACGGCACGAGAACAGAAGGGTCTGGGTACGATTGGTGTAAGGCATGATGGGTAGCAGGTTGTCTATAAAGTGTCAGTTCATCACGTGGTGAGGCATTCTAGGCCTACATTAGTCCATGTAACTTTTGTTTCTTTTATAAATTATTATTATTTTGTAACAAGAGGTCCTGTAAACCCCGGAGGGATAGTAGCACTGCATTGGTTCGGGGAATACGTTTCCAGTTTTTTCCCCACGGGGTTTTTTTGGTTTTTCGTATCCGGCGGTGTCACAGGGAATCGTTTCCCTGTAGTCAATTAGTTGTTGTTATTGTTCCACATGTATGTGGTTCATGCTTGCTGCTGGTGCGAGGCCGAAAGAAACCAAAATAAACCTAATGGATGGAATTTGTATGTGTAGTGAAGTTAAAATATGACTTGGAGTTCGCTAAAACGGGGAATTCTAAATAATTGCGTTCGAATTAGCGGGGTTGAACTGTATATTTAACTGAAAGATCTGATGGGTTTGCCTCGGTGTAAAAACCTGAGAAGTTTTTCTTTGTTTTGTAGCTATTGTTAGGGTTAGGGTCTATTATGTTGTCTTCTTTGTTTTCTTTGGTTTACGTCACTGGTGATTGTCACAGGAGGATGAGCCAATAAACAAGCTGCCCACAGATTATAGAGTGGGCTACCTTTAGGCTAAATTAAAGTCGTCAGACCATCGGGAAATTTTTCATACAAATAGATAAAGAAGGCAAGGTAAACTGATATTGTCATCCATAAACTGTCATCCATTCCAGGACGTGGATGTGATTATTGTACTGTTTTGCCTGCACATCTCATTCATAATCTGATTTGTACACCTAGTGAAGTGGCTAAGGTACTTAAATCTCTAAATGTAAATAAAGCCTGTGGACCAGATGGGATTTCCGCGCGGTTGCTCAATGAATGCTACATGGAGCTCGCTCCAATTTTGGCAATGCTCTTTAATTACACCCTTTCTCGTGGCACACTACCTAATGACTGGAAGTCGGCCAACGTAGTTCCAATTTTTTGTAACGGAACGAATTACATATGACAATTTTAAATCACACGGTGAAGTAATTCCGCTTAGGTGCTTTCTTAAATGAGTCCCGCGTTGTAGCAGATCCTGGAAGGCTATTGGGAGGGAAACCTTTAACCCCCTGCCGCATGTGGAATAATCCTTTGAAAATTCTCATTGAGCAAATGATTGTAGGCGGTGCTCTCTGGCATATAATTTTCAGTTTGGTTTTAATCGTCCACTTATTCTCTACAGGGTTATAAGATTCAGTTTTTACCTGACTCCTTAGCCCGATGTTATCTGTACTGACCAGGGCATATGGCTCACCATCGACAACAAGAAGGGTTTCAATTCTTCTAAGTCCAATAAGAAAGCTTCGGATAAAATGCCATTCATCTGTTGTTTCATCATAGACCTCACATTGGCCTCACCTCCTCCAGCAATGTAGATCTTTTCATTCGCAGCAGCTCAGTGAGCTTAGTTTCTCGCCATTTTGAATTTCAACTTCTTTGTCCCATTGATTTTGCTCAGGTCATACCTGTCAACAGTGGGAAGGAACATGCACTCGTTAAATCAAATGATGATACATCTTCCCACGAGTTTGATTCTGGTTTGTACTTCGCGAAGAAGGAAGTATGTTTTCGGCTGCCATACTTATGGTCTGTTTCTGTTCCGGAAATGATCAATTATACGGAAGACGCGGCGGATTGTCTGCCGTCCATCACGGACCCGCGAACTTTGTATTACGCAACTGGTTTTGATTGGAAATGAACTCCTGTCACGCTAGTGTAAACTCAAGCACACAATTACAACTTATAGCTTTCAAATTCGCCATACGGTGTTTAACTTCGTGTTGATGTTTCTCCTTGAGCTTATGCTTGGACTGGCACGTGATCAGTCTGCCAAGAGGTGAGATCGGGAACCAGGATTTCAGGGCACGGGAAGCAGGAAGCTCAGAGACCGTTGTCAGTCTCTGTGTGACCCTGTGTCCTTGAGTGGTTTCCTCATGCGTAACGGCGCCCAAAGAACTCTGGGGTCTTACCCAATTGCAATAGACTAATATATAGATTTAGGTCAACCTAAAAGCGGAGCTCCTGTAACCCGATTAGGCTTATCCAGGATAAGGTTGAATTTTGAGTTCAGTTTTGTAACTTTGCTGCAAGGTTTTCTGCATATTGTTTGGTGTTTAGTTTTTCTTTCAACTGAAATGAACTGCTTTTTTCAATCCAGAAGTCAAACAAGTGGATTAAAAAATCGAAACATTATCATAGGAAATTGTGAAAATTACTTTGATTGTTTAATAAAGAATTGCCAAAAACTATTGGGCTAAAATATTATCTGAATGATGTTAACATGTGAGCATTGTTCCAAGGTTTTATCATTGCATTGACCCTATTGCGTAGTACTAGTTGTAGTTAAATAAATTAGCCAGAAATCTTCCAGTTTGGAAATCTTCCAGTTTCCACGTAAACACGACAAACGTTACTCCTTTAGCTGACCTAGCATATTGTGTAGCCGCGTTGAGCTCCAGAAAGCCCGCGAAAAATTAAGCCTCCTTTTGGTTTAGAGGTCCCCTTATGGCCGCCATCTTGCGCGACTCCACCGTCGTCGTCGTCGTCGTCGTTGTCGTCGCCGTCGTGCGTACGCGCCCACGAGCAATACCGCTGTCCATGATTAACCATGAGAATTTCTTTTTCCTATATGGTTATGGGGCTCCGCTTGGCGGCCCTTCGGGCCGCCGGAGCTCCGCTATTACCAGTCTCTTTCTAATCTGCCGCGGATGTAATTTTCAACATGGCGGCGAATCTTGGAGAAGAATGCATAACTGTGCAACCTTTTCTCTAAAGGAAACAGATTCTTCAAAAAGGATATTCGTCTTCTTGAAAGGTCAGTGTTGGATATTTACAAATATGTTAAGATAGTGTGCACGTATGAAATCCGAATTAGACTCAGTAAGCGAAAACATCTTTAGTAGTCTGCTTGTCAGTATACTGTAGGAGAAACTGAAATGAGTACCAGAGTATCTTGGTACAAATTTCATTAATTGCCATTGGTAATTACTGCCTTTAATTCAGCTCTTCCACTCCAAACTGTATACGCTGACTTCTGGCCATCAAATCTGCAGCTCTTTCCACAGGGCCATCTCATTTTTTTTATCGACACCCGCCCTGTTTACGAAATTTTCTGAAAGGGGTAGAAGGTTACCGTCCTTAGACGACATTTTCTGAGGAATAAGTCGAAAACCTCGTAAGGTGACAAGGATGCTTTTGAGATTTTCTGCGGGTCAGTATTGGGAAGATCTAAAATTTTTCGACAGTCACAAGGTTACCTTGCATTTTTTTTTCTGAGTGGTCTTGAAAAAATCATGTTGCCTGTTTGATCTTTTTCTTAGAGGGTCTGGACAGGGTCAAATGACCTCATCAACTGGGGGGAGGGGGTGGATATTAAATGGAATGATCCACATGTATTGCTCTATACAGGAACATGCTGCTGGACAGGGTATGCTTTTCAAACATTTTGGTCTGGAACAGGCATAATTTTCCCAGAGATCAACATGCGTCTTGCTTTGAGATCAGAAACGAAACGTCTTTTGTATTAGTTATAAAAGAATACTTTAAACACTAGTTAAAATTAAAGCTTGTGGTTTAACAAACAGTAGATCCATGTTCTATATCAATTGTTTGTTGGGGAGATGGTCTGCAATCCAGAGTGCATTCTGCAAGACTTCCATGCCAAAGATATGCCAAGGTTTTTTAAATTCCAAGCCACCCGCCTGCCAAGCTGCAAGAAAGTCTCATGCCGAAGAATGTTTTTTTAAAAATGCCAACCCAACGTGGGTGGGAAAATTTGGGCTCAAATGGATCATACATTATTGGCCAGGATATGGAGGATAAAGAGAAGTTAAGAAGCCATAGCTATCACACCAATTCGCCTTGTGTTGTTAAGAGTTTATATGCCAGCACCAGCAAATATAAGCGTGCACTGTGCTTTTAGCCAAAAATTCCAACGGTACACTGGTATGCTAGAAACATTGAAAGACCATACCAAAGATTTGTGGCATCATAATGGTTCATTATCTAAGAACTCTTCTCTTTCCAAGAGTACAGCATATGTCTAGTGTCCTTTAAAAGCAAGTTGATTGGCTGGCGAAGCTGTATTAGTGAGTCTGAGTTAATTCAAATGTCTCGATCACATGATACATGTACATGTGCATGTAGATTCATGTTACTTGTATATACATTTACAGCATAATTGTCATTTTACCTTTCAATCTGTAGGAGCTACCATTAGCACAAATCTTTTAAGGCTAACAGTAGTGACATTTTTGGCCTTCAGGCCCAACTTTCACTGTTTGGGTGTCTTGAAAATTCAGATCATGAGACTTGGACACTCTGGGTGTCTTGACAACGCAAACCTCTGGGTGTCTTGAAAACTTGAACCCTAAAAATAAAACAAATTTACACTGCCAGATTGCCGTTGATTGCTATAAGTGAACTCTGTAAGTGTTTTATGGCATGAAAAGATGACGGCTTGAAACAAATCATGAAAAGCGATTTGCTTTGGAGATGTGAAGTCTTGAGTTTTCAAGCTCTGAGTTTTCGAGACACCCTTCATCTCTTACCAGCCTTTAGCCTGTTATCTGACCAGTTAGCTGACCAATCCCCTCTGACTAAGGCCTTCAATGACTTCAATTAAATTTCACTTGAACAGGGATTTATTCAGCTGCAATTAGAATGGTTGCAGCTCGCAGATTTAGGAGGATCCATGGTTAACATTATTTAAATATAATAAACATGCTTACTTTCTGATTATAGAAAGTTAAGGATATTGTGCTGAACTACAGTATGGGAAAGAAAGGGAGAAGAAAAGCCCAGCAAAGTCCATCTGAAGCACCAGAGCGTGTCACAGATAGGGAGGTGCAAACTCTTTGTCAAAAAATATTTGAAAGTAAGTCATAACTGTTATTTGTACCATTAATATCTGTTTCTTTTTTTTTCAAGAATAATTTTTTTATTTATTAGTATTGACTAGAAAGTTGTAATAATGAGTTTGGTAACAAAAAGTGAGTAGTCCATTGGGTACATGCATGTGTTGAGTACATGACTGTTCACAGTCTCTTATTTTTCCATGAAATCGTAGATGTTGATCATTCAGTTCTATGGGCCGCCATCTTCGTCTGTTAATGTGAGCGAAACTGGAGAGAGTACAAGGGGTGGTGGAAGGCAGGGCAGGTGAAAAAATTAGGTATACTGTAACAGCTTCGCTCGGTCTCATGATCAAGGGGTGTGGCCAATTTATGGCACCTCTGCTGATCAAATCAATTAACAACCTTCTCCCCTGGAGAAAAAACCTGTGAAATCAGAGAAATATTACGTGTTGCTATGCAGTTGTGAAAAATAAAGGCAATAAAGTACAATTTTGAAACATTTTCAGGTGAACATTGTTCACGAAAACAATTTAATGCAGTTACTAAGCTCAGTCACATGAATGCGTGATGGAAGAACTCTTCTCTGACCCGAAAAAAAGCGGCAAAGCACGTAGAGAAATATAAAAGTTCAGATGCCGCCTTGTGGCCTTAATTTTAAAATTTCAGTTGGTGATTTAGGCGGAAACAACAAGTACATTTCGACTGAAAATCTATTTGAGATCCCTCAAAGGGCTGGAGTTGACAAAATTCGCCTAGCAGATCTTTTGAAAATACATCTTGGTGTTGAAGTAGATTACAAGATTGAAAACCTACCGTGTTTGCACGAAGAGTTTGTTAACTGACTTGACAAAGCTTGCTCTTGCAGTTGAGTTGATCTGCTCCTTGATGATGCTATATAGTGGCACAGGCACACTCAGGCAGGAAGGTCTGCCTGAAGAACAACCAACAGAGCTTTCATCCATTTCCTTCACCAAAACAAAACTTTGATGGTTAAACTCTTTCCAAACTCAGTTGCAAGAACTGTCAAAACACCTTTTCTTTTGAGTAAAGGAGAAGCAACCTCTTTTTGCTTACACTTTAACACCAACCCTTGAAGACAAGAAGCAGAATGACGATCAAAATAAAAACATTCTCCAGAAAATTCCTGTGAAATCGATGCCATTTTGGCCTGAGCCACAACGTGATGGATGTCACTTTCTGGCATGCTCTGCTACACTCTGATGAACTCTGTTGTCCCTTCGACCAATCAGGTGTTGCCGTTACTGGAGCAACTAAGGCCGCTAACATGAGATGGAGGGAAGCTGTTAGAGTCCCCCTATTTTTTCCGCCCCTCCACCTCGACCCCATTAACCCTACCGCCTCTGTAAAGTTTTACCAAGGGGGACAGAGAGGAGAGGAAGTTAAATGTTATGAAGATCTTTATTTGCAATATAACTCAAAGAAAAGTTAATTTCTTGGCAAATTTTTTTCAAAAGCAACTTGGAAACCCTCTGGTGAGGTCTATTTTGTTACCTGAGCAAGAACATTGCAAACAGTAGTTTTGGTCTCCTACAAATTTCAGCAAACATCTGTATGCCAAATATCTTGTGCAGTACGCAGCAGGGTATTGTAATGATCTAGTTAATCTCTGGTATGGTACTTTTTTTGCGCAATGTTAAAATTGGCATTTAGCATTGGTATACATCATGTAAACGTATTGGTGTGCCATACATTTTGTTAGGAAACTGGATGAACAAGATGAATAGGAAATAATGCAGTGTCATTGCTCTGTTACAATTTGTGTTTCATCCGGGTAAAAAGGCTCAGTCTCTTATACAACCATGTACAATAACACATCTTAAACCCATAATTTCTACTTCTTGTGGCTGATCAGAACCTCAACCACATAGTTTTACTGTTAATGATGGTTCTATCTCCAACTCTCTCTAATCTTTGGAAATTTTCGGAAAATGTTCGGAAACATTTGTCTGGCCTTTGGACAACTTTTGGAGAATCTTCGGAAATCTTCAGAAAGTGTTTGGAAATCTTCGGAAAATCGTAAAAAAATTTGTCATTAGTATGTTTATATAATAAACAGAACATTACATGCTTGCTTGTGGATACAAATTTATCTTCTCGTGTTCAACTCGATATCTCACTCATTCACTGCGCTCATTTGTGAGATATCAAGTTGAACACCCAAAGTTAAAATTTGTATCTACGTGCAGGCATGTAATATCCTCTACGTTAGTTGCAGTTGCTTCCTTTACTAAAGTGGGGATAGGTAAGGGCCTCAAATCTCAGTTGCAGCCATTTTCCTTTACACAGCATTTCCACAAGTAATTAAAAAAAAATTGGGTGGAGGCCTCTAAAGGTTTGTTTGTGTTTGGAGGGGGACACAAGGTCTCAATAATTAAAGAGAGCATGAGAGCGAAAAAGAGAGACTATAACTTACAGCAGAAGCTTCTGTAGCTAGTACCAGATAACACCTGTGGAAGAAACAAACCAACTTTCAAGTTGACATGTTCATAGCATTTGCTACATCCTCCAGGTACATAGCAGAGTATTACAACACAGACCTTTGACCCCTTTTAGGCATTTTAATATCAATACATTTTGGACTGCTAGAATCTGATCTGCTTGATCTTTTGGAAAGAAATAACACATACTCACCTTCTGATTTCCAGTGTCATGTTTGCTTGGCAAGTGTGGTATTTCTTCGTCTTTTCACCTGGCTCAAGGTTTCCTCTCGAGCTTTTCTTTCCTTGAAACCAACGGCCAATTCGAACCCAATTTTACGATTTCTTGAGGGTATGGTCAATGACAAAGTAATTTTTGTAGCAGGTGGTTGAATTCTCAGAGTTTTAAATGTTTCTTCTCACCTTCTCGGCTGCTACAACAAAAGGCGATGATTACAATCAAGAATGACATTGTTGCAAGCGATGTACTGCTTTGGTTACACAGAACTTTTACGATTCTTTCGGATCAATCGGGAATGGACGCTATTTGTTTTACTTTTTTTTTAATAAAGTGTACCAGTGAAGGTGCCACCATCTGGGCTGGAAGTAAAATGGAATGCGTACAGCTTTGTAATTTTCAATTCTACTGTGCATTCATTTTTTGTCAGCCAATTAAAGTCAACACACTTTTGAGTATATCTAAAATTTTGTTACTCCATTTACATGTAGGAGAAAAAAATATATAGAAGTACATTGAGCTACATGTACATGTATGAGGGCATAAAATGTAAATATCCCTGCAGAATGTTATGGATACTGATTTAGCGAGTGTATACATGTATGTAGCCTATGGCCTAATGTCAGTCAACTATTAGGCAATTTACCACTCAGTTTTGCAGTCCATCACAGTGTATTTCTCCAGGGTTGTCACAAGTACACGTAGTTGAATGTTGGCTGCCAGCAGAAATCACTGTGACTTCATGATCTCCGCTGGCTTCTCTGCTGAGAAATTTGTCTGATTTTGAAGATGAAAAAGATGATAAAATGCATCACGTTCTCCATCATGTATATCAAGCTGTGTTCTATTAGCCATCTGTTACAATAGATTTTAAATGAATGTCTCTATTAACAGTTATATCTCTAGAAACCCCTATATTGCCAGTCAAGCAATGGGAAGAACATCTGAAGCTTCGTGAAATGGTAGAAAAGATTAGAGAAAGGCAAGCTGGTATGCATATGTAAATGTTAACAACAGAAAAAGTTATACAGTTAATAGAAAAACATGGTACATGTATGATCAGCAGGCCGGTTTTACATTCAATTGTGTTTTTGTTACATTTAGTTGCATACACTTGCACACTGAGATACTTTTAAAAATAATGATGTCATTGTAAAGTATTTTTAGTACATTTTATCTTACTACCCAAAGGCAATAGCCATAATTGGAGAAGTGTTGTGAGGTCTTACAGAACAGACTTTGCCGTGCAATCAAGCTTAGATAATTAAAGGGGCTACGTCACGGTATTTTGAGTTATTTCTACCATCAGCAAAATTACCTTTAAATTGAAGGAAACCTGAAAATAATACTTTAAAAAGATAGAAAAACACTAAAGAGATAATAATAAACCATAAAGGAACAAGGATGGTTAAGGGTGGAGAAGATTGACAGGGATTGCAGCAACAAAATAACTGTTTAACCGTGACACAGCTCCTTTAAAATGGCGGTAAAAATCCCAGTCATCAGTGGACCATAAACTTTAAGCATGCTATTTGGATTGGAAGCTGACTCACTGCTACATTTGTAAGTTGTATATGATGTTTTCAAAAAAGAGAAAAGAAAGTTGCAAAAGTTGTAAGATTATGAAAAAGAATCTACTACATGTGTTACTTAATTCATTTACAAAAGTAAGTCATAAACCTGAATGTCTATAAAACTGTTGTGCTCGATCATTTGGTCCCATTGATTCTATTTTTTACCTGTAAACCAACTTTGTCATGTGTTAAAGCATTAAGGTGGCTGGACACAGTTTCCAAAACTTTCTAGCAGTTATTGTTTGACAGATCACTAGTACCAGTAACTCATTATCAACTGATGCTGCAACAATAAAGGTATTGCGTAAACAGCACATTAGTGGCAAATAAATTCATGGAAAGTGCTGGAAATGGTTACCAGCCTCCTCGGTGTATTAAAAGATGTACATCATTTTGATTTATGCTTTGCAGACCAAACATTATTTGAAAAATCAGATCACTCCAGGAAAGATCACATTGCAACTTTCACCCAGTGGTTTAATGAGAATGGTGGAAAAGCGGAACATGTGCTAATTGATGACTTTGGGCAACAAGGACTTGGTCTGAAAGCTGCCAGGGATATAAAGGTGATGTCTCCATCTTGTTACATACAGATATCTAATGTATTATTTCTGGAGACCTTTCGTAAATATCTATTTACAATTTTTGTTCCTTAGTGTCCAAAATTAGTAAAGCAGGGCTAAAATACTATTAATAACACCTAAATAAGGTGATTTAAGGGTGCAGGGAACTCTGTAACTATGATGTGCTTCCAATAGCCTGAAAATGGGCACGGGAAAGTCCAAATGGCAGACAAAGAGTTGGAGAGAGGATGAGGAGCGCTTCTCGCCTTCTCTCCAACTTTTTCTTTGCTGTTTTTTTCCCCTGTTGTTTGGACTTTCCCTCATCCCTATAAGGAAGTGCAAGTGAGGGATAAAATCCATTACTAGTTCCAGGCTATAAGTCATGACTTTCCTTGCATGCTGTGATTCTCTTAATATTTTTTAATTTGATTTAAGAATGTCATATGTGAAAGCCAAACTACAAACAATCATTATTTTGATTAACAAAAATGCAAATATGATAGTAAGTTGTAAATCTGTTTTTTTATGGCCTTTCAAAATACTGGTAATTCGTAGTTAATACATTTACCAGGTTGCGTATCAGAATAATTGTTTCATGCTACACGGGGATCAATTTTCAGCATTAATTCAGGATTAAATAATTTTCATTGATAAAACTCTTGGTTTATTAACAAACTATGTTGACTGTTTTGTCATTAGGGAGGGGAGCTTTTTATCACCATACCAAGAAAACTGACAATATCAGCAGAGACTGCAAGAAACTCGGAGCTAGGTAGTGTTTAATAGGTAGATATTCCTCAGTTGGACAATTGGTGCCTGGAGCTGGGAGAACATCTTCCAAATGTCCCCCAAAACATTCTGGAAATTAAGCATAGAGTTTCTTTACGTCTATGGCCTGTACTGCCTCCATGAATCCCTCCATGAATCCCTGTAAGTACTGCTACTCTATTTCTGTCCGGAAATGATATAAGCAGTGACGCTAAAAACCACCTATAAAATGGCGAGTAATCGCTCTAGCCAATCACAAAGGACTTAGACAATACAACAAACCAATCAAAACTCAAAGTAATTACATGTTATTGACGTGAAGCGCGGGAAATTGTGTGTGAACGTGTCACAATTGGTTTTGGTTTTACTTCTGACTGGATGAAAAATTGTTGTGAGTTTTTACGCCAGTCACAAAGCGTAGCAAGTGTAAAACCAGTTACTTGTCGACGCTCAAATAAAAGCCACTCTATTTAGGACAATGAGGAATACCAGCCTGCTTTCTATCCATATACTGTACATGTGTGTAACAAGCAGTTACCCCAGTTCTGTTTTCTTTTCAGGACCCCTGATTGAGAAGGATAATATCCTGAGAGTGATGCAAAATGCCTGCCTGGTCCTTCATGTGTACTGTGAAAAACTTAAGAAAAGCTCTTTTTGGAAACCATATCTTGGTATCCTTTGGAGGATGATAGCTAGAATTTTGTAGTTTACCTGGGCCAATCAAAAGAAATTTTTTTTGAAAACTCAAATTTCAATAGAAGGAATAAGCACTTACCTAGATAAACTCTGATGGTATAGACTACTTGGCCCAACACAGACTTTACCTGACTACTACAAACTGGCCTCAAGGAGGGATGGACAGTGAGGAAAGGCCTTGTGCGCGTCTTCAGTACGCAAACCTAACAATCCATCTTCAGATGAGAGAATCTGTTTGCCAGCGCTATCTCAAGTTTATGTTTACCTGAATTACATAATTTTATTTAACTTTGTCCTCATTCGATCAAGTTCCCTAACTTGTAGTTGTACTGTAGACATTCTTCCAACTTCATATTCAACGACTCTGTACTTCACTGTTGAGGAGATGCAGGCATTGAAAGGATCTCCAGCATTTGGTAGGAAATTCTAATCCTTTTTAACCAAGGTTGCAGGAGTATCTGGGCCGGGTGGGGAAAATACTCCCATTTATGGGCTATATAGTTATGTGCCGCAGGATAGGGTATGAACTTTTGCCCATGTTGGCATTGGGATCCTGGTGTGATCCTTAGATAGGGTTCCTAAATTGTATCAGCTAAATTTTCAGTGCATAAATGCGCTGCTAAACAAAAAACAAATTCCATGCTGGGTTTAAGATCCTTCGCGGTACGCACCTATCCTAAATTTATAGAAGTACCTTCCCAAGAGGAGTCTTAAAGTGTAACAGGTTCGAACGCAGGTATCCCAATCTTTTTATATGGGCTTCGTTAGACGATATTGAAAAACAGCAGCTTATTGTGCGGTATCAAGGGAGTAAAACAGCACAGTTGATACAAGAAGTAAACAGAGGAAGCACCAACGGAAATGCGTTTTACGTTATTTCCGTTTTCATAATTCTACACCAAGCTGTTAGGATGTTCGTTATACTCCCATACAGTCGTTAGATGACATAAACGCCGTTTCGCAACACCAATAATGTCCCCAGGATAATGTTCTGGGATACCAGTGGTTAGACTAAAGAAAGCAGTAACCATATATTGCATTATTTTGAAAGCTGAGGGTTGAAAGGGGCTATATATAAACATTTGAAAACTCAAAACATAAAAGACACATTTTCTTTCATGAGAACCCAAATATAATACATAGTGTTTAGTAACACTCATTTATCTATCCTAGGCGAGGCTCTCAAGCTATACAGAAATATTGCACGCCAATATGCTTATCTTTACCAGCGACTTCAGCAGGTAGGTTTGACGCATCAAAAATGTCTGAGAAGTGACATTATTTATTCCAAGCTTTGTGACAAACCCTCGAGCTCTGTCAAACTGAATGGGCGTTGTTTGAACGATCAACATTCTATTTACGGAACACAAAACATTTTTCGTGTTTCTATTGTATTTGTAGTATAAATCTACTAGCGTTCTATCACGAATGCCGTTCTGTTATTGGCTACGGAACTCACTATTTATTCTGTTGTACTGAGGTAGTGAATATCCTAGCACTGTGCGCTTGTTAGCAAAATGGCGGCCGCTTCTTTGCGTTTTGGAAGTGTCTGTGAAAAGGATTAAGATACTGAAAGATTTTTACTAAAACAATAAGATTATTCGCTCTCGATTTCTATGCGTGATAGAAATCTCGAGCTCGCAATCTAATTGTTAAAATAATAGAAACACGAGTCAAGGTTTAGGAGAAATGCTGTGAGAACACCAGCCGCGGACGCGTCCTTCCACAACTTTGTCGAGTTCTCCCGAACGTTCAGGAGTGTTTCTGTAACTCGATAGAAACTCGGACAAAATGTTTCCTGCGTGTTTCTTTTAGGAAACAAAAGAAAAACCACTTGTTTCTTTCGACTAACGAAATGTAAATGATCTTTGCGCGCACCGTCCGTGATTACAGCGGCAGCTCATGCTAGTTCCATGTTTCTATTTAAACAATAGTGTTTCTGTCGAGGAACTATCGGGTAATAGTTGCCCCGCGGAAATTTAATGTTCTTAAGACAATTATTTGCCCGAGAAACGAAACTTCGAGGTCAAATTGCTAGTTTTAGAACATTCAAATTTCCAAGGGGCAACTATCAGACAGATAGTTCCGAGACTCTATTGTCTTCACTGTTCACCGCCAGTTCAAAAATCATATTGAATTATCAAGCCAAATATAAAATTTGAGAAAGAAAACAGACAAAAAACCCACTTATTGCAGTTTCGATTGTTTATTTTCTATCAGCCCGCTTTTTTACGGAAAAATTTTCACGGACGAGTACTATCCATCCGGGTATTTTCCTCGGACGGGCCCCATGAGCTGATTTAGCACGGGAACGTCAGATGACGACTGGAGGGAACGCAGAATAGCCTGGATTCTGTTCTAATTTCAAGTGACGTTCCGTTCTCTTGCTAAATCTCCGCGGACGAACACTATCGTGTCAGGTGATCAATTTAAAGCAATAAGAATCGGAGGAAATTTCGCGGTGAACTATATAACAATTATTCCATGAGCTCGAGTTGGATATGAAGTGATAAAATAACCAACGAGCCCGTAGCGCGAGTTGGTTATAATCACTTCATATCCAACAAGGGCGAATGGAATAATTGTTTCATTAAATTCTCAAACCGGGTTTTGCCGCCGATTTTTATTTCGGCCATTATAGAGGGCGGAAAATTTTTAAACTTGGCGCACTTTTTTCCATATGACGTAAAACTCCGACTATTGGCTCATAGTCGGAGTTTTTTAGCCAATCAAAAAGCTAGAAATGCAATAGTCGGAGCTGAGAATTTAATAAAACGAGTTATACGAGTACGCAGAGAAGAGAGAAGTACGGCTTTTAGCAGGCATGTTCTTACTGTGTTTCTAGGTTTGTCCTGAAACAGCTAAGCTCCCACTTAGGAGGAATTTTACTTTTGATGACCACAGGTATGTGTACTTGGCTTGTGTTTAGGAGTTCTTTTGGAGTGCTGCATGGGTAATAAACACTTTCCCTTTTACATGTATTTATACAACCCATTTTCACCCCAAGTTTCTTTAGTCTCTAGACCTTACTCATAAGTGGCTGCCAACTTAAAATTCTTTTGTATGCATTTAAATTAGCCCAACTGTCATGGAAACCATTAGTATTTAGAATTACATTTATTTAGACGTAATACTATTCATTTACTAGCTACTTAATTACATCCCATAGGATATTTTTTTAGAATTATTTATTCTGTAGCACCTGATTACGTAACTAATATTGTTTTATTGCGTAACCAGTTCTGTCCTACTTTGCAATTAGTCTTTACCCAATAGGTTTCATTTCTTTTCTTTAGTTGTAACACCTTGTGTCTGCATATTTAGGGTTTTCGGTTGGTAAGTGGTGCGAGGTTTATTCTGTGTGTAGAAGAAAGAGGTTGTAGTGTAGTAACGAGCGAGGCTAGAAAGTGGGAGGAACACGTCCAGAAGCACATTTTCAATACTGAGAAGTCGTCAGTAAAGCCATCCCTAAATCTAATTACTTAGCTTGTTTACTATATTCTTGTAACTAAATTAAGCTAAATTATTTAGCCTGTTATTTATTGTTAGCGATGGCATTTAAATTGTAGTGTTATTTTAGTCTAGTTGTTGTAATAAATGCTTGCAGTTTTCTTTAGTATTTGCGTGTTTTGTCGGGTTCGTTTATACTCGGTGTTTGTTTAGTTAAAGAGAGCCCATTGTGGCGCAGTATCGTCACACCAATGAACCTTGTTTGAGAGTAAAAATTGTTTTGGATTATCAACTCAAAAACGAGGTTAGTTGGAATGAACCTTGTTTGAGAGTAAAAATTGTTTTGGATTATCAACTCAAAAACGAGGTTAGTTGGAATGATTTTAATACAAAATAATTTTTTATTGGCAGCCATGCATGAATAGGGTCTACACAATTCACCAACTGCTTGACCCGAAGCTATTCGTTTTGCGGCCTTTTCAAGCTTTATGGATCCAAACTTCTGGATGTTCATTGCAATCTTGTACATTCATTTGTGTTATTTAGTAATCATTGTATTATGATTCTATTTTCGTTTGTGTGGCAAATCAAATAAAAATAAAGATAAACAAATAAAATAAAACGCGCGCCATTGATGATTGATGATAGAAAGATAGCTACACTCTGGTAACAAAAATATATAAATCTCAAACATTCACAAAATTAGTGAATACATTTACAATACAGCAGCATCTCATTTATCTCATTTATTGTGAGCCTATGTTTGTAATAAGCACCCAATTCTCTTAAACACTTAATTTTCCCATTTTCTAGTATCACTAACATAGATGCTAAGTCAGTTAAGTTTTGAGTCAAAAGGTTAGGGTTATTTTAGAATTCAGTTACAAGCCATTTATAATAAAGGCTTATTTGAACTTGAAAATCTTAGTGTCTTCCATTTTTTCAAGATAATTCAATTTTGTCCTAATTTCAATAGCCTACGTCGCAGACGGAAATTTACCCGTAAATAACCGTCCGCGAATTAGTGCACAAATCCTTGTTTAAGACCCCCAACGAACTACTAGGATCTGAGTAGTCGAGTGTGATTGGTCTCTTAATAAATAATTGTCTAATTGGCGATGAATGGCTCTCATTGGGTAATGGAATCTCCCGCAATCTCTAACCGGAAACAATCCGAGAGTGGAAATAATGCGTCCTATTGAGGAGGAGAAGTGGAACATTGCTTTTGAAGAGGTTAATCTCAGTTCAAAGTGACCGATCTCGTTCCTGATCATTCTTCAAAGAGAAAAAGGGTTTTTTTTTAATTCTATCTACTGGCTTTCGAAAGTCCTCAATGTTTCCATGCCTTCCGATCATCGCGGACATCGTAAATAACAAACGCCATGGTTCAAGCGTCGTCGTTGTTATCTGGTCGTTGCGATCGCTGATTGAGGACCAAGTTCGGTACTCCAAGTCTCCGACCAATTCTGATATTCCAGCTATTGAAGAAAATCCAGTTTTAAATGGAAAATATGTTGTGGTTGTGGTGTTTGGTTCGCCGGAATGGACTCCTACGGTTCGTGACATTTGCACATTTTTCATTTTTTTCCTCTTTTTGGCATTTCGGTCTCTCAACCTGTTTTCGCTTCACACTTGTTTGTGAAGGGCATTTTATGCTGTTATTATGAGGACTATAAGCGAAGTAGAGCCGTTTGACTGTTTGGCATACAATGTAGGTCTCCAGGATTTCCGTTGTTATCTGTCGCTTCGTATTTTTTAACTCCTCTATAAATTTTCGCAGTCGTTTGCAGGATCTGCGGGAGTATTGGCAGTAACCAATTATAACTGAGAAAGATTTCGAAAGCGACTTGCAGTGTTCGTTTTCTTCGTCGGGGGTCTAGAACAGGGATTTGTGCGCTACTTCGCAGACGCCAGTAGCCCGCGATAGGTAACTTGTAAGCCACACATGTACTCACTGCGGACCTATTTTCGTATTGTGTGACTGCTCTTTACACGCACAGATGGGCAGTATCAACTGTTATCACTCGTCAAAACAAGATCCCAAGTACCACAGGTGAAACAACTCTGGCGCTTATTCCAATGTGGGACATGTGTAATCACTGTCATGGCACGGTAGGGCATTATTTACTAAAACGTCATTCTTTTTTTTTTTCATTGAATGTAGCTTTGCATTGAATAAAGTTGAAAGGGTAACCAAGGAAAATACCCGAGGCTTTTTGTTTTAAAATGATATAACCTAGATAGAAAAAGAAGTGGCTCTTTCGAGAGCAGAGAAGCAGACTGTAGGAGGAGGCAATGTCCAGGGTAGGGTGGATCACAATAAGGCCTGCACCCATCCGTAGGGGAAACCCACTTTGAGGGTCGTGGCTTCAAGTCACGTTAGCAGCAATAGGGACTTCAAGATCCAACATCGCAGACGCCATCAAAAACGCCGTAGCAGCGTGGGGCCTTTGTCGAGGACGCCTTGTTCGTGGCGAGAAAAAATATCTTTTTCTACTGCAGCATCACTGTATAACATCTTTACCCACCAATCATAACAAGTAAATTTCTTTTTCATCCTTATTCGTGTACCCAGATAACGACTGGCTACGATGTGGCAGAAGACAGCTGCAAGAGCCTTTCCGTGAAGGACTTCAAGGCTGGTGAACAAGTGTGTATATTTTACGGCGAACGTTCTAACGCGGACCTGTTGGTTCATAACGGGTTTGTGTTTGAGGACAACATTCATGATAAAGTTGGCATCCAGCTCGGTGTCAGTAAGAGTGACCCACTGTTTCAAAAGAAGGAAAAACTACTGAGCATTATGAGAATGACAGCGTAAGTTATGGAATGCTCTGGTTTGTTTCTCTTTGCTACACTGATACACTGACTTCCCCTGCGTCAACTTCACAAGGGCTCCAGGCGATCAAATAGGCAAAGCGAGCATAATATCAATGTAAGCTCACAAATGCGCCATAGGCCATGGAATGAACATTCGCTCCTTCTGCTTTAGGATTTTTCCTAAATGCCACTACGCCTGTTGTGAAAAAGGTTCATTAAGTCGGCAATACTGCTTTTCTTAAGGGATCCACTTAATCAGACCACGGAGAGAGGCCAGTTTGGTTTGCATATCCTCAGACGTTTTCGTGATCATTCTAGAAGCTTTGCATCCTGATGTAACGTCATCAACTTTTTAAAATATGAAGCGCTCACTTTTAAAAGCTATATATATTTTTAGTTTTTCAGAGTCGGCATACTCTCCTGTCTTTATACTATGACTGGGCTGCATGCCATGTTTTAGAAATGTGACAGGCTGGCTGCACATTTTCTGGGCCGGAATGGTACCCAACATAATCTTTTCCGGCACTCTATCCATAGACGTTTATCTACAGCCTCTATGAATTGGGAAAGTACAGTAAGCAGCAGCAATCACTCAGGATGTTTTTTTAGTTCCATAATATTTTTTTGTACAGAAGACTTTCTTCAACGTGGCGGAACCGATGCATACACAGTTTCCTTTCTTGCGACATAAAGGTCCAACAAAGACGTGAAAGCGTATGTGACAATGCCGATTATTATTTTAGGGAGTGATAGTTGGGGTCCACAGTGTTTCAGCAAGAAGGAAAGAGAAATTATGAAAACAAGTGTTTGTGCTGTTTCCTTCTGTCACGCTGAAAACATTCAGCCGCAATCAAGTAACCGTGAACCACCATTATTCATAATACCTTTCGACATTTGTCGCGTGCGCTTTTTACTTTTTGTTGGAACAACGTTTCTCGAAATAGCTGTACTCTCTCGCTAAAACTCGTCATTAGCAACTCGGGTTTCAACTGAAATTTGGCAAGTTGATTTATTTAACTTAAATCTTACATACTCCAAAAAATGAGAAATTCTTATGTATAATTATGTAACCTTTTTCCGCGATGTAGGAAATTAAAAAAAGCCTGATCGCAGGTTAACGTCTATGCAACCAGCTATTGCAGTTAGTGCATGTGGATTCACCGAAGAAAAAATGTTTTTTATTTGCAGGTCTAGTCACTGGTATTCAATTCCATGCGGTGATGATCCGATTGGTCCTGAGTTGGTGACTTTCCTCAGAGTGTTTTCGATGGGTGAAGGTATGAAAGTTAGTGCAAATTACTGCAGGGAGTGAACCGCATTGAATGTGGCAGTATCGGGGAAAATACTGTTTACTTGTGGGCGGCTGGAGTACTACTGGAGTGAATAGATGAGAAGTGTGAGCAAACTTCACTTATCATTATCTCTTGTAATTAGTTTATTTCTCTCAGTACTGATTGAGAGTACTTACTACACAATCATCTATGAATTAGTGGAGACACTACCCCCCTATCTGCTGACTGTTACTGATGGCGATTTTGCGTACATCAGTTTTGAAAGAGATTACTACATATTTAGAAAACACCATAAAGTACCTGCTAGAAGCCGCACTACTATTTAACAATACGATTAACAGCTGGGGATTTCTATGAAGGGATAATCGATGAAGGTGAAGCCCCAATCAGCTATGACCTCTCGAGGCTGGTTTTCACTAGTGCATAGGCATAAGCATGAGCCGACATACGCAGACGCAGTAAGACGTTAATAATTTTTTTAGCTCCTTTTGTTAGCAAAAGTTCCATCAAAAACCGCTAATTAAAACAACATCTTACTGAGTCTGCGTATGTCGGCTTATACTAATGATTGTGCGCTAGTGAAGACCAGTCTTTAGAAATAGAGAGCGAATAATACAAGTGTTAAATAGAAACACTCGACTGCACGTTCCCACAGCAATTCATGTCCTCCCAAACTTCCACTCTTGTTTCTACAATCGGCGACATAATTAGTTGACACATTGTCTTTCCATAGCACTTCTAGTGCACCAATTAACACCACTCTTTTAATCGCGCAAAAAATTGTGGAAAAGACCCCGCTCCCCAATTCAATGTTGCTTGTTTATTCCTCAAGATCACAGCAATTGCGGTGCAACATTGTTTGGGGGTGAGGGGGGCTGACATGAGAAGCTAGGAGGGCAAAAGGGGATCAAAGTGACGAAATTGGGAGTTAGAAAGGGGAATGTGTCAACAATTTTGTCGCTGATTGTAGAATCACGGAAAATGTTTATTTTGTTTAAAGTCACGTATGTACATTTACTCGTTGCAGATGAGTTGAACGAGTGGCTTGAAAAAGCAAGTGAAAACATCACTGAATTGAAGAAACTTTCGGCGTTGTATTCCTCTGTCAGACAGGAGACTGAAATCAAGTGTTGGCAGTTCATAGAAACACGACTGTCCTTGCTTCTTGGACAGTACAACAAAATACCTGATATGGTGAGTCTGGTGCATCATGACAGACATAGGTCTGGTGACAAGTTTGAGTCACAGGTAGCCCAAGCTCTCGACAAGCTCATTGCGTTAGGGTCATTATCACTTTTCGAAATAGCGACAATATAAGAGGGCGGCCCAACGTCTCGTAGTTACTAATTAGTCTTGACCTTCGCTGTGTAAGGGATCCTTTTAAGTGTGGAAAATACTGCCGTCGCTTGTAAATGTACGAAATTACAAATAAAGTCATCCTTTAACTCAGCTATGTTGTCTTTTTGTCGTTTCGCATGGTTTTACAGCGTTGTAGGCGTCCTAGCGGAGGACTTAGAGTTTTTCTGAGCAGGATGGTTTTCCAAAAAAAACAGGCAACAAGCAATCCCTTACGCAGCGCAGGTCATGACTAGACGTTAGGGCCGAACTCGTACATTGTCGCTATGACGCTTGGGTAAGATTAAGCTTGGGATGCGTCGAGTGGGGGTGGGTTGATAATATGAAACATTCCATGTCATTAGTCTAGTGACAAGATTGAATGAGTAATATGAAATTTCAAGTCAGGTGAATTTGGCAGCCGGGATGGTTAGATTGAAGAATTTGTGAACTATGCAAAACATTAAATGCGATGAATATGGTAGAAGTGGGTGGATTATGTTTATAATAACACGCCTACATAAATCAAGCACTCAGATTGCTCGATTATCGGTCCAATATTTTAATAGTATTGCAACTGACACTGCTTTGAATAATCCCGTGCAGTTTCCTTGTAGATTTATGGCTTGCTTGTTTTTTCTAGCATGCCTTGTTCTCCGATGTTTTTCTGTTTGTCTTTTTTTGCTACTTAAGGTGGTCAGTAATCAGAATTTAAAGTTTGAAGTTAACGATGTTTTTCTAGTTCGTGATCAGGAAACTTTTTTTCCAAACATTTTCCTGTTACCTGCCCAGTTCGTGTCAAGTGGCCCATAAAGCCTCACTTATTTACCGTGATAGCTCGGGACCGTACTTTTGGACGTATCGCACGGCACTCGGTCCCAGTACCGCCCTGAGCTTAGTTAAGAAGATAAGTACGTCTCAGGTGATGAAACGAGTGCCATGGATGGGTCAATAGTAAACCAAATTGGTTATGAGGAATTTTTTGGTTTCCTTAGCACCTTTAGAATTGCTAGTCTAAGACTAAATCAGTATATAGTTTGGTTTTATCGTTTGGTATTTCTTTTGTTCTAATTCGCAGGAAGAACGCGAGGTACTGGAAAGTGCAGATGTTTCAAACCATAAAAAGCTGTGCATTCAGTTGAAAAGAGCGGAAAGAAGGGTGCTGGAAAAAGCGTTGAAATACGTTTCTGCTGCCAGGAACAGAACCGCGGAGACTCGGTTAGAAACAGACAGAAATTGTGACACTGAAAGTGATAAAACACAGTCAAACACGACCTCAAGCGATGGGATGGACGATACAGCTTCTGCTGTGGCGCAACTGTGTATTAATGGAGAATAGAGTAGCGTGCTAGCGAACGAGTTTTTGTTCAGAAGTAGGTTGTTATAAGAGGGTATAACGGCGAGGGAGGAAATTCCTCCGAGAACTTACATTCATATATCTTCAGATCATCATTCTCTTTACTAATCCTACACGAGGTAACGGCTGCTCTCTTTTGTTACAGTAGATCTGGAGTTTAAAGCTGCTTCTGTAGCATTTTTTTTTATTGTTCTTTTTAATTAATTCGCCTGACTTCTCAGGGGCCAATTGGCCACGCAACCGGTGCTTATACTGATTGCCATAGCAATGAGTCTTGTTACTCTCCCTGGATGGGATGATGTAAAAGCAAGGCCAGTGCTGTGTGAGAACAAATTACCCATCACTTACTTAACAATAAATGACTTCCTCCACGCCCATACGTAGACCTAGGAGCCCATGACTAGGAGCGTGATCTCTATCGAGCAAAATTCACTCAGCGGGAAACATTGTAAAATATAGCACATTACCGTTAGCCTGCGAGCAGACTCACCCTTGAGTCACGCGCGCGAGCGGCGAAGAGCAAAGCGATCCGGCAAGGAGTCTGGCGAAGGGGCGTCAAGAAAGTGAGCCTGTCTTGATCTCTGTAATTTTTTATTTCTGCGAAATACCATTGGTAGAAAAGCAGGAAAGGGGAGAAAACTGTCAATCTTTAATTTTTGGTGAGGAGCGATTAGATCCCCATGGAGTCCATAATTTACTGCACGTTCTCACAATAAAAAATAAGTCGTCCACATTTGGAGTCGGGGAATCGAGTGCGCGTATTACTGATGTTTTAACAAAGTTCAAGTCTATTTCTGGTTAAATTTCAAACACTCTACCCATGAGTATTAACTGATAACACAGGCTTTCAACCCCTCCCCCCCCTTTTTTCTGAGCCCTCTTCTTGCTTTTTCTCTTTTTTTTTCTCATCGGAAATCAATCATGCTGATGCACAGACCTCAAACACCTCAACCAGGCTTTAGTTCTATGACATTATTACAAAAATTCACCCCCCCCCCCCCATTTCAAAATCCTGGATCCGCGCCTGTAACATACTGAGGGGAGGGGTGATGATAACCGACAGTGAATTCATATCTCAGCCAGGGAGAAAGAGTACTAATAACTTTCCCAGCCGCATCATTAGGTTGGGGAAAACAGAATAACGCCTTTTTACGTTCTTATACGATTTCAAAACTAAAAGATGCTATTGAAATCGAGTTCATAATTAATTAAGTACGCAAAACTTGACTGAGCTTGTAAAATAGGTCTCGTGGTCTAGTCGTTTATGGAGTAGCTGGGAATGAGAGCGCGACTTTGTGTGAGGAATATTACTAACACAATAAACATCAATCGATTTTTTTTTTCATGCTTTTAATTAATGGCTATACAAGAGAACAGCTTACATAGCAATGAAAAGCGTTAGTATGGTTAGTAGATTAGGAATATACGTATATTGGCAATACATAGATCGATTTGCCGAGATCTTGCGCAAGCTTTATCAAAATTTGACACAGTCAAACCTCGGTGAGGTGAACATTTTCACCTCCATTCTGATGCTTTTATCACAGTTCACTTTTTAAACTTGCGTGATACCGTATATGAAGAAAAGTAAAATCTTATTAATGGGTTAGTTAAACATTAAAGTTGTTCTCTATTCATGCCCGTCTTCCGTAGTTTCCGTGGTTTGTTAGCAGGTCACAGGTAATCATTTACGTTCATCGTAGCCCCAGTCTCCCGGCTCATTTCATTGGTTATGGATGGCGCCGGAGTTTCCTGGTCAGCGGCTGTTGGTGGTGAGTCGTACACCTGCGTGGTTGCCATGTCGGCGGGTGGACTGGGGTCTATAGAGTTGGAGACCTGGGGTTCTTCGGCTTGCTGTATGGTAGTTTGTGCAGCAGGTTGGTCTAAAAGAATGAATAGTAACTTTAAATCAATAGCCATTCAATGCTGGTTTTAAAGAGCGTCATTCGCAAAGACCAATATGTAGTTTCATAAATGGTTAATGGTTAGACGAAAAAATTGGCCTACTCTCAGCCGATCACAATGAAGTAATTTTCTCAGTCATATAATAAACTGTGAGAGTGCTGCTCGTTTATATTCACTTGTCGTCTGCATCTGATAAAAGAAAATTGACTGACTTCTAAACGTAGTCTCTGCAATCGACTTCCAACTTACTGTAAACTTGTTTTATTCTGACAAGTTCAAATGAGGCCTTAAACTACTGTGAAATAATTAATTATCAACGATTATTGTTTTATGCTGTTCAGTCTTTTATCTCAGAATCAAATTACGTAACTTTTTCTTTTTGTGCTTATTGTTGTCGTTGCCTCCTTTTCAGCACGACCGTCATTGTCTTTCACAAAAAAAATAGGTTTTAAACGGCATAAGCTATCTCGAGCAATTCACTCTTAGAGCAAATGCCGGGTTAATAATATTGTTTAAATAATAAAAAAAAAGAAAGGTCGTCTTGTTGTGTGATTTTATTCAAAGACGTAAACGGTGAGTAAGTTCAGTCGCATACCTCTAAATTTTCGGAGACTGAATTTGCGGCCTCCTTTCTTTAGCAGTTTATTCCAACCATTTCTTCCTCGCATCCTAGCCTTTCCATACCGAAGCCGGATTCGTCGAAGACGTCCGCGTAACACAGCACGCAGCTTGTTACAGCAGTTCCTCACCCGCCGCCACATTCGTCCGTAACGTAACTGCAAGGCTCCTCCTCTGGATGGAACATATTTCCAGCGCCTTCCAATGCGGATGCCAAATCGACGTCCTCGCAGTGTGACCCTTCTTCTCTTGCCCCCATATTTTATAGTCCAACTGCCGCGCCATTTCGTAACGATTCTCCACTTGCCTCTATACCTGAGTCGCATCTTCACGTAGGTCTTTCTTCGTCTGAAACTTTTCCATTTCTTTCTGAACCAGATCGTTGGTCGTCCTCGTCGGAAGCGGATTGGTCGTCCTCTTCGCTTATAGTACACTAGCAAACGTCCTTTGCGAGGGTATATCCAGCGCAGTTTACCGCGGACATACATCTTCAAGCGACGAACGATGCGCCTAACTGGTCTCCAACGTCTTCTGCCGTATCTTACCCAGACTCCTCTGCTTCGTATTCTGTGACGTGAACAGAAAAACGGAAGAACTTCAAAGACTGCTTGGAAAGAGATCATTAAGCTGCCTATTGATTTTCTGTCAATGCTGCAAATATTGTGGAAACAGCGTTAGATTCTCTTACCTAAGGCCATAGTAGTTGGTACCAACACGGAACCTTAGTTGCCCACGCCTCCTTAGGACTCTTCTGAATTTTTTGCCATATTTGAAGACAATTCTACCATTGCGCTGTCCGTATCGGCGTCGGCGTCTTCGTCTCCTGCGCCTGAACCTTCGCCAGTACCGTCTTAATCTTTTTCGTTTTCGTCTTCGCCTCGCACGGCGACCTCGGCGTGTCGAAGGACGTCTCCATCGTTTGTTGTAAAAGAATCTTAATTTACCATATGTGAATCGAATTGGTCTGGTTTTTCTGCCGTAAATGACCCGAAGCGTCTTACCGACTCGTCTTACGCGTCTGTACCGTCTCTTCACACGAACCCTCAGTCTTCTTATCCCGACTCGGTACCATTTTCTTCCAAGGTTATAGCGGACTACGCCAAGTCGGATGCTAACACAAAAGGGAGAAAACCAGGAACTGATCAGTTTTAAGCCCCTAGTCAGATTCGTTAGGTCTGTAATTCCCACACTATTGTTGTTTGTTTTGTCACTGCCTGTGCAATGGTCGATGTTTCAGTACAGTCAGTTGACTGTCAACCGGGATCAGGAACAAGTTGTCAGTGAAAGATTTGGAGGTGAGAAAAAGGATCTAGCAGACCTTAGCTTTGACTGGCCGTGTATGTCGCAAAATCACAGAGGTGTCTCTTTGACAAACTGTTGACAAATACCAAAATGGCCACTCATTATGATCAAATTTCATATCAAGTCTTTTCCCTGCAGTATTTTGAGCTTGAGGTTGTTAGATGTACCTAGTACGCGAGTAATAAACTGGCTTGGCACATTTCAGAGGGTATATTTAGATCCCTGATGCATAAGGTGTAATTTGAGGTTGCGTGATTGTTAAAATTGAGTCTCAATTCAATTCGTTTGCAGATTCATCTTTCATAATAATCATTCAAAGATTGCTCGAGAAAGGCAATAACAACGTGGACTACAACATAAATAACAAGACTTAAACAAACAACGCCACTGCCGTTAATAAATGCCTATTTTTACCTTAAGCTGCAAGACCTTCTACGGTAGCGGAAGAAGAAGCGTCCACGCCTCTGGTAGACTTGTCGCCAACCTCTTCGAACATATATACGCATTACGCCGTAACGCCTTCTCCTGTACCGTCTACCGCGCCGCCAAGGTCTTTTTTTGGGCCTTACACGTCTTCGCCGTCGTATGTTTACCCAGCGGCGCCCTCTGAGCATAGTGATCGCTGTCGGCGTGATACGTATTTTTCTGTATCTTCTTCCAACACGAATCACGGGTTTTCGACCGCGAATAGTTATCCTTCTCCATTTTCTCGTAACGCGGGCAAAGAGGCGATACTTTTTCCGTTGAACGCGTCGCCAAGCTTTTCTAAAATAGTAATACAACCAGCCGCGTCTGAACCTGTTGTGAGGAAAAAAAATCATGCTGTCAAGGATGAAGAATGGAATTCATCGCAGCGGTGGGTCTTGTACGTTAATCAATCAATCGACCAATAAATCGATCAATCAGTTAGTCAATCAATCAATCAATCAGTTAGTCAATCAGTCACTCCATCAATAAATCGATCGATCGATCAATCAGTCAGACAAAAACTTTATTATGTTAGCTTGCCTAGGAGAAACGGCACTCTACTAATTCACAGGGATGGAAAAAACATTCTGCGAGAGTGCAACCTCACCCCACGGCAACCTCACCCCAGTGCAACACAGTGCAACCTCACCCCACGGTTGACTGCAATTAAAATATTTCGAGGAAAGAATGGAGTGCCCTGAACCCCATGCAGCCCGATCGCCTTAAATCCACTCATACAGAGCAACAGTGAACAGTGTACACGTACCAAATACCGTTGTAGGTTATCTTATGTGCCTGCCTAGTCATGCTTTACATTGCTTACGTATGACAAAAAAGCAGAAGTCTATCCATTTACAAAATGCTGTCCATTTTCAAGTTTAATCAAGAAACATTAAGAAAAAAGAACATTGGTCAGTGTTGATGAGTATCAGAGCTGCATGCCATTAAGATGTAATGGTTACGTCATCTTTTCACTCTTTCAAAAACAAAATTTAGGTTTGCACAGTAACACAAAATAGTATATGTTTTGTTTTTACATTATTTACTTGTCTATACACCAGCCATGACCATCGAATTCTATATGGCCAATGTGACGGATGTTTTTAAAGGAACTATGTCAAGTTATGTTATTTTCCCGATCTACAAAATGACTTTAAATTACCTGAGATTATTGATTGTTTATTATTACTTCTTAGAAGAAGAAATAATAAACAATGATGTTTACGACTTACGAACGATTTAGATAAACTTGAAAAACTTATATAAACCCCTTCAGATTTCAATTTGTCTAGAAAGGTTGTCTGACAAACCGTTTTTCTAGATAAACGCCTTTAGAACGCTGAATAGAGTTTTACCTGATTCTCCTTCGGCGTCCTCCAAGGCGGAATGATAATCTACCTTTCCACTTGAAGATCTTCCTTGTCTTTTTGCGGAAATAGATCTTGAACGGGCTGTTACGACGTCTGTATCGCCGGATACGTCTGATCCTGCGCCTCTTTCGTCTTCGATAGCGCCTTACGCGTCGCATCTTCCGCCTGAAGCGTCGGTATTTGCGTCTGCGTATGCGGCGGCCTTTTCGTTTACGTCTTGGTGTGATTCGTCTCCACGTCCTTCTGACACGATACACTGGCTTTCCCCGCCGGAACCCGATTCTGCGGTATTTTCGTCCTATTCGGACACAGGTCCTGCCTCTGTATCGTCTTGTAGGACGCCATCGGCTTTTGAGGAGGAACTGAGGTCGACTTTTGATGTATCTCCACCGTCGTCTGCGCCGTACTAAGACCTTTCCTATTCTGGATCGATATCTGGTAGATAGAGGTATGGCATTTATAAACTGACGAGAAAGCCAACAGTGACCTTAATGTGAACATGTTTTAAGGGTTTTTCTCTTTCGCAGCGCCCCGCCTCATAGAAGAGAAAAGGTGGAGCATTTCTCCGCAGGGTATAATTAACAATTAGACCCGTAGCCCGAAAGGGCTATTGACCCTGTGGCCCTTGAGGGCGAAGGGTCTAATTGAAATGGCAATAAGAAAGAAGAAATATTTATTTGGGACTAAAACGAAAAAAGGCGTCACGCTCGATGGCGCTCGAGGACTATTGCTAATAGTCCTCGAGTAGCGTAGCCAATTAAAATGCAGGATTTACATTAGTCCACTAGTTGGGTGATTCTAATGCCTGTAATGCTCTTTGACAGTGTCCAAGAAAGATATGGTTTCCAGAAAGGCAGTTACATGATATCTGAACTTGTGGTATATTCGTCTAACAAAGCTATACCAAATTTGAGTACAGAAATTATAAAGTAAAAAGCGAAGGAGAAATGCATTTTTTTCGTATTGGGTCACAATTCAAAAGTTTTCTCCTTGCTAGTACGTTATAACATTTTCCATCGCTGTCCCGAATGTTGTTGTCTTTAAGGATCAACAGAGAAATTAACCTCACCTCACAATTCTTAATCGACGTTTTATACGCATCACAAAGCGCCTTCCTCGCCTGTAAATCTTTCTAAATCGCTTTCTAAACCATACACGCATGACGCAGCCACGTCTAACGCGCCTTCCTCTGCGCCTTCGCCGACGCTGTCGTCTCGTTCTTCTCTTTCTTCGGCGTGACCTTCTTCGCCTTCGCCTTCGCCTTCTTCGTCGTATGGTTCTACGCGTCCTGGGTCTTCTCAAAAGCCCTTTGAATTTTACCCGGAATCTGCCGCGTATTATACGCAGTGGCCACATTTTATTTCTAAATCGGATGCGAGGTTTTCCGCGGTAATATCGCAGTAATCGCCAGCGTCGACCAAAGCGGAACTTTATTGGCCTTCTACTCAACCATCGCCATCTTGTGCCATATCGAATTCCAATCCTGGAATTGCGGTACCTAATAAATAAAGACGTGGGACATCAGTGGATGAAACATTTCCTAATGAACTCTGAAAGTGCCTTGGCATTCTTGGGCTTGGACCCTCACCATACTGCCGGGTAATTGTGCGCATGTCTCGCAGTTCGCTTCAATATGTTTAAGTAGATTTAAGCATTGTTGCCTGTCGTCTGCCGTTCTTCTCGAAACGACCTTGTAAGGTCAATGGAGTTCATTGCTTGACTGCAATTTTTCAGATATTTAATATTTGAAAGACATGCCAAGAAGTCTCAAACGTTATAGGGACCTAAATAAATACTCCACAAACGCTATAATAAATCACTTCAAAACCGTAGGTTCTTAAATTGATAGATTGTAGAATTGTTTACTTACTCCAAGCTAAAATAAAAGTAAGAAAATCATTCCCGATGTTTAAAAATAAGACCAGATCACATTTGAATACTTATTTTACGGAATTTTCCTCTCCATTTCTTTTGTCTTCAAAAGTCCCACTTAAGGATAAAAGTAACAAGTTAAGTGATTGTGATATCGTACCTTATTATTCTCCATGTTCTGATGATTCTAGCTCTTAGGTATCTACCTCGGCGGTAAGCTGGGATCCACCTTCGGCCATATTTAAATCGAAGAACGTTCCGTCGTCTTATTCGTCGTTGACGGCGTCGGTATCGACGACGACGACGTCTTACTCGGCGCCTTCGTCGTCGTCTTCGTCTCCCTCTCCATTTCCTTTTTTGTCTCGGTCGTCGTGGCGTTTTCCTGATTGGTGTCCAGCGCCTGCGGTAGAGTATCCTCAGTCGTCCTCCCGTTAACTTGAATGGCCTGTACCCTCGTCTAAACCGAAGAACAAGTCTTCCACGACGTCTTACGATATAACGCCAACCCAAACCTATACGGACTTTGAAACGCCGTGTGATTCGACGTATTATGCGGCTTTTTCCTTTGTATGTTACTCGGATGTATCGTCCACTACGATATCTGGATAAAATTCAAATAATATCGAGTCAGAACAGAACATTCAATAACCTGCTGTCCGACGTAGAGACGCAAACACATGAGCCCCCCCCGGAGCTCGACTAAATTAAAAATATATATTCCAGCAACTGG
Organism: Micromussa lordhowensis; assembly: GCA_964020085.1. Classification (NCBI taxonomy): domain Eukaryota; kingdom Metazoa; phylum Cnidaria; class Anthozoa; order Scleractinia; family Lobophylliidae; genus Micromussa; species Micromussa lordhowensis. Next base: position 37,420,052 of record OZ026595.1, read on the forward strand.
CAATCCGGACTAAAAGAACTCAAGTCCAGCAATTCGATTCATTTGCCTTATTTTTTGTGCGCTATCTTATTTCTACTTTCTTTTACTCTTATGAAAAAGTGAAAATACAAGAATGGTTAAAATGTCTACTGACAACAATCTTAAAATTATATACATGAAGAAATATTTCTCCTCCCAACAATTTTCTACGATAATTTAGCGTGGCACTTTCTTTGTCTTAAAATATCATTTTACTCACCGGAAAGTTATCCATCGACGACGGTAACGCATCCTGTATCCACCCCGCCACTTTACAAGCGGCCTCCAACGTCTGCGGTAATTGAAAAGAATCATAGGTCGCCTGCGTCGGCGTATATAGCGCCGTCTACGTCTTCGACGACGTCGTTGTAATCGTCGACGCCAACGTTTTCGTCGTCTTCGTCCTTTCGCACGTCCGTAACGCCCTCTTCTTCTCTTCGTTGGTCGTCTTCGTCGTGGTCTTGGTTTTGGTTTGGGCTTCGGTTTCACCGTTTCGTAATGGCTTGGGATAAGCATCTGCACTCGCCCGCGACGAATGGAAAGCTTCATTAGTTTGCGGCCAATTCGAACGGCTATCATTCGCCTCTTACGCATCAGATTCCTCCAGACGCGGTGGTAGAGTACTTGCACTCTACCCCTAATTCTGGTCATCCTACGCCATCTTCTTTTAACACCGATGCTAAGAACACCACGACGATATCTGTATGGAAAGAAAACATTGAACTGACAAGTGTGCAAGTGAGCACCGAATTCTGTGTTGTTACAAGTTCGGTTTTAATTTGATTCCATATAATTTTTGTTGGTAATAAAATACAATCCTTATTCTTTTGCGAGTCTCGCCTGCTGTCCTGGCTTAAGTTTAAGTTCGCGAGACTCCCTTTTCGACAGTTGAACGAGCTTGAAAACATCGATAACATATTGCAAAAAGTTAAGGCTGAAAGCTTACGAACGTTTAAAACAGGCTTTCTCGTGTGGCTTAATAAATTTGAAGACCATTCTCAAAACTGAGTTAAGTAGATAGTCACCACACCACTGTTACGCAACAAAATCTGCGTAACAGGATTGGTCATTGCTAGACCTTTCTGGGATCTCCGAAACCGGGATTGACCTAAAAAAGCTCGAGAGATATATTACTTTGAGAATAAGGCCTCAGGGGAAGTGACCATCTTACAACTATCTTCCCTTATTCATGTTTAAAATGAGGAACCGCATGATAACAACTAAGGCTGATGTGGTTTCCTCTCCAAATATCGCAATTTATTTCATGTTATGTATTTATTTCGTAAATGTAGTTGCATTCCTGAGTTAATAATACACATGAAAAAATTACTTGATTCTGATTGGTTAAGAGCAGTGCAGTTCAAGTGTAACACCAGTGCAAAAAGTGTAACACCAGTGCAAATTAAACATCGTAATTCTGGATAATGACTGGCAGAAAGACAATGAGAAATTTTGTAGGCAAATGATATCATGTAAAGCAGTGACAAAAATTTTGCACGGAAACTCTGAAAAAAGTTTTCTCGAATGTGAAAAAGTGGCTTCAAGAAACATCTTCCGGCAATTTTTCTGCGCGAATTTTTTCATGTTTGTATTATTAATAAGTACTCATGCGGTTTTTCTCGTTCAATTTGGAATTAATGTGCACTTGTGAGTTTTTCAAAAAGCTGATTGCTAATTGCACTCGCCGAAGCGGCTCGTGCAATTTCAGCTTTTTTCAGCTCGTGCAAATTAATTCCAAATTGAACTCGAAACCGTATGATTACCAATACTAATATTAGACTGTGAACAGTAAGCCGATAAAGTACAAATTATGTTCTATACCTTATTCTACCGTAACGGAATCTTAGCGAACGTCCAATTCGATAAGCTTTCATCCATCGCCCTCTGTAAAATATTCGAAGCACACTGATGCGTCTTCGTTTCAAGCGTATTCTTCGCCTCCTTCCATATATTCGTCTGCGTCTTTTAAATTGTCTTCGTCTAAATCGTCGCATTCGTCTGCGTATCCTGGCTTTTCGTCTTCGTAACCGACGTCGTCGCTGCTGTCGCCTGTTTCGTCGCCGGATTCGTCGGATTCGCCTTCGTCGTCTTCGCTTTCGTCGTCGCAATCTCTTCCTTCGCCTGCGTACTCTCCTGCGCCGAGAGACTCTGCGAGGCCGCCGTTTCACTCGGTACCAACGTTTTCCTCGATATATCTTAATGAATCCCCTTTTAATACGAAGGGTAAGCAGTCTCCTACCATATCGCAGGCGGAATCCTCGTGATCTCACAATCACACGTCGCCACTTGGAGCCGTACTTCACTCGAAGGTGTCTGCTGGGTTGGTTTAGTCGAATCCATCTTCGTCCTCGGAAAATGCTCACTTTTCCATAGGCAAATCTTAAAATTAACAGCAACAAAAATTACTTTCTGGACTATTAAATTCAAAATACGAGTCATGTTCATTGCATAAACGAAAAAAATGGAATAAAAATGTAAAGCTAGAAGGTCTTTTATTCCGAGCTGCTGAATACCATCCACTTATCGCCTAAAAAGATATGTCAAATTTGGGACTGATACTACCATGGGCAGAATCTGCTAGTTCTTCGTTAAAAAAAATTTACTGAGGATATCAAGGATTCAAGAAGCGAAACCCGTTAGGTTAACGTTGGAAAGGTACATATCATTGTAAAACGTCATTGTTGTGCCATGGATCTAGTTACTTTTCTCTACCAGAAACATAACTTGCTCTTGTTCTCTACGATCGATCGATAGTTCACTTCCTGTTCGTACTATATACTATTGCTCCGATTCTACTTTCTCTGTAGGGCCATTGCTTATCTTCGATTTCCCTGGCATAATTGAGTGTACTGCGACTGCTCTACTGGTTAATATCTCCAGCCACAGGTTATTTTTAGGTTAATTACGACGAGCAGTTTTTCACGATACGAACTCTCAAATCTTAAGGCTTGGTTCACTTTCATCTATGTAGGCTGTTTAAACGCCAAAAACCCCCACAACGCTTACGGTGTGTCCATGAGAAAACCAGGCAGAACCAGGCAGGAGATGATAAATCTCCAATCACCGATTTCGCTCAAACTTGGTGCAAATGTTGGGTTTGATGAGTGAATGATTGTGGCAAAAAAAGTTAGTCAAAATATTTTTGTCCTTCAAGTAAGGGGGACCCCTCCAAAAATGCCCATTTGACAATAATTTATGCATATTTAATTAGCCGTCTTCGGTTTAGCAAGTCTACAAAAAGAAAAGCCATGTGAAAATATCCATGTTACTTAAGATGAAGCCACGGAGAGAAATCAACTCGACCAGTTCAAATGAATATCTGTGCTTTTAAACTGACAATTGTAGAACATGATCCAGTGGATTTCATTTGCAAATGGCATTTCTTCATTGTTGTAGAGATGGCTTATTAAATATGCATAAATTAGTCTCAAATGAACATTTTTGGAGAGGGCCCCCATAACTTGAAGGGAATAGAATACTTTGAGACCTACTTTTTTGCCACAATCATTCATTCACCAAACCCACATTTGTGCTAAGTTGGCGAAATTGGTGATTTGAGCTGTATCACCTCCTGCTTGGTTTTCTCATGGACACACTCATAGACCCTTTGTATAAATGGCGCCTATATTTGAATAACAACACTTTATACTTCCTTAGCCTCGTATTCAGGTTTTTAGACAAACGATTTTTCACATGAATATGAGGTTAAGGACGTATAAGTATTGTTATTCAAATTTAGTATCACCCAACTAGTGAACTTATGCAAATCCTGCATTTTAATTGGCTACGCTACTCGAGGACTATTAGCAATAGTCCTCGAGTGCCATCGAGCGTGACGCTTTCTTTCGTTTTAGTCCCAAACAAACATTTCTTCAACTTACATTTGCCATTTCTGTCCGAATAGTTGGATGATACTAAAACAATTAGACCCTTCGCCCTCAAGGGCCACGGGTCAATAGCCCATTCAGCTTCGCCTCATGGGCTATTGACCCGTAGCCTTTTCGGGCTACGGGTCTAATTGTTAATTAGGCGCCATTTATGTATAGGGCCTACACTCAAAAGTACCAAGAAAAACTGTACCCTTGGCCTTGAAAACTTTTTTCTCTAAACCGACCTCCCGTCGGCAAAAAGCAAGTATTTCTCTATTATCAGGTTAATTTCTTAGTGCGAAAATGTTAATGGTGAAGTCAGCAAAGATAGCCCAGTTCATAACAAGGCAAGGTGGGTGATAATATTTAAGCATTCTAAACATTTCACAGCAAGACGCTTAATCGCTCAATGCAAACTTTGTTGCCATTACGATTCTCGAGCTTCACAGATATTCAATTTACCTGACTGTTGCGAATCTACGTCCCATTCGGAAAACCATCTTGTTTCCTCTTCTGAAAGTACGCCTCCATTTTCTTGCGTAGTAGATTTTTGCTACGCTTCTGGCCAGTCGCCTTCGGCGCCTTCGTCTGCGTCGTCTGTGCCTTCTTCTACGTCTTTTTGTTCTTCTACTTCGTCGCCTTCTCCTCCTGTGTCTTCTTCTCGCTCGTCGTAACTTTCGTCTCTGCCATCTTCGCCTTAACCGTTGTCGTTTCCTTCTTCTTTTCAGTCGTCTGAGGCGTCTTAATCGTCTCAACCGTTTCAGTCGACTCAATCGTCGTCGCCGCCCCAACCACAACCGTCTTCTTCTCTTCGTCCTCCTCACGTAGCCTTTCCTTCGTCGTCGTCGTCTTCTTCTAAAACGAAGCCTAAATCGTCCCCGGCGGAACGATACTTTTCTGTAACGTCGCTTTAAACGTACCACAAATTTACGGCGTCTGTATAAAACCCGTCTCCATCGTCCGTGATAGCGCATCTTCACACGGTTTCTGCGGCGAAGTTTAAACCATTTTCGCTTCTTCCCTACACTCCAGCGGCCACGACGACATCTGCACAAGAACAAAGAGATACAAACTGTGAATTGTTATTTGATCTAAGAGCAAGGCGCAAAGGTAAAAGTTTAGATTTCCATTTGTCAAGCGAGCCAAATCAACGACCGAATCACAGAGCTACGGGCAAACAAGCCACATAAAATGCACTGAGCTTCAACCAGGGTACCTAAAGGTTTACGTACTGCTTAATAGGCTCTGCCAAGAGGATTAAAAAAGTTCACTATTTGATCTTAAGATGATGTATGCGTCTGAAGACAGAAAGCTAGCGAACGAAAAGTAATTGGAAAGTAACTCCCGAACCCTTCATCGATTTTTTTTTCCAACATGGAAGTCACCATAAAAATGTTTTACTGGAATGAAAGTGGTGGGTTCAAATTGAACGGCCTCATTAATTTCAACACGTTCTTTCGATTTCAGATGCTCCCAATATAGATCTACCCGCGCAACTAATTCACGCAAAAGGCATATCTGTTTTTATCACATCAATTAACTGACTACTAGCTAAACGCACAATCAGATTGGCCACGTCTGTAACAAAAAATCCTGTCAATAATGACCACCCCCTCCCGACTGTTAGCGAGGGGAGGAGCCTCGAGCAAGCTATCAAAGTCGACAGATACCGAAAGCGAACCGCCTAGCTGGTAGAGCCTTCGGAAGAAGAAAGGTGGCTTTGGAGAACTAGTTCAGCGCTGGTTTCACAGAGGGAATTTGAAAGAGAAGTTTAATTCTGACTGAAAGTGGTATTCACATGTTTCGTTATGGACGACTTCCCTGAAAATGCTTTCCGAAAGCCACTGTTTAACTTCCAGAAGGTTATTTCGTTGAACGGTTTTAGTACTTGATCGACAACTGGATATTTTCGGGAAGTAAAACAGCGTTAAATTAGGGAATATCCCGTGCTAAGGTCCCGCCGGCAGCGAGAGACGGGTGGTTCTGGAGACGAGGATGCAGGTTTGGAAGGCTTATTTTAGGGGACGGAAGACTTAACTGACTTAACTAGAAATCTAATAAAAATTCATTTGTAAAGTACAAAAACGGGGCTAGGCCGTGTGTGCCACAACTCAAAACCTGGATGAAACTTCTCTTATATAGACCTCCCATCTAATTAATACGAACCTACTTTTAATATTACAAAGAGGCCCTTACCTGATCTTCCGAATTCCTTTCCTGGTTCGGAATCGCAAGTATCCCCTGCGTCGGAAGACTCTTCTCCATTTGGTACCATACCAAAATCGTACCTTGTATTTGCGACGCCTTCTTCCTCGTCTTCTTCCTCCTCTCCACAACTTTCTTTTTCGTCGTCGTCTCTTTATTCCGCGTCTTCTCTGTCGTCTATACTTCCTTCTCAGCCTTCTTCTTCGCTGTCTCTTTCGTCTAAGATATCTTCGTCGTCGTCGTTTAGTTCTCCTGCGTCGTCTCCTTATTCGTCGTCGCCGCCTTCTTTTCCTTCGTATAAATCGCCTTCGTCTCCTTCTTCGATACCCCCGCTTTCGTCTTACAATTCTCTTCCACCTTCTTTTTAACTTGATCTTAATTCCTCCTCGTCGGATCTTTATTCTACATCTTCGCCTGCCGTATCGCACACGGAATGTACGCCTGTAACGCACAACTCTTTTCCATCGCCTTTTGACCAGGATTTTCAATCGTCTAGTGGGTTTCCTCAAATACCTCCACCTTCCGCGACGGCGTACAAAGATTTTGCCTCTGGTGCATCTTAAAGGTGAAATGAAAACAAAAAAACAAGTCAAGTTACACACGAATTTTACCCTAATATGAAGATTACCGCGAAATCAAACATGCAGAGTATAATCAATCAAACTGAAGAATGATATAAATCTCAGATATATGAGATCGTGACCAAGCCTTTTTCGAAGGTTCGACATATCTTCCGAAGCAAGGCGATAATGAGCGAGAGCATGGAAATGTAATCATTAAGATTCGTTATTAGTATACTAACTTAGAAAATCTATCAACATCACCCTCACGATTCAGGCTAGGTATGATGCATGATGCACGATTCATCGACTTACTACTAAAATGGTAAGAATTTTATTTTGTTCCCACAGTGCGGATCGTTAGCCTGTGAGACAAAATCAAGGAGAAAATAAAACAAAAAAGAAAAACAAACAAACAAACAAACAAGTACAAACATCGAAAAAGATCCAAGACATATCAAATCCCAAACCTGATTCGCCTTGGCTTCTTCCTGAATAGGAAATACAACTTGCGTCTCAAGCGGTAGACAGGTCTCCATTTTTTATTGTACTTCAGCCGCAAGACACTGTAACGCTGTCGCCTTCGTCGACGGCGCCTTTTTCTTGTTGTCTTTCGTCTCCTCCTTCTTGTTCTTCTTCTGCGTCTTCGCCGTTTTCGCCTTCTTCTCCTAACTTTTCGTCTTCGTCTTCTATTTCTTCTGTATCTTCTGCGCCTTCGTCGTCGTCTTCTCCTTCTTCTAATCCTTCTTACTTTCCTGTATCTTTTGCGACGCCTCCTATTAATTCGTCGGGTTCGTCCGTACCTTCTCATTCTTCGTCCCCATCTTCTCCTCTTTCCCAATCGTCGCCCCTTCCTTCTTCGCCACCGTCGCCTTTTTAGCTTTCTCCATGTCTTTCCGTACCTCATCTTAACACGTGAGCGAGTTATTCTTATTCTTCTCCATCGTAGACCGAAGCGTATGCTTAGTTTTCGTCTTATTACACGTGCAGGTCTCCATTTCCTTCCTGCATAGAACTTCAGCTGGCGCACTGCTCTCCATGTTCTTCGGGATTTCATTAGAACTCGCCCCCTGTAGTACCTGGTGAGGTTTACCGGGAAAAATGTCATTAAAATAGCCACCCAATATGATCCTCTGCAGGGTGAGTGAATGACTGAATGATTGATACAGTAGTTAATGGCTTGCTATGCACCTCGCAATGTTTTTCGTAGGATTTTCCAAACATAATACTAAGAATGTATACTATACCTTGCGTATATTAAAATGTTCTTTTTTTTCATTTTATGAATCTTTAAATTAGATTTGCAGTTGCAAACCTAGACGTCTATATCATAGTTATATAACCTGATCATACCTTATCCCAATCTTTTTTCTATTGAAGCGAAACGCTAGGCGCCCTCTTCGTCGATACACTTTCCTCCATCTTCCGTAATATCTAATCTTCATTACACAGTTACGCCTTCTTCTGCGGCCTCGAAGTCTTCTTCTGGGTCTATATCGCCTTACTCGTTTCCTTCTTCTTCGTCGGTTTCTCCTTCTTCTTCGCCTTCGCCTTCGTTGTCTACTTCGTCTCCTTCGTCTTCTCCTTAGTCTCTTTCTACGCTTTCGTCGCCTCAACCTTCTTCTCCTTCGTCTACGTCTTCGCCTTCTTCTTCTTCGTCGTTTTCTTCGCCTGGACACCCTTCGACGTCGATACTTAATCCTCATCCATTTTTTATTGATTTGCACTGTCACTCTTCCAGTCCTGTAGATTCTTATAGGTCTGTACCTTCTCAGATAACGAACTCGGAATCCTGTACGAACTCCCCGCCATAGTCGTAGAAGCTTAACTTGGACGTTGCGCAGTTTAATAAATCTTCGATTGTAGCGAAGAGTAATTGACTTGCGATGGATTCTAAAATAGAATAAAAAACATTACATAGAGCAAGTTGCAGAGGTAACAATAGTTGTCAATAATCAATCTTGCTTTAGTGTTCAATTCGAGACAACCTTAATTGACTGCTAACTACGTTCAAATTTGATGGGCGAGACAAACTAGCGACAAGGTAATTTTATTTGAAACCAGCGCGAAAACTCTACGGTCCAGAGACAAAAATCCTAATTTTCAACTTGACTGAATGAATAATGAACACCGTGTCGATAAGGCAACTCTAAAGCCAGGGAAAAAAATGATTTTTACCCCCCTGGCAGATATTTTTCCATCATAAACAACAGAACAAAAATATCTTGAAGTCTAGTGATAAAATAATTATGCACCCAATAGCTTGCACGGCAAGCGTCCTTTCAAAGTGTCCGGTCTGAGTTCAAATTATTTAAGTCGCTCGTTTGTTGCGCTGCTGTTCACATCAACGAAATTTGAATATCATTTGCAGCCAATCAAAATTAAGTGTTTCAAAGGCCAACTTTCACGTGGTTCAAACGTGATTGGAGGGATCACAAACAAGCTCAGATTCTAACCAACTGACAAACCACAACATTGACTGGGACACTGCTCAATGCTTAACCTTCACTACGAACTATTTTCAATGACTGACTCTCGAAAGCTGGTACACTAACTTAAAACAAACGCCTCTTAACAGATGTCAACTACTCGCGGTGCCTTACAAATGACTTAACCACGACGCAAACGAAACCGACAAACGGACTTTTCGCAGACCGACTTAATTTAACTAACTATACGACCTCAAACCAACCAATTTGACTACATACATACATACATACATACACTTTATTTATACACGGTAGAAACATCAGTTACAAGATAATTTTTAAAAAATAAAACTGTTTTACATGTTTGCCGTGTGGGAGTACGAGGTGGACAGTTGGTGATCTATCTTATTTCTGAAATTAGTATAGGATCTAATGGCTCTGACGTCAGATGGAAGGCTATTCCACGAATGTGCTCCACTATAGGAGAAGCTACGTTTCAAAAAATCGGTACGGGGCTTAGGTAGAGCCAATTTGTTATCACTATTCCTAAGGCTATAGCCCGTGCTGAAGGGCTGAAATAGGCCTTTCAGGTACTCTGGAGACTGATCATTTAAAATTTTAAACATCAATTTCAAGTTTTGCTTTTTTCTTCTGGTACAGAGATTATCCCATCCCAACTTATCGCGAAGGGCGGTAGCACTAGAATAGTAATCAGACTTTGTTATAACCCGAATGGCGCGATTTTGTAGTTTTTGTAATTTGTCGGCTAACTCATTGCTGAGACCGTCCCACACAGGGGAGCAATAATCAAAATATGGCTCAATAAGAGCTCTATATAGCAATATTGCTGTATCTTCGCAAATGAATGGCCTTAATCTTTTAAGTGCACCTATGCCAGAGGAGACAGTCTTGGCAGTCTCATTAACATGTTTGGACCAGGAAAGATTTTGATCGATGTAAAGTCCTAAGGATTTGGTATAGGGCACTCTATCAATTTCGTGACCTTCAATTTGTACTGTAAGTGAGTGGCCAATTGTAGTAGCAAGTCTCTGCCGTGAGCCTATTAACATTAATTCAGTTTTGGCAATATTCAGGCTGAGCTTATTTACATTAAGCCATTCATGAAGGTTAGCTAGTTCAGTATTTAATGCTAATTCAAGTTCCGGTAAGCTACTAGCGGCGATGCTGATACTTGTATCGTCGGCGTACATTCGTGGTAAGGATTTACTTAGACAGTTCGGCAAGTCGTTAATATAGATCAGGAAGAGAAGGGGACCAATGAGACTTCCCTGTGGGACACCACAGGTAACAGCACGCGCACCAGACAGCTCACCGTTGACTACACATTTTTGTTGACGATCGCTTAGATAGGATTCAAACCACTTTAGGGCCCTATGATCAATGCCATAACTAGTTAGCTTTCGTAAGAGGATCTTGTGGTCAATAGTGTCAAAAGCCTTTTTTAAGTCTATGAAGATTACACCATTTATAAGACCGTTGTCAATATTGACAGACCAACTGTTAGAAGCTTCAATTAAGGATGTTAGTGTACTATGAAGTGATCTAAACCCAGATTGACAGTTAACTAAGAGATCGTTATCATTCAAATACTTGAAAAATTGGTCGTAAATTATTCTTTCGAACACTTTGGCGACAGCAGGAATAATCGAGATGGGCCGGTAGTTGTTTACATCTTGCCTTTTGCCCTTTTTGAAAATTGGCGTCACTCTAGCTAGTTTCCATTCAGCTGGAACAATACCAGAGGAAATCGATTGATTGAACAAGAATGCCAGGGATGGCGCCACAACACCGGCCGCTATTTTGAGCATCTTGGATGGCAAATTGTCCAGTCCAGTCGATTTCGTAGTTTCTAATTTTACAAGTAGTTTACGGACTTCATTGGAGCTACAACTTTTAAAAGAGAAAGTGGAGTCAGTTGAGATAAGATAGCTTTCTGGAACAGTATCAGCAGTAGGTATATCTCTTGCCAAGTCATGACCAATGTTAGCAAAGTGGCAGTTAAATGCTTCAGCCATTTCAGATGCAGAACTAATTTTCCTGTCCCCGATTACAATATCAGAAATAACGTTTTTCATATGTTTACGAGAGCTCAGCTCATTAACTAGCTGCCAAGTTTTACGGGGATCTTTTCTGCTAACAGCGAGGTTATCGCTAAAGTATTTCCGTTTGGCATACTTAATTGAATTATTAACTTCATTTCTCGCTCTTTTGAAATCATCCCAGCAAGACTGATCTTTAGTTCGTTCCGCCTTCTTTTTCAGGAAGTCCCTTTTACGCATCTTACATATTAACTCATGCGTAATCCACGGGGACTTCTTGTTCCCAATTCGTTTCGATCTCATGGGAGCATGTTTATCGATACAGGTCAGAAACTGATTCTTCCAAAACTCCCACATATCGTTGGGGTGAGAGAATAGACTAATGTCATCCCATTGAATTAGTTCAACGTCCGCTAAGAACTCCTCCATATTGAAATTTTTGAAACTCCGAGTAGTAATAATCTTAACACACCCAGGAATGGTATAGTGTGTTTTGCGAATTAAATAAACAAGGGAGTGGTCGCTAATACCTAAAGGCATTACTCCTGACCTAACTAATAATAGACAGATCAAAACCGACCAATGACTGATGACGAACTTTACACGAGTCTCTCAGCCAATACCATCGTGGCTAAAGTGACCAATCACTTTCAACGGACCAGACTTATAACATCATCAACTGACAAACACTATTCCCTTGACTCTGAAGATGATTTCCGCTCAGGTTGTCGAAACGTCAGTCACCAACAACAGTTCTTTTAAGAACCACCTTGACCCGGACGATCACACCATACGAAATTCAGATTATAATGGTCCAAACCCGTGCTGTGATTAGATGAAGACTTTCAGCTGGACCTGGTTGAAGTCGTTACACTGTTATTATTTTGGTTAAAACAAAATGGCAAAACGGAGGTTGCGTGGCTAATCACAGGGTTGAAATCAGTAATATCTACATAAGAGGGCGTTGGATAGAGGGTGATAAAATAACCAACGAGGTGCGTAGTGTCGAGTTGGTTTTTATCGTGTCATATCCAACAAGAAATGTCAAGGATAAAATTTAAAAGCAATCGAACAATTGCTAATGCTGTTAATGTAACTTAAGATCAAGCTGAATTTTTTTATGTCGGTCCGTTTAGCTTATATTTCTAGTAATCCAAGCTATACGAAACTAGTTCTAGGAGCGTATGTCAAATCGTAATTTACGAGTAAGCTTATTGGACACAACAAAAACAAATAAAAGAATCAAGATATTTTAACACAAGTAGTCTGCTTAGATTGCTTAGATATTTACTATTCCAGTTGCTTCGTTAAGTATCTTCTTATCCAATCGCATTATGCTTTCCTCATCTTCAAATTTCTGTTTACGACGGTTCTTGTTTTTTTTAAACATTGTGATGTCTCAGCGTCCTAGTTTTTTTTAAAGTCAGTAGTAATTTTTGTCACGAACACGAACTTTACTTACTTGGCAGACTTTCAAGCAGTATAATTCGTGAACCGAAAGGTTCCGAAAACGATCGACACCTTTGTATGTGAGATTAATTTTGTAAGGCGTGATTCTTGCCAAAACGTTCTTCACAAAACACCGCATTCTGTATAATACGCCGTTCACGAAGAGCGAGGACACGCGTTCGATACAGAGAGATGTCGCGTTTCTCGTGCCTAGTTTCCACGGTCCGCGCTAGGAACGCCAGGGACCATGACCCGCTATTGGCGACCAAGAACGGCTTACATTTGATGACTTGGGCTTTCCCAGGGAAGCTCGAGTAATTATCATCATTCTTTACGCGCCTTCGGCTTAAACGATAATTGTGGCTCTTTTAATTTTTCTTACCTGACTGGGTAACGTCTTCTTCTAACACGGACAAACAGTCGCCTCCGTCTCCTGGTCAAATATCTCCATTTTCTCCTGAAATAGACTCGTATCCTACTGCGACGTCTTCGCCTTATTCGCCTTCGCCTTCGTCTTCGTCGCCTTCTCCTTCGCACGCGTCTCCTTCTTCTTCGTCGCCGCCTTCTTCTTCGCATTCTACGTTTGTATTTTCTCCTTTTTCTCAACTTTCGTTTTCTCCTTCTCGTTCGACGTCGACGTACTCGACGCCTCCTAATTCCTCTCCATCCTCTTCTTGATTTTAAGTAAACCCTTCCCCGTCGCAGTCGAAGTTTCACGGTTTTTCTCCCGACCAGGATCCTTAAACGTCGCCTGAGCCGTAGTACACCTCGCCATCTTTTGTACACTCGAACTTTTAACCTTTTGGTGAAACGACGTATCTTACGCCATCTTCTTCGTTTACCTCTCACATAAATACATCCTTTACGGAATCTAGTCATAGGAAGAGAACATCATTACGAACTCTGATTACCCATAAAATCCTAAAGGATTAAGAGAGTGATTAATGCCTAGGGAACTTCTTCAGCATAATCTAGATTAGGGATAATAAGCCACAATGAATGCATCGTATATACCACTGCACGAACATGTACCGGATTCTACGAGAACTGAGAGAATATCTCTACACTCATGAAAGTATATCCCATATGGACGACGTAGCCTGTAACGCAAAGCAAGTTTCGGAGAACTTTTCATTGTCTTAAGCTGAATCCGTGGAGTTGTGAAAATTTATTAGAAACAAGCAACAAAAAGGAGAATCTTGAGGACTGCCATCCGCTCGCGATTCAAACTGATTTCCCATAAAATTCTACAGTTAGTCTCGATATCATTGTACAAAGCAGCAACAAATCAACCACATTTTTCTACGTTCTACTTAACAAATGGTCCATGTTGCCGTGCGTCTGTTCAGTAATAGATCACACTGACGTCAATATATGGTAAGAACAAAATAGTGGCACGGTGTAAAACTGATGTTGTTGCCACAGTTTGATGTCTTCTGTGATCTATTACTTACTAGACGCACGCCAATATGATACCTATCTGCTTTCTATAATAAAACAAACAAACAAACAAATATTACTGATGTCATCTGTACGTCTGTCATAAGTAGAGACTAATCAAAATGCGGAAATAGTTTGACTTATCATATAAATTCTACAGATCAGAAAAATGACGTCATAAAATGTCTAACTCATTGCAGTGAAACCACTTGCAGGAGTTGCGGTTCCTTCTCGAGTTTATAATTTAATGACATAATTTCTGTGGTCTTTAAGCGGCCCCTAAGTGCCTAATGACGCGACGGGAAGAGATTGTGATGACTGTCGGAAATGATAAGCATGTAGACCATACAAAAATGTGGTAAATTTGTTAATACCCCTTCAGCATCAGTACTACAAGAGGAAAGACTTCATTCCATGCGTACGATGCTCCGCCAATGGTACCAGGTGGAGCCGGAGCAGGTTAAGTTTGTCAGCAAGATAAGGGACCTCTTTGCTGTTAGGTTGATTCGAAGCTTGATCTTAAAGACGCAAAGTCCTTGACATTTATACCGAACTCGGTCTCATCAGATATCGCAGTATTTCAAGAAAGTTGGCACTGCTCAGTGTGATAAGCTAGTGGCGTAGATTTATACTAATTTTACAAAGGAAACTATACTATCTGTGACTAGTTTGTCAAGTTTGGCTGTTACTTATGGTATTTTAGAAGCTCGCGACTTTAAAGGTTCGATCGATGTTGGTAGATTTCAAAAAAAGTACCTTAATCGTCGTTGTCTTCGTTTATAGGTGAACGTGTACTTGCGGCCCCGTCGGATTACTGTACGCCAGCGACGTCTCCAATAGAAACGTATTCGGCTGCGCCGTCGTCGACGTCGCTTCCTTCTCAGCTTGCGCAGATATCGCCGTTTCCTTCTACGCCGTCTGCGTGTCCTTCGCCTTCTTCTTCGTTTTCTGCGCCTGAGTACTCTTCTCCTTCTTCTTGATCGTCGCTTTCGTCCTCGTCTGCCATATCGTTTTCGTCTGCGCCCCAGTCCCGTCCATCGTCCCTTGTAGCGTAATGCCAATCGCCCATATCTGATTCGTATCATTCTGTACCTCTTTCCATAGAGGAGCCTAAATCGCCCTCGATAGACACGTAGCCTTCTGTACCGTCGGCCATACCTGATCTTAATATGCGGTTTACGATCAACGCGCCATTTTCCTTTCCAATAGACCGCCACTGTCTTAAGTTGGATCCTATATGATATTAACAGAATGATAAAGGTTACAAAGTAGAACTATAACAAAATTCTCGAATCTGATAACTTTTCAGCGGGAACAATTTGTATCTGTTATTTGACTGCATGTTGTCTGGCATCTAGAAATAAATGGACGTTAAAAAGCAAACTACCACGAATCAGAAGACCCATTTTGCAAACTTCCCGTATGATTACAGACCAAATCGAACGAAAACAAGTCCTATAACCATCATTAATATAGCACGAGAATAAAAAAGAATAGTAATAGATCAAGTATCGCAAATCTCAAGAGGTCTATGAATATTTGGCACGCGCGTGAGGCTCGCGCTAAGGTTTTTAATTTTACACGTCACCTTTAAGCGGCGCACGTTTAACATGCAGTCTTTTTGAAACAAGTGGAACGCTTCAGCACTAACCAAAAAGTCTCGGAAGTAACATCATGAGAAAAATGAGAAAATCACTATCTTACAATCACGCAAGTGTTAAACACTAAGCAAGGATTGACCTATATTTTACGGCAGGGGTGGAGGTATTTTCGAGGAGGTTCATTGTAAGAAAGCTTAATATCGCCGGATAATTACCATATGTCGGCTAAGGAGGACTTAACAACCAGCGTACCTGATTAATCTCCATCCGTAGCGCCCGTAGCGGAATCTCAATGTGTTTCCTCTACGATATACGCGCCTGAATTTACCGTAGTAACGATAAATGATTCGCGATCCTCTTCGACTTATTTTTCGCCTTTGCCGTCTTCGTCGTCTTCTTCGTCGTTTTTGTCGTCTTCGCCGTCTTCGCCGTCTTCTTCTTCGCCTTCTCCTTTCTCGTCTCCTCCTCCTCCTTCGCTTCCTTCTTCGGATTCTCCGAGTTCTCTTTCCTCGTCGATACCTCCTTCTCATTGTTATCCACCGGCGATATCGTCTCATTTTCACCCTTCCGTAACGTACTGTTATCATTCTGAACTTCCGCCCGAAACGGAAAAATAATCGTCTTCGGCGAACCGTTAACGTGCGCCAGCCGCGTTTGTAATACACTCTAAAGCGCCGCCTGGTACCTCGTATGATCTGCCATCGTCTGCCGTATTTGAGTCTGAATACGCCACGGTAAAATCTGGTGATTACAAAGTAATAACAGTTAGGTTAGAATTTTCATCTGTCAACAGTTTCACCTAGGCAAAGCGAGAGCCAGGAAGTTTTATTCATCTCCATCGATCTTTCCTCGATTCTTGCAAAAGCGCGTTTGAGGAAATTCAAGATTGAATTTCAATTACAGATAATAACGGGTTCACGCGTCGCAGCGAAAATGGGTATTGACCCCCTACGAGAACCCGCCGGGAAAGCGTTCGCATCCAATACTAGAAAACGACAAGGAAGCTGGTGTCCACACAATTCCAGTTTACAATAGCTTTAATAAGAACTGTAAGACGGAACATTTTGTCTTATACCTGGAAGCAGATAAGAAAAAAATTAATCAATGCAGACGGACATAAAGTCCGCAAAAAACCATGTCACTTTCAGTGTACTGGACAACGAAAACAAAAATAAGTGATAACATGTTAATCACGAATTGAAAACTGTGTTTAAGCAACTACTTCTGGATCCAGTGAAGTAAGTCTGTTTCATGAAAACAACACAAAAGTCGTTGTGACGAGTTGAACAGTTAATGCATTTCAATTACTCAGCTTACCGGAGAAACACTGGTCGTTTCTTATATCGGAACCTCAAGAACTTGCCCCGCCGATACACTGATCTCCAACGCCGCCGCCACTTAAATCGCATGACGCACCGGCGACGACGCCTTCGTCTTCGCCTTCGCCTTCGTCGTTTGCGTCTGGCAATCTTCCTCTTCCTTCGTTTTCTGCGTCTG
The DNA here is from genome assembly GCA_964020085.1 of Micromussa lordhowensis. Lineage (NCBI taxonomy): Eukaryota > Metazoa > Cnidaria > Anthozoa > Scleractinia > Lobophylliidae > Micromussa > Micromussa lordhowensis. Next base: position 37,437,180 of record OZ026595.1, read on the forward strand.
CGTCGTCTTCGTCTCCTCCTTAACTTTCCTCGCCTTCCTCTATATCTGCGCCGCCGTCTCGGTCTGATCGTCCTCCAACTCTTTCTAAAACGCCATAGTACTTTTCCTCTCCTGATTAACAATTTGCGGTTCTTACGCTTGTAGCGCAGGTAGAAGCGTCTCCTATAAACTCGTACGCGACGCCATCCTCCTCGCCAGATTTTAAGATTCGGGCGACGTAAAGTGCGCCATTTTCTCCGAGTCAAGATCTTCAATTTACCGCCTGTAAATCTGTTGAAAGAATCAGCAGACAAGGCGTTGGACCATACTCGGTAATAACTTGGCCTGCTTTTTGAACTACTTTTTTCGCACAAAAACTTCGAATACGATATGTAGATGTTTTCCAAATTTTTCTGTAGTATAATAATGAGCTACTGTCAGAAATACCAAAAATGGGGATCACCAGAGTGATCAAATACCATGATTTTCAAAATAGGCCATTTTCGAGTTTCCTTGTGCCCTTTGTTTAAAAACGAGTCGTCGTGTAAAACCTTTCATATGAAAATGAGTTTGATTTGCATGAAAATGAACCTGTAGGCGGACTACATTTCCATATGAAGATTCGTTTTGACACAGAGGCAAAACGCAACTCGGAAATGGCCTATTGATGCACGTAAAAAAATTCCAAAAGCAGCAGACATGAAAAGAATACCCGCTTACAAAACAATACGAAGGTGCCTGGGGTTTGAGGAAATTTCGCGCAAACAAAACTTTGTGGCGAATTTTGAGCATGTGACATAATCATGCGTAAGGCCTATTCGATTACGGGAGTGGGGGTGTAAAATTTCAAACTTCTGACCCAGGTTGTTTGAAAGGTGGGCAACGCTATCCGCCGGATAGCCTGTTTTTTTTGTCAACACTGGATAGCGATTTATCCGGTGGATAGCGTTATCCAGCCTTCCAACAACTGGGGCCTGATGTGTATAGTTTTTTTCACTGTCTTCTGTTGCATAACGCAGGAAAAGGGAACAAGAAGTGATCTATCAAAATGAAAATAGGGAGCTGAAGAAAAACGCGAAGGCAATGGCAACAAGACCGCCACCAAGCAACAGGTATAATGACAAAAACAATGTCTGGGCGCGTGCGTTATAGGCCGTCCTCTGCAAAACAACAACGTGAAATGGCAAAGCTAATTTATGGTTTGGAATTGAACACTATCATTATCACTTGCCACTAGCACTACGAACATCAGTATTTACCTGATATATCGTCTTTTCCTTCCTCTCTTAAGCACAAAACGACGACCTCTTCGATATACTGGCGACCAGCGTCGTCTGTATCTAATACGCATCACGCAACCACGTCTTTTACGTTTGCGCCGCTTCACTCGTCGTCTTCGTCTCACTCGTCTTCTCCTTCTTCTTCTCTTTCTTCTTCTTGTTCGTCTTCTCCTTCTTCGTTTTCTTCTCCTTCTTCGTCGTCGCCTCCTCCTCACTTTTCGACGTATTCTTCGGCGCCGGTAGCGTCGACTGCGAGAACTGATTGGCCTATACCTTCTTTTGAATCTCGCGAGGAATCTTCCGCGTCTGATTTTCAGGATACGTCGCCGTCGTTTAAAGACTATGGTCAATTTTCGACGGTATTTTCTTGCCAAACGCCAGTGCGTTCCTACGCGAACTGTTATTTTGGGACGTCTTATTACAAGTCGCCTTTTTCCGAAGATGGTTATCCTTCCTTTAAAGTACCTGATTTGGACATGAGAAAAAAGAAACATCTATTTCTAACACAGTATGAAAGATAAATAGAACTAATGCGTGCTTAGCTGCAAGTTATTCTTCAAGTTACCGGTACTGTTGTTTGGCTGGTTTCCTTTGGAGGGACCCATGATTTTACAAAGGCCACTACCTCTAAAGGTCCTTTGCTGAGGAGCGGAGTGTTGCTACTTAAGGGACCGTGACAGGGCTCGAGTGTCGTTAACGTTCTTGTTTGAACTTCTGTATTCTTCCAATGTTGTATCAACCCAAGTTTCTATCAACTACCGTCAATTTTTTTGCGAAAACTGGCAACTTAATATATCGTTAAAGTAATCGTTTCTTGCAACATGTTACCGATAAAGACTACAGTATGTATAGCAAACTGGCCTCGGATAAGGAAAAAGAACAAAAATTATTACCATGGTTTTGGAAAAAGATTTCTTACCTGATCGTTCTGTATCCTCTTCTCCTACGAATTACTAATCTGCGACCAAAGCGATATACCTTCTTCCATTTGTTTCTATAACGGAAGCGCATTACGCAACGGCGACGTCTTCTTCTTCGTCGTCTCCGCCTTCTTCGCCTCCTCCTACGTCTTCTCCTTCTTCGTCGCCTTCTTCTCTTCTTTCGGCGCCTTTGTCGCTTTCTTGACCGTCGTCTTCTCCTTCTTCTCTTTCGACGTCTCCTCCTAATTTTTCTTCTCCGTCGTCGTTTGATATATCGACGTATGCGTACGCGTCGCTTCAATATTCGCCAACGTCGTTTTCTAAACCATCTAACTGTACCGCGTGTGATCCTGATAGGTCGGTATCCCTTTTTGAATCTGATCACGAGCTTCCTTCGGTAAATTGTTACTCCTTTCCATCTTCCTCCTGTACGCAGTTGTATTCGGTTTCGGATTCTGCGCACGGTTTTCCACCTTCTTCCTTCCCTGTAACGCACCACGCGTCCTCCGAAGCTAGTGAAAAGGAATATAACTTTCAGCTGAACATTGTGAGCCTCAAAAAAATCAAACTGGGAATTATTTCATTTTTGCTTTATTCAGAAAATTTCAGAAAAATATAATCCACATCTCAGTCTTTTCCCTCTTAAAACCTTAACTCTATTTCCGAGCACCAAAGTTTGATGGGTGCTTCCAGCCTATGGCGTTATGTTAGACGCGGGCCTGTTGAAATTAGGCCGGTCATCAGCCCAATTCAATCGAATTTCTCAGTTTTTTTATTTCACCTGTTCTCTGGCAATGGCACTTGCCACTACACTTTCGTATTGCAGCTGCTATCCTAGATTACAATACACCTAAAGTGCCACTGAAACGAAATTTTCGTATCTGAGACTTCTGCTTAATAATAAAGTTTGAACCTAACTCGGAAACAATGTTAACTTTTTTTCGCATACGGTAAGCGGAAACTGCTTTTTCAGCCGTTCGAAATTGCCTGGTTGAGCCTAAAATTGGCGGCCATCTTGGCGCGGCCAAAATAGCCTTGTGACGTCACTGGTTGTACTACTCTCATGCCGCGCTGAAATTTTAGAGCAATTATGGGAGAAGAGACTAGTATTCTAAGCTCCCCACCCCCCCCCCCCAAAAAAAAAATTATATATAGATATACCTTTGGGACATCTCAGAGCTGAAAAGCAGTTAATAACCGTAGCCTTACACATAAGGAGGAGGAGAGTCGATCCTGTGGCCTTCCAGGACATTCTCTGTGAGCAAGCAAACGAGTGCGACGTGTTCAAGAAAACAGTTCTAGTTCTTAAATCGCAAAATGATCGGGATACTTAGTCAAATGGCCAGCGCTCAATTAAACAATGTCTACACTCATAAATTGAAAATACATGAATACTAGAGAAAGCGGCTTTTGAAAATATTATCCGGCTTCACAACCCCCGGGCAAGAAGCTGTCTTCCGTTGAACGGAAAGTTTGCTTTTAAAATTTTCTCCTTAAGTCGACATAACTTAGTCGCATGCAGCTTCGCTATAACAGTTCGATTAAGAATTTAAGAAACCGTTATTCGATAACTCCTCAGTAAGCGACTTAGCTTTGGATACTTCAAATCCACAGGCAACCGCTGACGCTTTGTGAATTTCACCGCGGACAAGATTGTGCTACAGATGTCAGTCTTCACCTTTCGTCCAGTTATATCCGCTACATCCTACAAATTATCGCGAGAGCAACAATTCAAGGAACGTTGTTTTTTATGAAGGCTAAGCTAAGCTGCTATGTCTCTTAACAATGTCTGGAATTTCGCTTCTTTCATACGTTTCCACCAAAATTTCACGGCCGATGGATTACTTTGAGTTCTTTTAACATATACTCATGTCTATGATCTTGGATTTAATAATATCCAAGTTCTAAGCAATTAGTAAGAACGTCACTTATTTCGACTGCGTTCCAAGGTTTAAACGAAAGAATTCGAGCTAATTTGCACATGTGACCTTTCGCCGCCAACCGATACAAATATACGCGTGCGGCGGTAAAGCAAACCCTGTTGCAGATCACAATTTCCATAGAATCGCTTTGTCTACCAAAACAACTGTCACTTACTAGTATCAAAAATTGATGCGTGCTGTATTTAATCGAGGACTCGACTCAAAGCTTGTGGACGGTAAAATGACCTGGCGATTGTGTGGATGGCTGATGCGCTTACTGCTTTGGGCTTGTAGTAAACTTGCGGAGGATCAATTCGAAACTTGTTAATAGACCTTAAGATAAATGTGAGAATCCAAATTTCAGATCTAGGATGAAAATAAGCGACGATATATTGTGTTTAGGCTTCAGGTCTTAAAAGATATAAAAGATGCCACTAAACAGTTTAACTCTTTGGCGCTCTGCAACGTCTATAATGTGCTGGACAGAAATTACTAGGTAGAAAACCAGTAGGTAACGACAATATGAAGAATAAACTTAAATAAATCAAGTGAAAACAAGAGGGAATCTATCGCGCTTCTTTTTGTATATACCCAGTGACGTCACAAGGTCCTTAAACTCGGTACCAGAGCCCGAACACAATTTTGCTTCCAAATGTCGATTTCGGCAGCTAAAAACAGCACTTTCCGTTAGGATGTCACAAAATTAAAGTTCACCATGATTATGAGCACGTTTAAAACTATAGATTGGGCGGAGAGAAGAGAACACGAAAATTTCGTTTCAGTGGCACTTTAAGTGTCGACTAAAGAACACCAGCCGCACTACCAACCAAAAAGTGTGGAGCGCGGCCTTCTCTCCTGACAAGGTTAAGTTAGTGACAAAAACTGTGCGAGGTGGAGGACTGGCTAACGCCTTCCGATCATGTAGCAAAATTGGGAGTGTTTTATCTAAAACTGCCATTTTTGACAACCCTTCATTGAAAACAGCCCCTTCTGATGTTGTTACTTCTGACTTACTAGATTCGTTTGTATCCTCTCCGCGTGCGGAACCTAAAGAAGCGCCCTTTGGGGTATACGTTTCTCCATCTGTTCAAGTAACGGAAACGTATAACACAGCGACGTCGTTTTCTACGTCTTCTTCGCCTTCGTCGTCTCCTTCTGCGCCTGCTTCGTCGTCGACGTCGTCTTCGCCGTCTTTTTCTTAATCGTCTTCGCCTCAGTGCTTTTCTTCTTCGTCGATATCTCTTCCGTTGTCGCCTTCGTAGCTTTCGCAAATATCTTCTTCGTTTCCTTCTATTTTTGCGCCTTAATATCTTCCTTCTTCGCCTGGACATTCTTCGTCTCCTTCTCAGCAATCGCCATCGAAGCTTATAGCGGTACAAAACTCTTCCTCCCCGGATTCTAAGCAATCTTGTTTTTCTCCTGTAGCGGAAACCGAAGCCTCTTCTGCCGTAATTCTGTAACGTGCGCCAAACACTTCGTACACGGGCTTGAAATCGGCGACTAGTACGGGTTAGGGCCAGTCGTCTTCGCATGTAGTACACTACTGCCTTGCCTCTGTAGAATCTTAAACAGGAAAAAAAATAGATGTTAATGCATTAAAAGCGTGAAAAGGAATTGCATTGTTTTATATTTCTTACAGCAAGTTTATCCGTAAGGACTTGCAGGAATTTCTGGAGGAAAGTGGAAGCTTTCCTGTGATTGCTCTTTTTAAAAGTTTTTAAAAGTTTTTCTTAATGGTTTACCAGTGGCGGATCTAGGGGAGGGGCCCAGGAGGCATAAATACTTAAAGTGTATATGACATGAAAAATGACAGCTGCGTATTTGAAAGGCTTAAAATACAGAAGAATGGCGTTTTCCTTTTTGGAATATCTTTTTTCGTGTTAGAGATACTGACGTTTTTGTATTATGTAAATTAGGAAAGTGATGACGTCAAGTTGTTTGCAACTAACATTGGAAAAAACTGAACAAAGAATATCTCTGGAAATATTGAAGCAGTGTTCTTCAAACTTGGCACCAGAAATGTATACCACAAAAGAAACCAAATGCTACTCATAGTGTCGTTGTCATGGAAACTCTCTTGGTACCTTGATTTTCAACCCTTTGAAGTGGGACAGAGGGTCCTGCTGGGAATATACATGGCTCCCATATTTTCTTAACTCTCATCATTAGATTGGCTGACGTAGATGGTCCTTGGTTAAGACAAAAACTGGGAATTTCAGTTTTAATTAAGACAGGACCAGCGACAAGAAATGTTGTCATGGGAGCAACACAGCAGGCGTCATTCGAGGTACTACAGTAATGGATATTCCTATACTTTCGTAGTTTTAAAAAATGCTCCTATATCCTATATTTTCCTTGACGTCTGACTCATCCTATTTGTTTCATCGTAGTACTCCCTACTTCATTTAAATCACTAGTTATGACAGAGTCTCGCATCGCTTTGTAAATTCGCTCTTCTTCCTTGTTGAATGCAAGTCTTACCTTACATATCCAGATCTTCTCCCAACGCGGAACACTAATTTATTTCCTTTGCGAACGAGATTCCTCCAGCGACGATAGAATCTGAAGCGTAAAACACAACTTCGGCGTCTTCTTCTCTGTCTTCTCCTTCTCCTTCTCCTGCGTCTCCTTCTTGTCCTTCGCCGTTTCCGCCTCCTTCCTCTTCTTCTCCTTCTCCGTTTTCGTCTCCTTGTTCTCCTCCTCCTTCGCCTTCGTATTATTCGTCGTTTTCTTCTCCTTGCTCTTTTTCCTCTGTAAATTCTCCTTCTGATTACTTTCCAGCGTTTAAGGACTCGGAATCTCGGTTTGCCACGATAGAAACTCACCAGTCTTCTCCTTCGTCCGTAACGGATGAACAATCTCCTGCGGTACCGTATTGCACGTCGCCATCTCTTTCCTACTCGGAAATTAACTGGGTAACTTCTCCTTATCCAGCGTGCTCCATAACGTATATAGGTTTGACCTCCTGTGAATCTACAACGAGAACACAGGGGAAAAGGAAATGTAATCAGACATGTCCAAAATACAACTTGAAGATTTTTTTTCTGTACACAAGATTATCGGAGCCTTCTCATTTTAATTTTTTCTTAAGGTTTTCTTGGGATACATTTCTTTAATTCTTTTAGATACAGAACGTTTTGTTTTTTTCTCAGCTGTTTTTACAGCTGAGATGTTTAAACATGTGAGAATCTTGCCCCGAAAACGGTTTGCACGGTTTCACCAATATAACGAGCCCGGCCGAGCTCGGGTTTGTCAATTGGTATACCATAAGTGACTTCAGATGTTCAGGAACAAAATTCTTACTTGAGGGAGATGGCAACCGGAGTAAATAGTTGTTAAATCGGTTGAGCCTGCAGTTTTAAATTCGTTACAGAATGACCCAGCTGCTTCGTTTGTATGATGTTAAACCACTGAGACAACAGCTATTGGTGTATTCCTAACGGTTCGGTTAAAGTGCAGTGGATTTTATTTTCTAGGCTTTGGAACTGTTAACAAGATGTTTAATAGAAACGTGCTTGGTTCAACTTAAACACGTTTTGGAAACGAGCCTTTTATCAGTCGTTGGGATAATTAAGGGATTATTTAATCCAGCTCCCTAATAATTATAGTTTTTTAGTTACTCCAAGGTGCTGGTACCTTCAATTATTACAATTGTTATCTGCTTCTAACTTATTTTAAAACATTTCTGATGGGCACAGAAAAATAATTGTGGTTGGTTCTGTCCAATGTTTCGAAAAATATGTAAAGCTGAACCAAGCACTTTCCTACTAAAAAACGTTGTTAACCATTTCAGAGTACTGCGCAGCTTAATTTTTCTCATTGTTGTTATCTGTTTAGAACTGAATACTTGCTCGATAACTGCGATCATTCAGTTTCGACTCAATAGCTCATGCATAGTTCCATTATTATTATTATTCCATTCATTTTATATTTCCAGTATATCAAAGCCGCACGGTACATCGCTCCTTTAAGACGACTTGCTCGTTACTTGCTCATTTTGTCTGTCATTCTAGCAAAGAACGGGTCAATGCATTCTGATACGAATGCTTTCAATCAAATCTTCAAAGAAATAGCTCTTCAATGTTCTTTTCTATAACCGCAAGATTACGAGTTTCAGATTCAATACCAAGTCAAAACTATAAACGCAGGACTTAACGAAAACAAGAGTCGACATGGGCGAGGAATCAGTTTTCATCAAGACCGGTCAAACGAATTGCACGCAGGCAGAAATTGATAACATCTGCTTGTTAAACTTGCAAAAGGTGTCCTGTAGCCTAAAGTTGCTGGGAAGTTTCAAATTCAATGAGAGAGCACAAGAAACGTCAGACGAAAGTGCATGAGAGCTGAAGACCGAAGAAATGCGATAATTTAATCTTTCGTCGACTTTCGTCGATTCTGGTCCTCGTTAAGTCCTGGTCACTACTCAATTTGGACCTTACCTGATAGGTCTTGATATCTTTCCGAAACGTATCCTTAATAAGCGTCTTGTTCTGTAAACCGGATACCAGCGACGCCCACGGCGAACGCGGATCACGCATCGGCGTAGCCGTCGACGTCTAACTCTCTTTCGCCGTCGCCGTCTTCTCTTATACCTTCTTATTCGCCTCTTTCGCCTCCTTCGTCTTCTTCTCCTTCTTCTAATTATTCTTCGCCGTCGACGTGTTCTTTTTCCCACTCTTCTCCTGATAACCTTCCATCCTCGTTTCCCGAAAATGCTTACTCTTCCTCTAAACAATCTTATTCTTCTAACCCGCCGTCCGTATCTAATCACTAATCTGCGCCCCCGTTTCTGGATACGTCTCCATGCTCTTCGCACTCTGACCCGAAGACGGTAATTAGGTTTACGGAGTCGAATTAATCTACCTTTCCACCTGACCATAAGGACACCACGACGATACCTGGAAAACAGGCAAGAGACATCACATGTGGTCACCTGTGTTTCCTTGTATAGATTTCTAAATTATAGCAAGTTGTAGCTTATATAATTGTTAAAAACTAAAATTCGTATAATGCTTTCCCGCCTTGCTCTTGCTTTCCTTTATTAGTAAATCCATTGCTAAGTCTTCTGGACAGTTCACTGATTAACTTTCTTACATTCTTTAAAACTTCTGATCATTCTTTAACATGCACAACACGTCCAGGTTGCTCCGTGCCACGCCAGATAGGATTCTTAATAGTCTGTCAGTTATCTTAACGATTCTTGGGAAACAGTTTTTTTTAATCCCTCTTAATGAACTACTTCGCTTTTCAATAATTTTGACATAAAAAAAATTGTTCCTCAGATGAAAGCGATAACGGGACACAGTACACCGCGAGAGAGCCTGCAACAGATTTATCAGGCAAATATCACTTGAGTAGTAAGTGTTATATTCATATTCAGGAAGTTTGAAAGAGAATTTCATTAATGATGCTTACATTCATTCATGAAAATTTATTCATTTATCCCTCGTGGCGATTTTTATGTGCAAAACTGTTCTCCGTTGCATGTAACTTTGCCACAGTAGCCTCACTTCGGCATGCAGGTCAAGCCAAAGTTAACAAAATGTTTTCGTGTGACAAAATTCCTTGCAGCATTGTAGAATTGGTATCGTTTTGAATTTTTGAATTCCATTATCATCTTGGATTATGTTTCCATCACTTTACTTAACTGTCTGACTTTCTGAGGAAGTAGTGATATTCGAAATGGCGGACCTAATGAGGTATGGAATGGAGGCTATGCATTGAATTCAAAATAATTTTAACATGAATCATTAGAACGGAAGCAAATAATTTCTTACCTTAGATACTTGTATTTTCTGCCGTAACGGAAAACCAAACTCTTATTTCGCCTGTACACTCTTCTCCACTTTCTTCTAAATCGGAAGCGTAGTACACAGCGGCGTTTTCTTCTCAAACGTTTTCTGCGCCGTCTACGTCGTCGTCTTTGCCTTCTTCGTCGCCTTCTCAGCTTCCTTCTGTACCGCCTTCTCTTTCTTCTCAGCCTCCTCTTCAGTCTCTTTCGTCTTCCTCGTTTTCTATAATAAACTCGTTTCCATCGTCCTCTGATCTGTACTCTCACTCTTCTGCCGATTCTCAGCTTTCTGTTCAGCCTTCTGTATCTCACTCGCAGGGATTTGCCGACCCGTTTGACGTATCTCCACTTTCCTCCGACCCTGACGCGGATCTTTCTACGGATTCGTCGCACGACCTTCCTTCCAATTCTCAGTGTTCCTCGTATGAATCTGGATGGAAGCAACCACAGAAAACCAGGGAATCGGTAACAATTTCAATAATATGAAGACATGATTGATCATCACAGTTAAACACAACTTAAGCATTTATTTAGTTGTAAACACAACTAAATAACAATTTAGTTGTACACACAACTTAAGCATGAAGACATAGTTGATCATCGCAGTTATTTACACAACTTAAGGTGGCTCGAAACAGTTCCAGTACTTTCCAAGACTTAGAGTTTGATGGGTCATTATAACCACTCTATATCAGTTGGCGCCAAAATCATGGTATCAAAAAACTGCCCGATCATTGGTGAAAAAGATGCTGTCAATTTTGTGGCACAGCAGGTTACCATAGCAACAATATGACCTGCTAAAAACACCCTTAATTTTAGCTTTAAGTGCTTATAACTCGAAAACGAGCTCGGTGACCCCCATTTTTTATTATCGAATTGTAATTAACATGATAAGATGCAACTTTTTGCAAAGTTTGCAAAATTCTATGTAGGGGGTTCAGAGCCACCTTATAATGACCCATCAAACTCTAAGTCTTGGGAAGTACTGGAAACTGTTTCGAGCCACCTTAAGCAGCTGTGAAATTAAAGCCTGAAAAAATTCGAACGGGTATCGCAGAGGTCATGGGTTCGAATCCCGTTCAGGTTTGAATTTTTTTCAGGCTTTAATTTCACAGCTGCTTAAGTTGTGTATATAACTGCATGATCAGCTATGTCTTTATATCTTTCTCAGCAGTTCAAATACGTCGGATATTTCATACATTCATTTGCATTTTCTTCCATTTTCTACGGGTATATTACGAACTAACAAGGTGACCAGCTTCCAGTTGGCTTGATAGCTCAGTTGGTAGAGCACTGCGCCGGTATCGCCGAGTTCGTGGATTCGAATCCCGTTCAGGCCTAAATTTTTTTCAGGCTTTAATTTCACAGCTGCTTAAGTTGTGTATATAACTGCGATGATCAACTATGTCTTCATATCTTTCTCCGCAGTTCAAATACATCGGATATTTCATTTATTCAGTTGCAGACATATTAAGCAGTCGTGAAATGAAAGCCTGAAAAAAAAATTCCAGGCTTGAACGAGATTTGAACCTATGACCTTTGCGATACCGGTGCAGTGTTCTAACAACTGAGCTATCAAGCCAACTGGGAGCTGGTCACGTCCTGAGTTCGTAATATACCCGTAGATGGTGAAGAATACAAATGAATATACAGTCGAACCTTCCGTAAGCGACCACCCAATATGTCAAGCCCCAGTTGTCGCTTACGGGAGGTCGACGCTTACGAGAGCTTTGACCATATTGGGTAAAATTTTGTCTCATTAGCATATGGTAACTGCAGAGACCTACCCCACCTTTTAAATGTTGTATTCATGTGAAAAGTCAATTTCGAGAAAAATAAATCCGGTACTTCCCATTTAGAAATTTCCGTCTGTTATATTACCCAGGAATACGATAATGTTACACGTCACCTTATTATCCAATTTCTGCTCTATTATCTTTCAAATGGTCGCTTACGAGACGTTAAAAACAAAAGAAAATTTCAAACTTTCATTTCCAAAAGTGGTCGTGGTCGCTTACAAGAGGTTCCAAATACAGTGATTTGACTTGGAAACTTTTGGTATTTTGGAAAACTGGTCGCTGAGGAGAGGTGGTCGCAACCAGAGGTTCGACTGTATCTTTCTCCGCAGTTGAAATAGATGATCTTTCACATATTCAGTTTCAATAATATCGATCTAAAATACTTCATTTTAATAACTGCCACTTTTAAGCCACTCGGAGTTTGTTAAGTCATAGTTAAAGAGTTAATGAGTTAAGTTAATTGACTCATTTGTGTATGTTGACCTAGACACACACTTTCTCTTGTACCAATCACATAATTATTCAGCACATCTATTCAAATTCGCACGATAAACAGCTATATCATTTTCCTTCAAAAAGCCAGACAAACGTCTCCTACCTAAATGGCTTCCAGCCTCTTCTAACTTTCATGATCAGTCGTCCGCGTTTTTTATACACCTTTCTCCATCTACGGCGATATCGGAACCGTAACACACATCTACCACGTCTTCTTCGACGCCTCCTGCGCCTTCTTCGACGTCTCCTACGCCGTTTTCGCCGTCTTTTTCGCTGTCGCCGGCGACGTCTTCTTCGCTTTCTTCTAAGCTTCCTTCGGCGGCGTCTTCGTCGCTTCGCTCTTCGTTTTCTCAAGAAACGCTTTCTATACTTTCTTCTCCTATATCTTACCCGCCTTCTTCGGTATATAAGTCGTCTCCATCTTCTTCCTCTGTAAACTCTGACTCTTCCTCGCGTTAACTTGATTGGTTTTCTTCGGCCTTTCCTGGTGTAATACAGTCTGCGGCCATATCGTCGCACTGGTTTCCAAGACTGCCCTACACGTATACGTATGCGCTGAGTTGGTCGCCTCAGTATAGTCCATCTACGTTTACTCCTGATGTAAAGCTTTCGTCTTGTGTACCTTTTTTAAGAGAAAATAAGACACTCATCGCAATGAGTAACTGCAAATAAGCCTGTTTCCTTTAGTCTTAAAATTTCCATACGGTAAAAAAGCGTAAATATCATAAGAATAGAAGAATTAGACACAATGAATTCAACAGTAATGATACAATTTACTATCTTAATAAAACAATTTCAAACAAAACTTTAGGGATGCAGTTTATGTTTTGGCCTAATTAAGGATTCATTTGTATACCTATGTCTTGATATCGCCCCCCTCTTTCACTTCAAGTAATTTTGAAACGTTTTGACGGGTATATTGTAAGACCGTGAAGGTAACATTAAAAGAGGCGCGATAGAAACGATACGCAGTCACAGTTTTGCTAGACCAAGACAACCAACAACTTAAGCATATTTGCATAAATATAAAGTTGGATAAAGAGATAGATCCAACCAAAATGAAAGAAATTAACTTGACATTAACTCTTGATTTTTTTTTCCTTAGACGACCGCCGATTTTAAATGATTCCACTTAAAAAGAAGTAGTATTAAAATTTTCTCAAACTTCATCCAGTTGGTAATCATGTTTTTTATACTAGAAAAATGCAATAAAAGATAGGGGTCATCGTGCTCGTTATAGCAACTTTGTGACCGACGAGGTTTCATTACTTAGCCTTAGCTAGCAGAAAGGGCCACTAGAAATTTACTTATTGGATTAATTTATTAGAGAAGTTAAACAAACTAGACTGTGACCCTGAACTTACATTTTAAACCATGTTAGTTAAACAGGAGTTGCGATTATACTGCAAACTTAAGAATTCTCTGCGTGCGCGTATACCCGGCACTACCTAAAGGTGTGTTCTTTAAAGCATTAAAATAAAAATATTTTTAAGCAGAATCTTAAACTTTTCTTCAAATCGAGATATATTGTAGATAACCTTGTGTAAGTTAAATTCATGCATTAAAAAGTGGAGGTCGCCGTGCTCGTTTAAGAGAAAACGAGCATTTATCTCGCTCTCGAACATAGCTTGAGGGAAAACTCTTACGTTTTGTTCGCGTGCGTGCTCAGTACGCGCGCTAATGGCGCGAAAATCGTGCGCAGTAGGGATGCGTAATGCAAACCAAAGGAATCATCTTAAACTAAAACTAAGGTTTTTCGGCGTTTATAATAAAAGTTTACTTCTATTCAGGAGTTGATTGTAAAGACTCGCGTCTGCCGAGTCTGACTTTTTTTCAATAAGAAATAAAGACGTCATTCAGTCATAGAATTATGTCTACGCTGTAGTTACAAAAATAAGATATTCAAAGCAGGTCGTCGACAACAGGTCCACACACAAAGTAAAGGCTGGCCTAAGAAACGAAAGGAATTTGGACAAAATGTTGGACGGAAAAGAAGGAGCAGAATTGAGGTGTTAGTGACGGCCATTCGATCAGCCTCCGTTCTCTCCACCAATGTGGTGAGTTGGTGGAATTCCCTTGTAAAGCACAAATGTGCATTTCGTAGTGGGCATGCTGATTTTATCAATGAGGCGCGATTTTTCACGTGTTTTATTAGTGACAAGGTTTAAGGGATAATTCCAACGTACCTTACTCTCACAAATCTCCTACGTACACGCATCACCAGTCCACCTCGCCTTCGATACACTGATCTGAATTTACGGCGATACCGGATACGCAACACACATCGAGTCCTTCTTCTACGTTTCCTTCTCCTACGCCTTGACCTTCTTCTTCGTCTTCTTCGTCTCCGTCTTCTACGTCTCCTCCTTCTTCGTCTTCGCTTTTTTCGTCGTCGTCGTCTTCTCTTTCTCCTGCGCCGTCTTCGCCTCCTAGTGTATCTTTTACGATATCTGCGTACTCTTGTTATCTTCTTCCATACTCTTCCATAGCGGAACCTCACTCGCCTTCTTGTTATTCGCAGAAGCCTACGTTTCCGCCTGTAATAGACCCTCAATTTTCTTCCATATATCTTGGGTATCCTCCAAATTCTACCGACAAGTACCTTTAAGCGTCTTTTCACTGGTCGATAGCGTCCTCTTCGCCCTATTTTCACGCGTCCTCCTCGTATTCTAACAATTTAAATCAAAATCACATTAGCTTCGCACTGCCAAGATAAATTTTTTTTTTATCACGTGTTCTAAACATGTTTTATTTACTTGTACTAGTAAACCCGTTTATAGCATTATTGATTTTGATAACTTTGTTTTCCTTCATCTGTTTGTTTCTTCGTTCGTTCGTCTACTTATTTGCTGTACTTTCTTGTCAATACCTACAATCCCAGACAAAAATCTTGGGACACCAAGCAAGTTCTCCCCGCCCTCACTTACGGCTTAATTAGGGTGGGGGGGGGGGGGGATGGGGGATACGTGATCCAGCTCAAGTGCCCCAGCTCATTTTGTCCGGGATTGTAGAGACGAGATTATAATCTCTTGCTAGAGACTAGATCACGCTGTTTGGTAGGTAGGTGCACACAAACTTATACAGAATATCGAAAATGTTTCAATTAGTCCTGTTACTCAGTTTATAAGTCTCACCATGAGGTAATTTGCAAGTTGAAAAAGTGATGGCTTAAGGTTGTTAACACACGTATCCAGTATTTACAGTTCAATCATGGACAACAAAACAACTTGGCGGGTGTAGAGCCGTTTCACAAATTAAAGTAGCTTGTGTACGTAATCACATATCAGGCCAAGAGGGACCCTTACTGATGCAGTTAAACTCCTTTAACATTTTCGAACGATAGACGATTTTGTACTCCAGTTAATTCAATAATTTCCTTTTTAGATCTTTCCCAATGTAGATTGTTCACAAAAAGAGAAACAAGATTGGCCACACCAGGGTACCCTAAAGCCATTTTCAGAGACCTCTCTAAGGTTTAAATCGTCTCTGAAAAAGCGAAATGTTCCAACACTTTTGTCGTCGCTTGTAGGATCATAATCTTCTTAAAGGAATGCACCATAAAGGTAAACTTTCATAATTAATTCCGCCGCCGCTTCTCATCTTGAAATCGATTAGCTTTCGATGACAACTGACAATATAGAACATGAAAAAGTCATTAGGCATTCTTATTACCTCCATCGTCTCCATCTACCCTTTATCTTGATGCAGAAGCCCTTAGTTCGTCTTACAACTGGTTTCCAACGACGACGATACCGGTAACGCATCACGCAAACTGGTCGCCTTCGTCTCCGTGACAACTTTCTGCGCCTTCTTCGGCGTTTTCGGCGTTTTCGTCGTCGACGTCTACGTCGTCGCTTTCGTCGTCGCCTTCGTCGTCTCTTACGCCTTCTCCTTCTTCTTTGTTTTCTTCTTCTACGTCTTCTGATTTGCTTTCTTCTTTTCCGTATCCTTCGTCTTCGAGACCTACCTATTCTTCTCCACTTTCTTCCGATACGCCTCAGTATTCGCCCTCTTAATAGTCTTATCCTTGTATACCGCCTGCCACGTCTTATACACAGTTTTCCGCGACGAACTCTTGCAGTTTTCCAAAGTCTTCCATACTTGAGCCTCAATCTTCTTCGTAACCCTCGGATCCTACGCCATTTTCCTCTGCGCCTTACGAGCAAAGACTTTCTGCGATACCTAGTATAAAATAAAAAAGATGCTATTGATAAAGTTTTATAATGACATTAGAATGTTTGTCAAGATGACTACAGTGTCCCAGAGTGAAAAAGAATTTAGTCAACTTGTGGGCACCGTCACAGGGTCCGTAAAACCACCGGGAATAAGAATTGCTTGACATCCTATAAAAAATAGTTTAGAATGTTCGGTGATTGGGAGAATAAAACAAAATTAAACAAAGAAGAGATCTCTAAGCCCTGTGAAAACGGCAACATAGTAAGGGCCACTATTTTCTATTTCTTGACCATACCATAAAACCTGTTCTTACCGTAATCTTGTGTATCTTTTTTTATAAACGAAGACAAGTTTTCCCCGTCTTCGAAGCACTCTCCTCCACCGTCGTCTATAACGGAAACGAAGACGGCAAGAAGGCCGTCTTCGTCTCTTTCGCCTCCGCCGGCGTCGCCTCCTATTTCTCCTCCGTTTTCGTCGGCGTCTTCGTCGCTTCCGTCGCCTTCGTCGCCTTCTTGCTTTCCGTCTTCTGCGTCTTCTTTGCCTGACTTTATTCCTCCTGGACTTCTTATACCGCCTTCGATTTCTTACGTTCGTCCAGCGTCGTTTATATCTGATCTTAAAACGTTTTCCCAGTTTGAAAAGCCTGAGTTTCTTCATGAACCGCAATTTCAGGTTCCTGCCTAATTTGCGCACGTACCTCCATCTCCTGCGAATATTCACCTTAAGGTTCCTATTGATGGACACCCAAGGCCCCCTCCTACCAACTCTTGCTCTTCCGTTGCTGAATCTAAAGAAGAATCGACACCGCGTCATCTTAAGAGCTTGTGAATTAAAGTCCATAACTAATAAGCACGCCACCACAGCGTTTACATTTTCTCAATAGCAAAGCGCGCGAGTGACGTCATGACTCAGACAAGACTCAGACAAACAAGCCGGAATTGCGGACGATTTTCCTAAAACACTTTCTAAAACAACCGGTGTTCCCAAAACACATTTTTGAAACGAAAACTTCGCCTAGATTCCCGCTAGTTCTCTCAGAAAACGCTGATGTTGTATGAGCCTCGTGGGGGATATAATCATTTGCATTCTATTTTTAACCCTCGCGCGCTTCGTTATTAGTGGTTTTGACCATCTCATTTTCCGGGTCTCTGGCCGAAGACACGAAGACCTGTACAAGTGGCTTCCGCTGCCACTTTTTCTCCCCAAAACTCAAATGCACAACACACGCACACGACAAAGTTCAATCCTCTTTAAAAATGCATTCAGTTAATCTGAAGAGTTTCCATTCCAACTAAAAACTGAGCAGAAAATATTTGTTTAACGGCAGAGTAAGATTCCAAGTGAGAAGGGTCCTGTTGTCAGGAATTGCCAGCAACGAAAAATGTTTATGGGAACCAGCATCATTTTAAAAGGAGTAAAAATACCGTTAGTAAAAAGTTGTTCTGAAAAAAAAATTGATTTCTGGAATATTCAGACTATTCACTCAAAACATATCATGGTATTATTAAAATACTTTTGCTGTTTAAATTGCAGTCACTGTAAGTACATATTGGATTTAAAAAAGTGGGGAAATACGTACAAGTTAAATCTTCAAATACCAGAGTTAAAAACTGAGAACTCACCTCAATAACCTCCATCGACGCCTGTATAGGAATCTCCAGTATCTTCCAATTCTACGAATCGGCCTGAAGCGGCCACCATATCTGAAACGTATCAACGAACGTCGAAGTTTTCGTCGTCTTCGTCTCTGTCTTCGCTTTCGCTTGCGTACTCTACGTCTCCTTCGTCTTCGTCTCCTTCGTCTTCGTCTACGCCGCCGTCTTTTCAAACGTCGCCTCTTCAAAATTCGCTTTCTTCGTCCACGTCGTCCTGTTATTGGAAATATCAGCTAGAGGTATTAAATATTGCCGGATAATAAAACAGGTATTCACTGAGAATTCAGGTAAATCCCTCAGATATAAGAGTGAAGGAGAGGTGTAAAAGCCTCCCTTGGATTTGAAGTTTACGATCGGAGGACTATTTTGGGGGCGAAAACTTTTGCGGTGGCTTTTCTGGGGAAGGGATTTCTTGGAGATTCTCTTATTTTTTTTGTCAATTATTTCGTTGAAGTTCCCTGTGTCAAAGGTGTTTCTGAAGGGGTTGATCGTATCCCAGTCCAAAAGATCGTTGTCAGACTTTACTTCCTCGATTGGCATTCATGTTTGAGAATCATTTTCGTGAATAAAAAGTTGTCCTAAAGAAGAAAATTACTGCAAAGAGTTTTAGCACTTAAGTCGTATGGCGATAAAGGTGCGAAAAAAATTCTCATAAGAACGTACTTAGGCAATACACTATCCAGGTTTCTGTGGCTTTTGCACGAGATACGTACCTATGTTCTTGAAAAAGGGTTATTGTCATCAGGGAGGAGTATAACAATCTTTATGACCCTGTATGGTAGCCATACTTCTTAGAAATGAATAGTCAGAGTTAATGTCCTTACCTCGTCTAGTTCTTCTTCTGTATCGCAACCTTCTTCCTCTGAACCACTTACCACGCCAACGAACAAATCCAAGTCTTCCTTTCCTCTTCACAAGAACTCTTCGACCCTTGTACTTTGTAAACCATGTAAATCGACGTCTTATGGGCCGGAACCTTTTAGCTAGATTTACCCAGAAACGTTTTCCAATGCGCTTCAGGGCCCTATAACCTTTGCGAAGACGGATCTGGAAAGTTCTTGGGTTTCGACGGAGTGGTCTCAAGCGGTTCTTGTAACGTAGATACCAACGTTGACCTTTACGATGGATTCGATGCCACCTTCGTCCCACCATTACTTTCCACACGCTTCCACGGTTTTGCAGTCGTCGCCACTTGCGCAAGAACTTAATTCTCATACGTCTTCCTATCTTTCGAAGCAGTATAAAACGTTTGCCATATCTTACACGATAAAAGGGTCTTCCTCGTCTGAGCTTCCGGTATTTCCTCTTGAATAGCACCCTGGGCCGCCTTAGTCCTTATAAAAAAAAAACGAAATGTTAAATTGAGAATTAATGATAATAATACAGCAAGTTTTTTCAGAACTGAATAAAAACTCACAGTATTAAAATTCCAGAAAGATTTATTTATCACCAAATAAGTCTCGAAGTGACTGATTCCTTTGTAATATTTTTTCACGGTCGGAACACTGGCAATATCGAGTATGAAATAATCACTTACTTCGTCTCCTTGCGTAGGATCTGTTTCGCACTGCAAACAGAAAAGGAAAGCGTACTTAGTAACGCCAAAACCCAAACCTTGCTTTCACTGTCACGCAATAAAAATAAATAAATCGAAAACCATCCGGTGGAAAGAGCTTAGAAATTGTGATGTTACAGAAGATAACTAAATAAGACAGTTCTCCAAGTTTTAGGCCTGCGCGTTTGTCCAAACTTCAGATATTCGTCGAAATGTTTCGCAGAAATTTACAGAGCCCAGTATAAAAACGCCATGTTGCTGTACATTCGTGGTATACCAATATGGCGGCCGGAAAATAGTGTAACCATCTGGAGCTTACTTTGGCTATCTAGGCGACTGACTATCAGCACTGAAAATAAACTCCAAAATCACACCTTTTCGATCCTACAAAAAAGGGGCTACCGGTGTTATTTTTACACCAATGCACGGAAACACGATTGCTTTGTTAACGATAGAGAGCGCTTAACTCTCAGTTAATAATCTATTGCCTGTTTAGCAACTGAAAGGAAAGCACCAGATCCGTTGATTTTTTAGGTTTTGAACTTTTAAGTGAACTCCAAAATCACACCGTTTCAATCGTGCAAACGCCGAGCTGGTGTTTTTTAAATCAATGCATGGAAACATGAATGGGATGGTAACGTTAGAGCGCGCTCATCTCTCAGTAAAATGACTTACGCTTGAGTCGTCTTCGTTTTCTGTAGCGTATCCTTCGTTTGGACCATAATCCTTTGAAACGGAACTTGAAGAACCTTCTTCTTCCACGTCTTACTCGCCGTACTTTGATACGCTTTCCACGGTAATTGAAGAAACGCGAATGCCTAAATGTGAACTTCACCCCACGGCCTTTGAACTTGATGTAAAATCTTCGCCCGCGTCGTGTAACTTTTCTGTAGCGACGCTTGACACGTATCATAAACCTCCGAGTGGTTACCCAGCGTCGTCCCCAATATAGCATCCACCTCGTTCCCCGTTGGATAAGGCGGCATGTTCTTCTCCCAATGCGCACAAACCAACGTCGTCCGCGGCGTATGGGGCGATACCATCTCCTTCGGAAGTACAGCTTCACTCTTGATGTCAATCGGCCGATACGGAACTTACGACGTCCAAGTCTGAAACGCATAATACGACGACCGCGTCTTATTCGGCGGATTCGCTTTTTGAATCGGAGTTTTCCTCTTCGGTAACCTGTTGACGAAAACAAAGCAGATTAAAAAAAGAGATATAAGGTACTAGTAGAGTGGAAAGGAGGGCTTGATATATTAAAAAGGGACAGACATGATATTAAAGGATGTTCCCTACTTCTGTTAGTGCACACCCGTTCTGTGCGCGCATCACGCACAGCATGGTTTGCGTGCTACGCGCGCGCTAGGGTTGACATGGCCTTAGCAACTAATTTCATCCAAAATGTTACCAAATGACCCGGTGCTAAAACCAGGAACACCAAAGTCTTAACCACTAACTGTATATGGCTTCCAGCCGAAACAATCTCTTATCCGTACAACACTGAAATTCAACTGTAAACATGCACCTAAAGGTCGAGGCATAGTGCATGCACAAAAAAAGTGCGAGAGTTACAAATGTTTGACTTACTGGGGAGTTGACAGAAAAAAATGCAACGGACACCGAAAATTAAAAGCTTTCAAAAAAGGTGAAAAGGAATCATGTAACTTTTATAAACGCGTGGCTACCCCCCCACATTTTCTGTTATGAAATAGACGTGGCAGCCTATTCAACACGTGATTAGTTTCTAGTTAGGAGGAAAAGCTATTCAGGCTGGATTTTGGCTGAACCAGAGGAGAACGGTTGTCAGAGACACGAAAAGCGCTGCTGCGACGATTTTGTCGTTAAATACATTCCAAAAGTGTTTTTTATGTTACCATTCGCCAATGTAGTTTAAAAACCATGTAGTTTATAAATGGGTTATGTCTGCAAAGGTAAATTCAAAGGAAATCTGTGAAGCAATACCTTTACCTTCTTTCAGAAAAATGCAGACGTCAGCATTTTTGTTCGGAAGTCATTTGTCAGTGACATGAATAATGAATTTACGATAGTTATTTGTGTCCTCGCAATTGAAGTGGAGTTGTTACCCATTCAAGTTATAACTTCAAATTCCAACAGGAGAAGGCTACTGAAGACGTTTATTTTAATTATTTTTTTCCTACAAGTATTAGATCTTGGAATGGCCTCCCTAAAGACATAGTCGAAAGTAGTTCTTTGGAGTGATTAATTCATCCTAATGATTGTTCAAATAGATTTTGATGCTTTTTTTTTGCTTTTTTATCATTATTATTAATTAATTATATGTAGTCTTGTTTTAAAAACATTTGGTACGATATCTTGCGAGTTTTACAAACTAAATTAAATGTAGATGCAGGTGTAGATAAAAAAAAACTGAAGTGTATTGAAGTGAAAAACATAAAGTGTATTCAACTCAAAAAACGTGATGTGAACTAAACAGGATTACTCACGTTTCCGACGCTGCCTCCTTTGTCGTCTTCGTCTGCGGCCTGTAAAACGAAATATTCGTTGAATTAACTGAAATAATGCCAGATTAGCGCAATTCTGTCTACGCTATTGGGGCCCTTCCATGAGTCATTTTCGGAGCTCCCGAAAAAAATTGCAGGTCATTGAAATTCACAGCTAGAAGGCAATGCAGTAAGTGTGACGTGGCTTTCCCTTGACTAAAGCTTTTTATATAATGGCCGTCTATGACTTAACGGAATAGCATGAGAGCAAAATATACTTTGTACGCTTTCTTACCAACAGACATGTAGCTCAGCAATCACAGGCTACAATCCCAGCAGATCGATTGACGCCCAAATTTCACAGGCATGCAAACGGATTTACGCACAAAATTTAAAAAAAAAATAGAATTCAATGTTCGAAACAAACGTTTTATTTAAGACATACACACAAGGTGTCCACTCGCATCTGATTGTTTCATAAACAATGGGGTTGAGTGATACATGACAGTTGTACAAAATGAATTCTAATTAACAAGTAGGTTAGGAGCTTGAGATTTCTTCGAAGACTTAGTGCGTTTGAAATGCAAATTTATAATTGGATCTTCTAGTAAATAATTAGCAATTAGCTTATGAGCTCGAGATTTCTACGAGGTGATAGTTGATGATGGCCCGAGGGCCGAATCAACTATCGCCTCATAAAAAACGTGAGCGATTGAGCAAATAATCTAATAGTTTTAGTAGATTTTCTAACTGAAATTTACTTCAAATAGCGGTTTCCAATTACTTCTCTACATATTCATAAACTCTGCGCCTAAGAACGATCGCTTGGATTGAATTGTTATTTGAAATTGAAGTTGCGTGTGTGCGCGCATCATTTTTTTTTAATACTTTCATGTTTTTAAAGTTAAGAAATCGTGAATGTTCTTCTTTTTGCCTTCTCAGGAATTTAATTATCCATTTGCATCAAAATCATCCTTCAAACTGAAAAACGAAGGAGAGAAGAGAGATTCGGAAAATTGAACAATGTCTTCTCGACACAAATGGATTTGTCACTGGGTGTTACTCTGTCAGGTTTCCCAAGGACTTTTGTTCCGCAATGTGGATTGTTGTTCAGCTGACGTCAAAGAACTGGTATCAACCTGACGTTTTCATCTTTCATTCCTCCCCTACGTCTCACTCTAAATTCAATTAATGATACTAATTTAAATGTTAGAATACTTACGCCTTGCCTTTCTTCCTCGTCTTCCATAACGCCCTAAGACAATAACAACAACTTCGATTATATTCATAAGTAAGTCCTAATCGCACTGTCTCAAACATGTACCTACCACGATATTACCAAGTAACAATGCACCTCGTTATTAACCTTATACAACAACATCATCAATTCAAAGCTGTTGTATTTTATGATGATTAAGAGAACGTTTTCTTCACAAACCGCGCATAAGAAAAAATGTAGGAAAGATTTCTTTTCAGGCAATAGATCTTTGGAAAGAACTTCCAACTCATTTCAAAGAACTTAGCGTATTTGCTTTTTCAAAAACAATAAAACATCATTATTATCATAATAATTATTAATTATTATTTTGGTCTCCCTTGAACTAAACCGTACACTGAAAATTCTTCCTTCATCTTTCCTGTCCTTCGTTTAGACATAACTAGACTGGAGGCTACCTCGAAAACCTAATGGTTTATTTAGCCTCCAGTCTCGTTAAAACGAGATTACAATTGTCACCCTATCTGCAACATGTTATATATATTAAATATACTATAAATGTTAAATATACCTATTTGTATTCGTATCTTGAGCTAAAGATCAGAATGTTGCGTTTTATTTACTGCCATTACTACTATACAACAAAAACATTAACCAATTGACTGGAAAACACAAATTACTATTTATTACTGTATTGTCTATTTGAATCAACTCACGTCTGAAACGGATCCTCCTTGTTTTACCATAACGGCCTTTCCTCAATATTCGCACACGCCGTCTGCCAATCAGCTTCACTCTCACTCGCTTACGTCGGATGCGTATGCTGCAACGAACCCGGCGCCTGACGCGCCTCCATCGTTTCTTTCGCCTTACGTACCATGTCTTCTTACGCCGTCTGATTCGTAGTCTTTTTCCTTTCAGTTTCAAAGTCAATCTGACACGTTTTATTTTTCTCCACTTTCCTCGCCTTCTTACAAACCACTTTCGACCGAATCTTCGAAGTCCGCACCATCTTCTTCTGATGCGTACTCGCCATCGCCTCCCAAAGCGTTTTATTTTCCTGTATTTTCGCCTGATTATAATCCTTAACCTTCGCCTAAACCTACGGATAGGTCTCTTTAGGCCGAAGTAGTATTTCCTTCTTATTTTGACACGGCGTCGTCTACCAAGGTATCGGATATATCTCCTACCTGGAAAGACGAAGGATATAGTTGAAACGATTAATTTCTGACGGAACTCAGTGTTGTTCCCGTTGATAACCGGGTAAAACAGATACTTGAGATTTATACGAGTTAATAACTTTTCGTATAAATTTGAAATTTCAAGAAATGGACAACGCTTTTCAGTTTGAAATGCATGTTTCGACAGTAACTTCTGTTATCGTCAGTTACAACTTTGAAATTCAGGGAACAAGCTGAGATCTTGTGTTTATATTTCAATCCCAAGAAGCCTGAGAAAATTCCATTGTAGAAGTTATTGTTGGAAAAAATATTATGTACTTATTGACTGAGTGGGAGGGCCGGACGGGAAAATATTTGGCTCGAGGTCAGGGCGTACGGACCGAGCGCAGCGAGGTCCGTACGTCCTGACCGAGAGCCAAATATTTTCCCGTCCGGCCCGACCTTACTCAGTCAATAAGCATTTTATCATATGACCACTTACTGTTGAAAATTTTGAAAATTCTGTTCGAGCCTAAATAGGACGCGATTACATAAGATCAGACGGCTGCGCGCGCGGAACAATTACATGAAAGTTTGTACAACAAAAGTTTGTCACTTAGTCTATCAGTTTCTTCGCGTTAAACAAGAAACTCGCAATTCATCGAAAAACACAATTCACGTTCTCATTTTTATTCATGCTAAAAAGCCAACAGAAAGTTGACATAAAGCTGTCAAAAATATGTCAAGCCATCAAAAACTTAGCGAGTGACAAAAGGTCGCTTCACGCTTCACTGAAATTGTTTACAAATCTTCATCTGAAGACTCACGAAAATTTCGGCGTCGTTTCAAGCTATTTGTCGACCTCTTGGATTCTCTAAAACAAGGGACAACCGGGCAACTGAATATTTATGACACATGTTGGCTCCTGCAAATAGTGCCTGGGTTTGCCGACTTTGCTGGTGTAGTGGAAATTACACGGTTAAACACAAGCGAGTTTTTATATTTATCTGGATGAACTTGTATTCGCATTCAGTTTTGTCTCTTCAAATAAAACTGACGTAGAAACTACAGAGCAGTTTATCCTACTGCACACACGGTATGTTTGTGATTTTTCTGGTTCAACCAACTTCTCCCAGAAACTCTGAAACTCGAAGAAAACATTTAAGCTTATAAGACTTATCGTACTTTGTTTACTTCTTCGGTTTTCTTTCTTTTGACCCACGATGAATTCTTTGATGCATTTGAAGGAAAGAAGTTTCGCCGACTGTTTGTTTATTTGAAAGGTTAATTATTGGACAGTTTATCCGGAAAAGTTGTTTCCTTGACCGCCTGTTTGCTTGTTGGTTTCTGAGAAAGGTGTGAGCTTCTTCATTTGCGAGGAGTGTTAAATTTCTTTCTTTGTTTTCGGAGTGAGTTGGCGACTGAAGAAGTAGTTCTGCATGGGACAATTCGCCTGGATAGTAAAATTCGCTCTCAGAATGTTCACTTTCATGACTCATTGTGGAGAGAACAAACTTTGGCAGCAACAAAATATTGTTTTTGCCGTTAACACGCATCGACTTTGCCACACTCATTTCTAGTAGGGCCGTACGCATTTCTAGTAGGGCCGTACGTGTTTTTCCGGCCCTATCACTTCGAGGCGTACGGCCCTCATACGGGACCTTTTCTCTTATGGTTTTGCAAGGAAATTGCGCGCGGGGCCGTACGGGTCATATGATAATTCTGGTTATAACTCAGTAGAAGAGAAGAAGCGCCTTCCTCAGTAAAATGTTACGGGATCAAGAAATGTTACGTTATTTGAATGAACTGGTCAGTCACTCGCTATACTTACGTCTTATAGGTCGTCTTCTCCTCCTTAGCTTCCTTCGACCTAAACAGAAAAAAAAGAACACAAAGGTAAAGTCATTTCAAACTTGCCCTTCCGTCTCAGCGAACTGAACCACCACTTCTAAAGTGTATACAGTCACACAAAATGACAGAACGTAGTTACAGTGGTCCTCAATTTAACGGATCTCTATATAACGAAGTCCTCAGTATAACGAACGATATTCTTCGCCACAGCAATAGTAAAATGTTTGGAAAAAACCTCGTTATAGTGAACTCCCTTAGCCCTTCGTTATATCGAGGTTTTACTGTATTAAGTTCATGGAACCCCGCTTTACACAAAGCACGTTAATACCAGCTCGCCAATAATACTGCCCGTTTTTCTGGCTCTGTTAAGTTGTCGGGAGGAAAAAAGTTAGTTTCAGTTTCCCATAAACTTAATGTAACATGACGAGCTCTAGAGAAAGATAATGATTCAACGGAAAACAAAAATTGTTTCCCTCGGGTAATTAAGTGTATTGTTGAATAGCTAGAGTTTAGTGCAAAGTGATAAAGCAAGAAGAATAACTCCCAAGTCTAACTAACCTCTGGTTAGTACGAGAGCGGTTGACCGTTGCTTACTTACCTCCCGCCGGACGACTTTGAAATTAGCCTATTGCTAAGTGGCCATAAATCAACCAAAAAGAGCGCGCGTTTGATTCAACCAAACTTCATGTATATAACAAAGTAATTTCTTTACTTGAAAATCCCGGCTGTTAAATAGGACCATCCGATTAAGCGCCACAAACGACCCTCAATCTTCCAAAGCCGCAATTT
Source organism: Micromussa lordhowensis (assembly GCA_964020085.1). Taxonomy (NCBI): domain Eukaryota; kingdom Metazoa; phylum Cnidaria; class Anthozoa; order Scleractinia; family Lobophylliidae; genus Micromussa; species Micromussa lordhowensis. Next base: position 37,464,233 of record OZ026595.1, read on the forward strand.
TTATATACATTTAATACGACCGCTCGAAATTCCTTATCAAGTAATTAACAAAAGCAAATACCGTTGTGTTCACCATACTGAGAAGAGCAGTCGATAGAAAGTTAATGTGTCAGGACTTCATTTAAAGGGATTTTTGTTGGTGTTACAACTTGAAAGTAAACCGTTGGACACCCCGTTAATACGACCACGTTTATGCCCCGTACTGCTCTTCTCTCTGTTAACTAAACTCAACTCACGTCTGAAACGGATCCTCCTTGTTTTACTATAACGGCCTTTCCTCAATATTCGCACACGCCGTCTGCCAATCAGCTTCACTCTCACTCGCTTACGTCGGATGCGTATGCTGCAACGAACCCGGCGCCTGACGCGCCTCCATCGTTTCTTTCGCCTTACGTACCATGTCTTCTTACGCCGTCTGATTCGCAGTCTTTTTCCTTTCAGTTTCAAAGTCAATCTGACACGTTTTATTTTTCTCCACTTTCCTCGTCTTCTTACAAACCACTTTCGACCGAATCTTCGAAGTCCGCACCATCTTCTTCTGATGCGTACTCGCCATCGCCTCCCAAAGCGTTTTATTTTCTTGTATTTTCGCCTGATTATAATCCTTAACCTTCGCCTAAACCTACGGATAGGTCTCTTTAGGCCGAAGTAGTATTTCCTCCTTATCTTGACACGGCGTCGTCTACCAAGGTATCGGATATATCTCCTACCTGGATTAACCAAGAAAGCACTTCTTAATAATAATCATTCAAAATATTCAAATAAGAAACTGCAAAAAATAAAAAGGTAGTAATGTTCGCAGGATATATTGTCTTCTTTCAGTAAGTGAAATGAACAGTTGTGTAGTGACATCAGGCAGGTAAAACACTTGTGCTGAATAGACCAATTCTGATATATTAAAAGTCAGCCTTAACAATAGACCTCAGCATGAGGCTCTGGGGAATAAATCCCACAAACTCTGTAGTTATTCCCTAAAGCCTCGTACTGAGATGTGTTGTTTTAGGCTGAACGTTAGTAAGAAAGCTTGAGTCAAATTCACCGGCAATGGAAAATCTGATCACGTGGTCTTGTGTTTAAGGAAATTCAATGGAAATGTTAATTTAGTTAACTTAAATCTTTGAGAGCTTCATCATTCAAATGAGGATAGATAATAAATTGTTGGTAAGAAAACGCTTAAAAACCCGTGCGTAAGATCCTACATTTTTTTAAGTCTGGCAAAATAAGTTCTTGTATCTTGTGCTAGTTATTGACAGTTTAGGGTACGTAGGTTCTTAATTGGTTGTTAACTAATTTACATGAAGGAGATATAGTTATTGATTACCAGAAAAGGACGTAAGGGTTAGAGGTTTGGTCCTTGAATATACAGAATTCGCAACTGTATTGTGTTTTCTTGTAATATAAATTTGCAATCTTAAAGTCACACTCCGTGGCTAAACTGTAATTAGCCGTAGCCTATGCAATTTTCCCTTTCGTAAACAAGCGATGCCATTTTCGCAACACTTAGAAAATTTCTCAACAAATTTTTCTCTACTAATATAAAGAAAAATGAAAATGTTACTAACCACCCAGTATCGAACCTGGAACCTCTGTTTCTTAACATCCCTCTTATACCACTACACTACCAGGTTCATCCGCCAAATTTCCGTAAAATTTAATTATAAAACGTGACATTCTTAAATGTTAATGATAGAGCTGCCCCAACCTGCAAATAAAAGCTAACCGCAAGCAAACCAGTGTGAATATGAACAATTAAGTATTTGGTGAGTGCGTTTTACTCCCTCAACAAATTATAACCAGTTTCTACCGTGTCCAGGCCTGAACAGAAGCAGATATGGCATCGTCCACTCTAAAAGGCTTGGTTGCTAATTCTGGCAAGCTTGGTTACCAATTATGGCATCGACCGTTAAAAATGGCATCGCTTGTTTACGAAAGGGAAATAGGCGTAGCCTATATACGAACGTGCTTGATCTTGCTTAGCTAAACAAGTTTTTGCGTCTTAAAATGACAAATTTCTGCCAGAAGGTTCTTAAACCATTTTATCATATGACCCGTACGGCCCCGCGCGCAATTTCCTTGCAAAACCATAAGAGAAAAGGTCCCGTATGAGGGCCGTACGCCTCGAAGTGATAGGGCCGGAAAAACACGTACGGCCCTACTTGAAATGCGTACGGCCCTACTAGAAATGAGTGTGGCAAAGTCGATGCGTGTTAACGGCAAAAACAATATTTTGTTGCTGCCAAAGTTTGTTCTCTCCACAATGAGTCATGAAAGTGAACATTCTGAGAGCGAATTTTACTATCCAGGCGAATTGTCCCATGCAGAACTACTTCTTCAGTCGCCAACTCACTCCGAAAACAAAGAAAGAAATTTAACACTCCTCGCAAATGAAGAAGCTCACACCTTTCTCAGAAACCAACAAGCAAACAGGCGGTCAAGGAAACAACTTTTCCGGATAAACTGTCCAATAATTAACCTTTCAAATAAACAAACAGTCGGCGAAACTTCTTTCCTTCAAATGCATCAAAGAATTCATCGTGGGTCAAAAGAAAGAAAACCGAAGAAGTAAACAAAGTACGATAAGTCTTATAAGCTTAAATGTTTTCTTCGAGTTTCAGAGTTTCTGGGAGAAGTTGGTTGAACCAGAAAAATCACAAACATACCGTGTGTGCAGTAGGATAAACTGCTCTGTAGTTTCTACGTCAGTTTTATTTGAAGAGACAAAACTGAATGCGAATACAAGTTCATCCAGATAAATATAAAAACTCGCTTGTGTTTAACCGTGTAATTTCCACTACACCAGCAAAGTCGGCAAACCCAGGCACTATTTGCAGGAGCCAACATGTGTCATAAATATTCAGTTGCCCGGTTGTCCCTTGTTTTAGAGAATCCAAGAGGTCGACAAATAGCTTGAAACGACGCCGAAATTTTCGTGAGTCTTCAGATGAAGATTTGTAAACAATTTCAGTGAAGCGTGAAGCGACCTTTTGTCACTCGCTAAGTTTTTGATGGCTTGACATATTTTTGACAGCTTTATGTCAACTTTCTGTTGGCTTTTTAGCATGAATAAAAATGAGAACGTGAATTGTGTTTTTCGATGAATTGCGAGTTTCTTGTTTAACGCGAAGAAACTGATAGACTAAGTGACAAACTTTTGTTGTACAAACTTTCATGTAATTGTTCCGCGCGCGCAGCCGTCTGATCTTATGTAATCGCGTCCTATTTAGGCTCGAACAGAATTTTCAAAATTTTCAACAGTAAGTGGTCATATGATAAAATGCTTATTGACTGAGTAAGGTCGGGCCGGACGGGAAAATATTTGGCTCTCGGTCAGGACGTACGGACCTCGCTGCGCTCGGTCCGTACGCCCTGACCTCGAGCCAAATATTTTCCCGTCCGGCCCTCCCACTCAGTCAATAAGTACATAAGATTCTTACACGCGGATTTTTACCACTTTCATTAATTGTGACCGTTGTTTGTGTTTAGGACACGGTGTACTTACGTTTTCCTCGTCGGCCACGCCTTCGACCTGAGATCAAATACACACAAGACTGCATAAGTCGAAAAACAAAATACAAAATGAAACAGGTGTTCCTAGGGAAATGAAAAAAACAGAGAGAAAACCCCAAAGGTTTCCTGTCATTTTAACGCCATTTATTTCATTAACTAGGCGAATTAGGCAATCCTGACGACCCTTTCATTTGCACGACTTCCATTCGGTGGCCCACAGATGCTGGGTAACTAGTTTCTGTATATGTAGGAAACTATGACCTCCAGTCAAGTAAAATTGTGTGAAAGCTGCAAGGATGCAAATCATTATGTACTTACGCCATCCTCGTCCTCGTCTTCTTCTTCGTCTCCTTCTTCGTCGTCTACGTCGTCGTCGTCGTCGACGCCGCCTTCGGCGTCTTCTCTTTCGCCTTCGACCTACAAAACGTAAATAAGGTCAAAGTTGTGAGTATGGACCCCTGCAAGGTTCTGTGTGCTTAAGTGTGAAAGAAAGGTAATATCACTTACTGAAGAAAATAAAAACTAGATGCGTACGCGGGGAGAAACAAGGAATAAAGGCAAAAGTAAGACTTCAGGGTTATGATAATGTAGAGCGGAAACATGCACTTAATAAATCGAAAAAGAAGCTGATAATGCTGTTTTGTAATGAAGACTTCGCACTGCTACGACTTTACTAACAACTCGAGAAACATCAGTCAGTAAAAATGACGAGCAAGCTACAAAAGGGATATGTTATACTCAATCTTTATTGAGACATCTCCAATTATGATCGTGCAACTATTTCTTTTTACTACGGATTACAATTCTGCTCTCTGTGAAAGAGTAAACGTTCTAGTTTACCAAGTACAATAAATAGGTTGGTCTGTCTCCTTACCTCGCAGGCGACGTTTCCTTCCATATCGCACATGTTTACTTCTCAGCCATCTTCGTCGGAATCTAATCCGGTACCGTCTTCCGTTTCTCTTTACTAAAAGTTTGCGTCCTCCATAATGCATGAAATAGACACGTCGACGCCTGACCGGGATCAATCTTTTACGGAACCGCAAATAAATCCTCCTACCACGGCGCGTCACGTTTCTCCATTTTCGACGGAATTTAATCTGGTACTTGGAAGTTCTAGTGAAGACAGGCCACTTTCGGCCACGATAGATAACGCGGAACCTCCGGCCGTACCGTCTTATAGGAAGCCATGAACGACCGTATTTCAAATACAAAATGCCACGCCTACGTTTTAATGGTCTCCATCCTCTCTTAAAGTACACTCGAGATCGTCCCCCACGTCTTCGAATGTGGTAGCGGCGTCTTCTGTATTTCACAGTCCATCGTCTTCTCCCTGCTCTCACGCGTCGGCGCTTGCCGCGGAACAGGAGTCTACGAACACGCCATCCTAGGGGGAGACGAGAACGTTGGTGGGATTAGAGTTTTGCGAACCAGCTAGCTTTACTGCCAATTTTAGGGAACATATTAAAACTTCTTTGCGGTTTTCCAAAAACTACATGGAAGCTAGTTTGTTAAAAGGTGCTTTAACTGCGTGCATGGTCGCAAACTGTTCATTAGCCCACTAGCTGCTTCGTAGCCAGGCATTTCTGTTAAGGGAAAAAGATCAGAAGGTTGGACTAGTTAGAGTCCTAACGAGTCTTTACGCGCTTATTGTCTGGTATACAAGATAAACATACTCTTTCGGTATCGTCTTCTTCTTCGCCTCCTCTGTTTACGCCTTACTCGACGGCGTCTGCGTCGTCGTCTTCGACGTCTTCGACGCCTTCTCCTGCGTCTTCCTATTCTCCTCCCTGTAACCAAAAAGCTGTCAATCAATGCGGAATATTCTAAACACAGTTACCTTACCCCTTCTTAGCCCTGCCGAATATTAACCACTTTGATTTGATTCGTAGAACAAGCCAAATTGTGGTTTCAATTACCAGTCCCCTCTATGAGACGCGCCTGCAGGGAATCGTGGTAAGTTTATTTATCATCTTGGACTGGATATTTGTTTAATTAAATTCTAGTACCATGATTCTCTGCGGGCACATCTCATAGAGGGAACTGGTCATTCAAACCCATTCAACGTGAGGCTACAACAACGACGTCATGTTTTATGCCACTATCGATAATAGGCTGTTTGCATGATGGCGTCATTTGACTATAACTACCGCAATCCTTCACTTTTTCTGTTTCTCATGTTAATTAGGACAATTGTTATTTAAACCCCACTGAGGCTTCAATATTTAACTAATAAACAAAAAAACCGAAACGAATTCTGGTAGTTGTAGTCAAATGATTTACTGCTTGCAATGCATGTACACGGTAACTCTAATAGTCTCGTGCTTCATGTGACATTCCTTATCCAGTAGTAGCCATGCAAATCTCTCTTCATTCTTTACAAAATGGGTTGTTTTCAAAAGGGAACTCGAAGTGATCAAAACGCCTAAGCATAAACTGAGGAGAAGATTATAGAACAGTACACATGTCTTATGCGCCTACTGGCGCGCACAGTCTGCATGATGACACATGTCTCCAAGGAAGCTTTAATAATAGTTTATTCACAATTAATCACCTGCAGAGAACAAACAAAGATGACAACAATACATTGACGACAAAAATACATGAGAAATTGTGAAGGGAGGTAGAAGAGGTTATCCCTTTCTAGTCCACCTCCTTAACATATATAGCAAAAAAAAAAAACTAATTTCTTATCTGTAAATTTAAAGCTATATACAATTAAGTATCATTATATAATAAAGGTTCAAAATAGTAATTAATATAAATCGTATTTTAAGAAAATTCATTAACTAGCTTGTTTCTAAAAGTTCTTAGGTCTTTTGCTTCAGCAGTCTCTTTTCTTAAATTGTTCCATAAATTAACAATGCGAAGAAAGAAAGAGTGTTTATAGCAATTTAACTTAGCAGATTTCATCTTAAGCTCTCAACTCTCCCTCTCTCTTATTCTAAGAGGATCAGCACACAGTCGGGTTCCCCAAGATGAGATTCTAACAAGATAACCTACTAAATCCATAGTACACACCTGCATTAGATTTCAAAGGAAATAAGCTCTACTCACCTCGACGCCTTCGACTGCGTCGACGTCGCGTTCTTCGTCGAACTAAGAAAAAACAACAAAACCTTAAGACTTAACAAGCTAGCAGATACTTAACAATTATTGGACAAGGTTGGGAAAAATATTGTGATTTGTCGGGGGCGAGCGTTAGTCATAACTGATCTGCGAGACACTGACAAACCACGATATTTTGCGATAACTGAGTTTGTTTTATCATGCGATCACCAAGTTTGTTTTCATATTTAAATCACTCTCTGACAGCTCAGGGAAGCGGGCTGCCATTTATGACATTTCACCCGAGGGCGTGGTTTCAGTTACGCATGAGCAGAATGTTATTTGCAGCAAAACACTACGCATGAGCAGAACATTTGCAGGTCACATGGTAGGCTCTCGGCCAATGAAAAGGAAGGAAAATGCATTGAATGAAAATAATACTCTCGAAGCAAGGAGGTGAGAGAAAAGGCCGGGACAGGTAACGCAGTATCGAAGAAAAATAACTTTCAAATAAGAGGCTATAAAATTGTTAAAGGGGGCAAGTTTCTAAAGAAACTGTGGTGCTGCGTCGGTGGGAGTATTACAAGATAATTTGGTTTTATCAACTGGGTTGATAATGTGAATTGTCCACCGCAAATGTTCTGCTTATGCGTAGTGTTTTGCTGCAAATAACATTCTGCTCATGCGTAACTGAAACCACGCCCTCGGGTGAAATGTCATAAATGGCAGCCCGCTTCCCTGACGAAGGGCTAACGCTCGAAACGTCAGCTATAAAATTGTTACTGTGTTTAGAATTTCGAACAAGCAACAGTGAAATCCTAATGCCCACAATATCTTTCGGCATTATCAGGAACGCATTCAGTTTGCTGTAGACTAGTCTTTCTCAACACAGCTGCATTTTTACCAAGTTTTCGTGACCTGGTAGCTATTGTAGGAAATTCTGTTGTTCAGCGACCTCACGATTAAGCAGCAGGCGAAAAAAAGGGGATTTAGGTGTACTGATTTAACCTTTTCGCAAAATTCTAACCTTGAGGAAATAAAACTGGAACATTTTGAGTAGTTTTGTTGTGGGAAAGAAGAGACATAGTAAAGCTATGTAACTTCTATAACGAATAAAATTGCACAGGCAACCAACGGACAAAGAAATTTAATCACTTTATATTTAGAGAGGATATAATGCTGCCCGACACAGAAACCAAAGCAGGGCTTACTAAAAGTAAAAATTCACGCACGCGATGATAATTTAGCAGTCTATCAAAGCAGCAGCCTAAAAAAAAGAAACTTCGCTTGTTAGAAAAAATGAGACACTTTGAGGATTAATCCTACCTTTAATCGGTCTGCTGATCCGTTTCCATGTTCTTCTGTATCGCAGTTTCCATATTCCCTTCCTTCTCTTTAGCCAGCGCCTTTTTCCTCTGTAGCGGACATAACGCCTGATCCTGTATCCTATTGGCCTCCATTTCCTCCTAACAAGCACTCGCCATTTCTTACCACGACGCACGATTCTTACGCGACGACGATTGAACGCGACCTTCAGTGTAAACCGTGGAATGGTAAAATACCGTCTTGATATACGGACCTTCCAATAGCGGCCGATTTTACGTACCGGACGCCAAGCACGTCCGTAGAAGATGTATCGTCGTCTTCCTTTGAATTTTATCCTGATCCATTTGCGTCTGAAGTAGAGAAGTAATCTTCGGCGCAGTTTGGGTATTCTGTACGAGCGCTTCCCTACTTTGAATGACCATTTGCGAGTACGTCTTAACCGAAGTTTGCGTTTTTTGAAGTAAACGAGCCGGCGTCGTCGACCTGCCGCAAAAGAGATCAGTGCTATTCTTAAAAAACAGATCGTAAGATAGAACAGGTTGCAGATTTATTAGATCGCTTGTATTCAATGAATAAATACTCTGCCTAACAGTTCTTTTAGCCTCTAGGCTCCTTTTTATAATAATTACTTTCTATCTATCTTATTAATCAACTTCTAATGTACTTAATATCTTCCATGTAACCTTTTTTTCTTCCGCGCCAATAAAGATCATTGTGATTGTCCCGGCTTGTGAAAGTGTTAGGTAACAACTGCTCAACACACATTTTAAGGGGGGACTCCCGCTTAAGATGATTCTCTAGATATAACACTTGACGTTTGTTTTTTTTTTTCAATTTTTTTTTGTGGTTGTTACTTATAATGCAGTTATTCGAAATGTGCACTAGAAAAACTGAATCCTTCTGAATCCTGATTGGTCAATTCAAATTTCAGGCGCTTCACCCGCATGTAAGGTGAGGCTGAACACTCTAAGAGCTACCAAAACCGCTTTTTACCCCTGAAAGGTACGACGAGCACACCAGTCCTTTTTATATCATTAGGTACCTTAAGCAAACCACGACGGTAAGGGCAACGAGAACACCACAAAACAAAAGGCTTAATGAACAGAACAATGGCTGTGCACTTGCGTAAAAACTCTTTGTACATTTCTTAGCCGTTCTCTGCAAAACAACTACGTGAAATGGTCAAGTTCTGGGTATTTTGGAGAACGTGAGCGACGGCGGCTTATTTTTCGTATTCTCATTTGGAATTGAATGCTGGCATTGCATATTAAGTTGTGAGACCGATAGACGCACTGAACAGATCTTGGCATCTGCGAAATTCGATGGTAAACTATAAATTCACTTTTTTCCTAGGCGTCGCCCTTGGCGTCGCCGTTGTCATTACTTAAGCTCCCTATAATCCTGGCCCCTACCTAGTGAGTGTTTTTCACATATGTTTTCGTCTTGCTCAACACAACAGGGGAATATTCATTGGGACACAAAGTACAAGAATTTTTTATTCAGAGATAAATACTTACGCCGTGGGAACTTCCTTCTTCTTCTTCCTCGTCGTCGGTAACGACCTGTCACAATAGCGACAAAAATAGTGTCAGTGCATCGTTTTATTTTGCTAACCCAAAAAGATCCGATGTTAATTGGTAAGAAAAATATTATGGCGTCAGTTGGCTAAAAAAATAAATCTTTATAACTCATGACACCTTTTTGGTTCGCTTCGGCGGCATGTCAGACGAGTTTGGTCCAACCATGCTACCCATGGCGACACCAAGTGAGCCTGATATGCCGCCTAAGCGTACAAAAAAAGTACGATTACTTATTTACCGTTCTCAAATTCCGCCAAATGACCATATCAGGTCAGTGACTTGATATCGCAGGATATCAGGAGAGGAGACACGGCCTGTGATTGGTTAATTCCAGATTTGGGTTAAAACATTTACCTCAGCATGAAGAGCGGCAAGCAGATCACCGCTCAATGCGTTTCTACAAACCCAAAGGTCAAAGCGATATGCTATAAAGTTCTCTTAAAATGGGGCGTATATATTTTCAAGATACTTACGAAGTTTGATTTTCCTCCATTTATTTCGTACACGGGCTTTCCATTTTCCACCTTTTCTCTTCAGCCAAACTTTCCTTCTTTTGTACGTTATAAAACGTCGTATGCCACACATTACTGGCCTCCATCTTTTCCGAGTGAACAAACTCCATCCTTTGCGGACTCGCTTGATTCTCTTGTAACGACGACCGATACGAAGCCTGAGCCTTAAACGCCCAACGCGTCTCCAACGCTTCCTGTATCGGTAACTCCAAGAGCGTCCACGACGTCTTAAACGGCACCAGCGTCTTCGTACACGGACTTTCCATGTTCTACGTTTTCTTTTCACCCGTACATACTTCCTCTTAAGGCGTGCATATAGCCGCCGTCTCATTCGGCGAATCTTGAGGACTTTTCCTTTGACTTTGGTCGTCCATATTCGGTATCTTCTGACGCGCCTCTTTCGTCCGCCGATTCTGACGTATCGGCGCCGTCGACCTGCAGTTAGATTTTTTCAGAAAAAAAAAAGAGGTATAATCAACAGGGCTTGCTTCAAAAAATACTGACAAAAGGAATTCGTTTCAGCCGGGAATGTGCATAACAATAAATTTCGTTTCGTTAATGTAAACCGAAACCGTTCAAAAGCGTACAAAAGTGAGGATCGAAATTAACCAATCAACAAATGGAAAAGTTTCCTGAGAGGTCTGCGAAACTACACTTTTGTTATGTTATAGAACGATTGTCTACATTCTTCAATGCTACAGCAAACTTTAAGAAAAGATCGCTAAAGGTGATACATATCGTTTTATGTCAGTTGTGAAAATTTGTTGTAACAAGAAGACAGTATCTCGTTACTCTCCTCACCAGTCGGCATAACATAATATTGCAAGTAAAATTTGGATACTTCTCATTCAAGAGTTTGAGGCGTTTGAGGCTCGTGGTAGTAAATACGTACGTCTCCGACGTCGCCTTGGCCATCGCCTACGTCGTCTTCCTCGCCAGCGTCGTCTTCGACCTTTCCTACGTCGTCGCCGTCGTCGTCGTCTTCTCCTGCGTCGTCGTCTTCTTGCTCGTCTTCTTCTCCTTCTTCGTGTTCGCCTTCTACGCCTTCTCGCTGCAAAATAAATCCCAGGTCTGTTACGAAGTAGTAATAGCGATTACGCTCACGACTTCAAGGACTTCAATAAAGTTATGGATGTTTTCAATGCTAAACCTGAGAATTGTCCCACACTCAACTGGCCGAGAGATCTAGCTAGACGCGCTAGTCGAAGAAAAAGTATGCATCCGACATCATGAGCGCGAACACACACCAAAGCAAAATCACATTTTGTTTTGGTCTCGCTAGGTCCTAACTGATTTGAAAAAAATTATTTGGTAATTGATTCGCTTAAAGGACTGTGTGTCTTTCCTGCTTTCTTAATGATTGCCAATCTCCACAAAATATATACAAATAAATCGGATAAAAAGATTCTGCCGAGACAATCAAAATTGTCAATATGTTGAAATTTCATATTTTTCAGGCATTCTGAAACGGTATTTTTTTCTTCTTAGTTGATATTTCTTTGCCTTCATTATTTTTCTCAATTTTTTTCTTTCAATTCTAAGATAAAGAACTAAATTTATAGCAAGATACCAGTCAAACCTATTAAATTACGATATATCAGTTAGGACAATGTTTCTTTAAGCCCGTTTCACGCATATTTTTGAACGATTGTAGGGCTATGCAAACGCTAAACCAAACAAACATAGGATGGTTGTTTTTGGAACTCGACCAAAAGCCATTCAAGTGACGTTATTTTAACTATTTACTTACACACTCGACGCGGTCTTCTCGTTCTTATTTTCCTTTTGCGACTCCATTTGCCATGGTATTTTACGCGGACCGTCCTTCGCCTTCTCCTTACTCGCAGGAAACGATTGTGATAATTTATGCGATATATTCGGCGACGAATAACCGGCTTCCACTTGCGCCCTAGCATCATGTACAGCCGTCTCCTCATCATCATCATGCGCGCCCAGATTCGCCTGAACTTAACCATTAACTGGTTCGCCTTGACTCGGAGGCGTTGTAATCGTCGTCGATATTTTAGATACCAGCGGCCTCTACGCTTCACAATAGGTTTCCATTTTCTTCGAAGCCAGATGAACCACTTTCCGCGTTGTTTTTTACATCGACGCCATCTTTTCCTGAAGAATATTTTAACTCGTCGCCCGGTTCTACGGAGTCTGTATTTCTTTCTGTGAATCCTCACGGACCATGTTCTTCCTCCTTTTTTCAAGCGTCGGTAACGTCCTTTGAAATAGACTTTTTGGGCAGCTAATTGGGTGAAAGATAAGTGACGCAAAGTGAGACGCCGATACCGTCGATAGTACCGTTAGCCGCTAAATCTTCTTGTACGTTTTCGCAATTTGGGAAATTAATTTATCAGTCTGACTTATCAGGCTCCCAGTGCAATAGTTGCATTTAGTATATACTAAAACAGTGGATAGCGTTGATGGCGCACGCTGATTGGCTCGTCAAACTCCGGATATCCTGTGCTATTTACCTCGGAGCAACTCGAGAGAAAATGGCGTCTCGGTTTGCATCCGTGTCAAGCGAAGAAATCACTAAAATCATTTTTTGTGGTGTATATTATCTCACTGTTTTAGTATATACTAAAACAACTATTCACCTCAGTGTCGGTGATTAGCGGTGGATATTTACCTCGCTGCTTCGCGGCTCGGTAAATATCCACCGTTAATCACCTCCACTTCGGTGAATAGTTGTTAAATATTAGCAGTGTTAAGGGACGTATGCACAAAAATATTAACATAGTATCCATTATACCCTTATTAATTAAAGGAAGTAATTATTATCAACTACGTATTAACCGAAGGTGAGGTTTTTACGAGAAGGATTTTGCTTTATTTTTGCGAGCCCGTAATCGGCCCGTGAACATTGCGGGAGAATAATGCCCTACAATTAGCCAATCACAACGCGCGTTATATCGGCCACAAGACCAAGCCATATAATGATTTCATATTTTTGTGTTTTTGCATCATATTTTTGTCCGGTCGACTACTTTTATCATGACCCCTGGCTCGAATGAATGGGCAACTACTCCGTGTCACGCATTTAAATAAATATTACTATCACTACTAGGTGAGTCCATTAATTCCCATGTAAATATCTTGGTCGTCAGTTTTTTTTGAAAAAAAAAAAACATTGGGTAAATCTCGAATGCTCTAGATACAAGTGTTACAACTAGCTTTAAGTGCTCGGGAATTTCAAAATCGCGTGTCGACAAGACTTTTTATATTAATTGTGACAATTAACACGATTGCAACAAAAATATTTGGGGCGGCTAGTATTGTTTGAAAAAAAACGCGTTTTAACCACCACTAAAGTTTCAAATGATTGGTTTACTCCTTCTTCGTGGCAAAAGGTCATCAGCTAATTAACTATCATGACCTGATTGTTTAAATTTGAAAGAGCAAAAGTAAATAAGAAAATTGTCAGTACAGGGACACTCACGTCTTCGTCGACGAAGTATTCTCTTTCGTCTTCTTCTTCGTCGCCTTACTCGACGAGCTGAAATAGTTTAATTTTGACAAGAAAATATGTGACACAGAGGCAATGAATGATAGGGTTTCCATCTCAATAACCGAAATAAGCACATTGTCATTATGAGATATCAAGGACTGTAATTAGCAAATTTAGAAGCGTATTGTTGTAATAAGGGTGGGTGTGATCAAAAGAAGTCTGATAATTGAGGTTGCGTGTTATAACCGAGTATTTTGAAGTAATTTTCAGTTTGTAAACTTGATACATTTATCTTTAAAAGTTAAGGGTGCGTCTTATAACTGAGTGCGCCTTATAACCGAAAAAATACGGTAATTACAGAACACGTAATACCAAAACTAGAAATTGGTGAGTTTGCGGGAAAAAATACAACAAAAAGCGACCCCCACTATCAGGGCTTATAATTTAAAAAAAAGAAATGAAAACTTTTTTGAATAAACCTCTGGTTCTCAAACACTCTTTGATGACATTCTTTGTATACCAGGGATATGGGGCAATATTAGCAAAATTGCTTTGCGTCCTTGTGCTCTGTTTTTAGACATCGAGATGCAAGAATCCGATCACAACTAGCACAATTTAACGTTGCAGCCGTTTTTAGTCAGGCCAGAGACTAAAGCTCTGTTTCTAAATACATAAAGTATTTGTGTTTGTTTTTTTATCTAAACAGATGTTGCGGTAGCAAACTGAACTATTGTTAGACAAACTAGCTAGTTGGATAGCGTTATCTTTTTCAAAAGAAGGGCGATAAACCTTCAATGTCAGAAAAGAACTCTCAAAGCAGAATCTTACTGGAAAACGGAATACTGTCATTATTTTAGTATTATTTAACGTCTGTCTAAGCGCTGTCACTTTTTCTTGAATTAAGTGTCATTTTTAGGTAGTTATATTACATAACCTTTAAATTAAAATACGTACGTCTTCGTCTTCTCCTCCTCCTTCTTCCTTTTCTTCTTCTTAATCCATACCTTCTTCTCCTCCTCCTCCTTCTTCCTTTTCTTCTTCTTAATCCATACTTTCTTCTCCTCCTCCTCCTTCTTCCTTTTCTCCTTCTTAATCCATACCTTCTTCTTCTTCTTCTTCTCCTTCTTCTTCGTCTTCGTCTTCGCCTTTTTACTCGCCGTGTCCTCCTTCTTGTTCTTCTCCTCGCTATGATAAAAACGACACCAAAATGGCATTTCATAACAAAAAAAACCGAGCATATGTTTGGGAACTCAGCACTCAAGTTACACCTGGTGAGTAGAATGAGGATGCTGACAATAATTTAACCTACGTGTTACTTTCGTGATTTCACAAAAAAAGAGATGCAGGAAATGTACTTTATAATTTATTTCACACAACAAGTAAACGTAGAGGTAACAACAGGCCACTGCCAATCAAGAAAAACGAATTCACAGACTTAAAACAGATCAGATCTTTTGTATGTTGACCTTGGAGACTATGCCCATTAACCCCTTTCAGAAAACACCCTATAAGAAAGCGCATGCTAAATGCTGTAATATGGTGCGAGAAAAGAGGTAGTATTTCAACACCACTTCTCCTTTTCCCAAACGTTCACTCCGTCTCGTGTTTCTATTCAACAACTAGATTATGAGCTCGAGATTTCTACGAGGTGATAGTTGATGAGAAGGAAGTCCGAAGGCAGAAACGCATTCCCCGAATTCTGTCAAGTTTACCTTAAAAATTCCCGGTAACTGACAATTGACTGGAAAAAGTTACCGTGAACATTCAAGGGACGCCATCATGAAAAAGACATTTTTGACGTCGTCTCCTGGAAAATCACTTGAAGCCAATCACAATTTGCTCTCCCTTCAGCCATTCACGAAATATTTTTATCTTGTTGTTCTTTGAACATGTTAAGTACGAACAAAGGTACTCAGTCATAATTAAGCTCTTCTGTAAAAATGTAGAGACATCGTGGTGATAGGGGCCCTTCAAATTAGGCCTATAACACTATTCTGGAACGTCATTTTTATCTTACCTCTTTTTGGTCTACTGTATCGACCTCGATATCGCACTTTGAAACTTCTGCCTTTCTTCTTCACCACCAATCGTTTACCGCGGTATCGGATGGCATACCGGGGACTTCGTTTCACGCGCCACCAGCGTCGTTTAAAGTAGATAGAGTATCTTCGTCCAGTACACTTAAAAGGTCGCCACTTCCTCTGGAAACGGATTCTGAAAGTGCGCGGAGTTCTAGGTAAGCGGACGTACCGTTTGTTTCTGCGTATCGTCCACTGTCGTCCGCGGCGATAGATGCGTTGCCATGTTCTAATGAAGATGTACCAGATGTTTCGGATACGCCTCAGGGTTCTCCATCTTCCACCATACTTGATCCTCATCCTTTTTCCACCTCGACGGATTTTATACCTTATTCCTTTCACTTTAAAACCAAGTCGACTTGTCCAACGTCTTAAAATGCGCAAGCGTCCCTTGAAACGGATTGCTCTTCGTCTCCAGCCTACCGAAAACAACCACGAGTAGAAGAAATTGTGATTGTGCAATCGTAAAACATTGACTTTCCATATTCTTCAATGTGGCCTTATTATCATCGACACTACTTCCCAGATCTGCACTATCGCTTGTTGCTTCGTTTCGTTATCTGAGCAAAATTACGGTGGGAATGAATCGAATTTGAGTGGGACAAGTGATAACAGCCGATCTTGCACAAGCTTATAAATTTAGGTTTTACTCACTCAACTTTGCAGCATGCACAAAATATTCTTAAGGAAAGAAGGGAACACGAAAATTCTTTTTGCTCCTTCACTTTGAGGATAACTTTCGATTCCAAGACCACCTCTTTACTCCATGTATAAAAAAGGTGAAGCAATAAAGTTACCTCTTGTGCGCCTGGTTTTTCGCCTTCTTCTTCTTCGTCGTCGTCTTCTGCGTTGCCGTCTTCTACGTGTCGTTCTTCGCCTTCTTCGTCGATTACGACGTCTTCGTCTTCGTCGTCGTCGTCTTCGTCGCCTTCTCCTCTTCATACGCTTGAACCAACGCGGTTTTCGGGTGCCTAAAAGCACAAATCGTCTTAGGTAGTCAAGTCCATACAACGAGTAGAAGAAAAGTTTGTTTAAAAGTTTGGAATCTCCCTGACAAGAGCATCCCCCCCTCCCCCTTAAAACGTTTAATAACAAATTCAAGTTAAACATCTTACAGTCTAACTGTTCATGAGTTTTCAACTGGTATTTCATGCTATTTATCTATTTATTTAATAAGTTATTTAGTTACTTAGTTATTTTTATACTCTTCTTCTTTTTTTAGACTAATCAATTGCTTTGCTCAAGCTCTAGTGCCAAGCTTTCTCCTATACTTAAACATTATTAAGTTTTACTCAGTTCGATTAGCTCTTCGGTTATTCTGATTAAGTGTTACTTCTTTCGTGTTAATATATTGTGTTGTAAATTAAGTTTAATTTTTCTAACTTCCAATTTGGTAATAAAGCTTGTGATGTTGCTGTTGTTGTACAAAACTTATACCTAGTCGTACCTTTCTAGAACGCTTCGGTGGCGAGACCACATGTGCCTGATACGCCACCGAAGCGTACCAAAACGGTTCGATTAGTAATAGTAATTGGACCGAGTGGAGTACAATTCAGGGAGTAATCGCGCGAATAATTTCAAAATCCGATTTGAAATTACGAGCACGATTACTCCCTGAATTGTACGACACGAAGTCCAATTACTAGTTAATCGTATCTATAACAAATTTCGGAATTAAAAATGTCTTCTAAGAACTTCTTTTGAGCGAAAACGTCCGTAGCGCTTGCCCTTAGTTTCGAAAACTGTAGAAAACATTGCTAAGAAAGCCATTAAAGCGCGCGTAATTGACGTGAAAATCACGTGGGTATCCAATTACAGCTGTCCGATTTGAAAAAGTTCAAATCGGACACCTGTAATCGGACACCCACGTGATCGCGCGCCGATTACGTGACAAATAGGCACGCGGAGAACCAATCACGATCTAGAATTTTGTTATAGATACGATTAGGTATTTTACCGTACCCAAATCCAGCCAAGTGAGCATGATATCGTGGCCATATCAGGTCTGCGACATGATATTGCAGGATCTCGGTACAGTAGACACGGCCTCTGATTGGCTAATCGCAAATTTGGGTTAGGTAAAAACAAGATCAACTCACTATCGTTTAAACCAACGACGAAAGTATCAGTTGTAAGGAAACTGTTGGGCTGAGTCAGCGGACAAGTGAGACACTTCGCTATTTATCAATTTGAAGTTGATTAAGGTAAATTAGCCGCTGTAGCGTGTTTGTGAAGCTGACGTTTCTAGCCCTTCAATTGATTTGTCTCCTAAATTTAATTGCTCGGTCCCACTAGCCTTTGCCTATTAACGCGGACCAAGGGTAAATAAACGTTTTAGCTTATTTTAGCTTATGGCCTTATGTCGTAGTCGGGACGAGGAGGATGAGTGAGCGAGGCCTTAGCTCTGACGAAAGACACTCGAAACGTCAGCTGCGCAAACTTGCTACTACAGCAGTAAATTTAAAACTTGTCTACAGCGCGAAAACGTCACCAATTGTCTATCACGATGCGCTTTACTCATGTGGTCTCGTAGCACTTTCAGGACGACCAAATAAGAGTCTGAAGGAGGAAAAATTCACATGGTCACATTACTTTCCAGCAGTGCGCTGGAACATTTTTTTAATGCATGACTTCATGCTTACTCCACCACTTACGTCTTCTACGTCTTCTTTTAACTCTCCTCGCTCTCTTCCACCTCCGGTTTACTTTGATTCGATATCCTCTTCCTTTTCTACCTCTTCTCACGCGGTATTTTCGTCGACCCACTTTTACGTAGCGCCTTCTGCGCTTCGTGATTCGTCTCCATTTCCTTCCTATGAGCATGCGCCACCGTCTTCCACGACACCTCACAACTCGTGTGACGCCTTTGAAACGCAATCGAAGTCTCCACGTCAAAGGCACCCATCGTTTTCGCCAACTGATGTAACGCCGTCCGCGGCGACGTACAACTCGAACACTTCTTCGTCCTATCTTTACATACCATCGTCTACGCCTCCGATAAACGGGTCTGTATCGCTTGAACAGTTTGATTGTAAACCTGCGGCGTTTGAATCGTGGGATTGTTATTCGCCTTCTTTTGTATCGGATCGTATATCGTCGGCGAGATATTACACGACGGTAGCGACGTCGGAAGCGTATCTTGACAACTCGTTTTCCTGCGAAACATTTCAACAATGTTTAACCATAACGCAAGCAATGTTCTATGCATCAAGCGACCCGAGCATCCCGTGATTCAGTTTCCACGACAATTTATCTGCCTATCGGGCTAAGGAAAATTGGTGGTGGACAAGAGCGTCTTGTAACAGCTGGGTTACAACTGTCTAGCGACGGCTGTTATCTAGAGCACCGAAGACTCGTCGTCTTGTAGTGCGTTTTACAACTTAACCTCATACAGGGCATTCTTAAAAACCTATCGAGTTGTACGGTCTTAGTGTTTTCTGATATTAACTTGAAATAAAAACGTTTTCTCTCCTCCCTTCTATGAAACCATTGCATACTTACGTCTTTTCCGTTGCTTCTTTCTTCGTCTAATTATCCTTCTTTGTCGCCTTCGTCGCCTTCTCCTTCGTCGCCTCCTGCGTCTACGAAGTCGTCTTCTTCTTCTTCGCCGTCTACGGATTCTGGATCGTCGGCCACCTTGATAGAAATATTGTAATCTCAATTAAATGCCCATAGTAAATTAAGTCTGGTCCAATCCAGATCAGAGCCCGTCGATGCCATGTCTCACTTTCTATTTTGTGAGCGGTAGATAATTCTGGATATTTTGTCGCCTGTCGAGCGCTGTTGCATTCGTGTGTCCTCTGTATTGCACGGTCATGCACCAAACAAATTTCTCTTGTGTGCCGATCGAATTTCAGAGAACGTAATACCGAAATAAAGAGGATACTGATGATGACTGTCGATGTAATAATGTCATGCCAAGCAGTTAGAGGTCTTATAAAACCTAATAGTTAATTGACACCATAGGAAATTAAATAAAAAGCTCATAGTGTAAAGATGCAAGTGAGAGACTTAGGGATCTTAAGAAACGATTCGAAATAAAAATGTAAACATATATGGATCAAAATCTTCAACTTTTAAGCCTTTGATTATCAAAGTGCTTTATTGCATTAGTTCTTCTGGCGGGGGAGCAAAATGCCATTATAGTAACTTACTTTAGAAATGTAACCTTCTGCACGCCGAGCAAAATAGGTATTTAGCTCTTAGCTGACTCTTGTCTTATTACTGGCATTTGCGTATTGTAAAGAAGTTAGTTCGATAAACAGCACCTTTTTGCGAATTTCAGTAGACCCCCCCCCCCCCCCCCTTTACGCTTCAAGACATGTTTTTGTTCTAACTAAGAGAATCCTCACAAACTTTTTCCAATTTTATGGTTACTTACGCCCTCGTCCCCGCCTTCTCCGCCTTCTTCGTCGTCTCTTTGCTTTGACTCTTTGCCATTTCTTTCCGACTCTAACACTGTATCTGTTTCTTCGTTTCAAGACTGGGTATCTTCGACTTCCTTTTACTAAGAAATGGACTCTTCGTTTCTGGATGCGTGTCCACCTACGGCCGTATCGCATGCTCCACCTTCTTCTTCGGCATCTAACAATCCGTCGGACACCCTTGAATCGAATCTTGAAGATCCACCTCAAATAGATCGTCTTTCTGTTCCATGTAATATAACGCCTTCTGCCTCGTCGCTTCACTCGTAGTTTTCGGCGTCCGAAACGTATATACCAGTACCTGCCGTATCGCATAATTGGGCGAGATCTTTTCAAAACTCGGATTGATAGTCTGCCACGCCGGAATCCACGGATTTGATATTTTCGTCCTCGGTAGGGTACTACCCAACGTCGACGAGTCTTTATACGTCGGTATTTACCTCTAAAACGTACTTTACGAACGCGTCTCGCTACAGAGAGAAACAAATACGTGATCCTAAATTTTACTGAACTTTAAGTGAGAGCGCATGAGCATAACATTTACTCCTGCTGACTGCTCTGGCAAAAAAATAAAACTTAACTTGCTCGAAAAAAAGCCAAAACTCGATTTCGTTTTCTTGTTAGCGAAAGGAATATATAGGTGGACAAAAACTTAAAGAATCGCGCATTTTCACTTTTAGATCTTTAATCATGACCTTTCTGAATAATTATGACTTGTTTTGGTTGCTGCTATTGTGCTATGCAAAAGAACGTTAAATTGTTGACATTAGCAGCAACTGAAAACTCATACCAATTCAAAATGGAGGCTCGCAGACATTTAAAAGCGAAAACAGGGGATGATATTCGTATCCATTTCTCATACATTTAAAACGTCTTTCCATTCTTAAGAAAGAAGAAGTGGATTTTAAATTTTTCAATGTGACCTGATAGAACAATTAACGTTGTGCATAAATTTGAGCACCTTTCCCCACCTTTTGAGGAAGAAAAAATAGGAAACATGTAGCTCACTTAAAAATGATTTATCACTTACGCCTACGCCGTCTCCGTCGCCGCCGTCTTCTTGAAACTCGTATCTTCTTCCATTTTCTTCCAGATAGCACTTTGTATTTCTTTCCTCGTCTCCGGATAAGGTATTTTCGGCGTCCAATCCTTATGAAGCGAGTCCTGCGCTTGCTGATTCGTCTCCATTTACGGCCGAATCGCATTCTCCATATTCTCCCGCGGCATTTAACAACGCGTCTAACGCCCCTGAATCGAATCTTGAAGATCCACCTTAAATAGATCGTCCTTCTCCCCCATCGGATATAGCGCCTCCTTCCGCGTCGCCTCACTCTGTATGTTCCGCGTCTATAACGTATATACCACTTGTTGTTTCGGCGATAGATGGGGTAACGTTTATTCCTGATTCTGATCCTTAGGCGGCCTTTTCGGAATGCGGGGATTGTATATCTTCGTTTTCCGAATCGCAATGTCCAGCGTCGCCGAGACACTATGCGTCGTCTTTTACCTCTAAAACGAGCTATGTAACGGCGTCTCGCTACAAAAGAAACAACAAAGGAATACTAACATGTAGTCTAGAAGTCATGTGGCAATTTTAACCACCCACCCCATGCACCCCATGGTAAGAAATTTTGAACCTACGGAAGCTGAAGTTTCATAGTACATTCCTTTTCTGTTCTTCTCACATGCACTTTTACATATCTGAGTTGGCCTGGCTACTCAGGGTCTTAGGAATGTGAGGCTGTGTAGCCCATCTACCCTACATTCTGCATCATGCGTGTATATTTTTTGGTAAGATTGTTAGAACTTGTTCGTGAAAAGTAAGGATAGACGATGAAGATAAAATTGAAGAGCCCTGTATTAAAGAAAAAAACCGACATTGTAATCTTCAAAATATTATAAATTTTGAAACCAAAAAATGGTTTGGTGACTTTTTTGTGTGATGGTGTTTTGATTTATGTAGCGACATAAAAAATTTGGACATTGTGATTAACCACTCACGTTGATTTAGAGACATAAGTTTGAAAGTTGTTTTGTGTGTGAAAGAGAGCAATGCAGTTCTTCTGAGTAACGGTTAATGAAATTTGTTTGGTAACGGTAAATTACCGTTATCTACTTGTACATAAGCATTGCAATTCAAAATTGAACCACAACTCTAAAGTTAATTGTAATAATGTCATATTAATTGTCATATTTATAATAATGAATTTCAAAAGAACGACCTTCTTCCAAAGCCTCATGTCCGTTGTCACTTACTTCGCCGTCGCCGCTTTCTTCGACGTCTTCTACGTATTCTTCTCCTGCGTCTTCGACGTCTACGTCTTCTTCTCCTTTGTTTTCTTCTCCGCTTCCTCCGTCGTCGCTTGCGAGATCGTCTCCTCTTAACACCTTCGAGAAAATTAGTGACAGCCAATTCAGAAGTTATGAATATGATTATGCATAATTATGCAAAGCATCCAAAAGAACCAGTTTTTGACATACAAACTCAGCATAAATTTAGCATGATACTCAGCGAGTAGGCAACGTGGCGATCATATAAAGTGAAAGGTAATATTATGTGACAGTAGTTATATCAAATAACAAATCAGCTAGATTAGATACAAAAGAGAGGGGTTTAAATACTAACTGCAAATGGTAAAAATGGATGGCTTAAAAAATAGCATAGTTAACTCAAAATTAAGATATAAGTCGTCAGTTTCTTACTCTCCATACCGTCTCTAATCAGCAGTACAGCACAATATTTCGTTCTCACTGTTAATGAAACTGACGATTTGTTTTCATATGTCATTAGGTAACCTGTCCATCTCTGTTTTAGAGGTCAAAGGGAACTAAAATTGTACTTACGTCTCCGCCTGTATCGACGCACTTTCCTTGCCCTGGTCCATCCTCCTCTGCGCTTTTTGATAGAGTACCTTCTCTTTCCTCTTCTCCTTACCGGTATCCTGCGGCCACGGACACGAATAAAGCGCTTGACTCGCCTCACTAACCGTCTACGTTTTTTCATGTACTTAAATGTCCATCCGTAGCGACTGCGCCTAAGCGTACGTCGTTTACGTTTGATGCGGATCACAAATCTGGGCTTTCTGAGTCTTCTCCATTTACCACGGACCAAGTAATACCAGAACCTGCCTCGTCGCTTAATTCGGCGCAGCCGCCGTTTAATTCGCGCTCTCCAAACTCTTCGCCTTATAACAACCTTGCGGTACTTCCTCCTGATGAATACGCCTATTCTTCGGAAAACATTGCGGATTGGCCTTCTTCTTTTGTTGATTCTGATGAAATACCTCCTTCTGGCTCTGACTCGGCAAACCTTGCGACGGTAACGGATGAACTTTCCGCCTGTGTAAAGAAATGAAGTGAACGCGGGATCAGTTTTAAGTTGAATAAAAACATAAAAGGATCTAACAGAAAACATAGAAACAATTACATGATATTTACTTACGGACGAAGTGATAGGAAATGATGCGGCATATAACCTAATTAGCCTGGGTAACGGGCGCTTGAGTAATAATAGGGATCGACTCGAGTAGCGTGCGAGAGCGAGACCACGCGAGCGTAGACATGTAACTTACCGCGCGTGGCGCACCGCTCCAATTCGCTCCCTTATTACGCGTCCGTCTGCAACGTATGCTAAACGTAAATGTTAACCTCGATAGGAGATAATTGATACACATAACTTTTACAGATTTGCGCATTAGATTTCGAGATATCCACTAGCAGCAGCAACGTGAAGAGACCAAGTTTTGCGTATTTTGAAGAACGTGAGCGCTACCTACTTTCTTTTGGAATTGATCTTTGGTATTATATTTTTCTGACAAAAATTTTACCATAAATTTTTTAGCAATCTCTGGCTTAAACGATTAAAAAAAAGAAAGATTTAACCGTTTCAGCCAGAGATAGCTTTTAAATTTCTACCATGTTGTATTCTGGCTGCGGCCCTTCAATATTTTCAATTATATTTTTAGTTTAAGTAAGGTTTTAGATCACTCAGTGTACTAAGCAGTTGTAGATAATTGCAAAATTCAAAGGTAATTCAATAATCCATCTTTTCCAGCCGTCGTCCTTGGCGTCGCCATCATCATTGCTTAAGCTCCCTACTGATCCCGCTCGACTTCTCTAGCAGGTGTCCCTGTAGTTTCATGGTTCACTTTTCAGAAAGAATTTACATCACATGAAAGATACTCTTTTATTTTTCTTCCAACCTTCTGTTCTTTGTTTATTATTTTTTTTTTTGGAAGCGTCAGACGTGAATACTAAGTTCACTATCAATTAGAATTGCGCATTTGGGCAGATAGGCATGCGCAGTTTAGGGTGTTTGCCTGGGACCATGCTACGCCTTTGTCGTTTTCGTACGGACCGCGCAGTACCCGATCCGTATTAAGTAGACCTGGGGTCGATATTCTGAGAGTACTACCCTTGCCTTTAGTTCAAAAGATATTTATAGACTGGAATATACGAAATAGGGAAAAAGAATCCCTTACTAATTTGGGGACACCAATTAGGGAAGAATTAACAAACTAAATGCTATATAAGTGATAGGTAAAATATCTACAGTTATCTAATTACGGGATTTGTAGTAAAAATATACAGTTATCTAATAAAGTAAAAATATACAGCTATCTACAGTTATCTAATTACGGGATTCATAGTAAGGTCAGAGGACGTAACCTATCTTGTTATATTTTGTATATATGTGAGTAGGTCAGTTAATTCATAATTCCATATGTCTCCATTCGTTTCAAAAACAAAACCCTTAAAAGCATTTCATACAGCTTAATAGCGAAGAGCTGAATAGAGCGAAATTCGAACATCTGGTTTCGTTATTGTTGTTATCTTTTTATCATGTTTTGGCAAGATGTAGAAAATAGGTAGAAAAAGTGGTCTATCAAAAAAAGTAACCATGGTTACAAACAATAGATAACACCTGTGTAGCTACTGTTACTCACGTCGTCCTCTTCTACCTCGCCTCCGTACTGGTCTCTTTCTTCGCCTTCGTCTTCGCTTTCGTCGTCGACGTCGGCGTCTTCGAATTCTCCTTCGCCTTCTTCTTCGCCTTCTGCGTCTTTTTCGTCTGATTAGTCTCGTACGTCTTCTTCGCTTTCGGCGTCTAATCCTTCGTATGGCACGTCGACCGTATCGTCTAACGCCTGCCAATAAAAAATGAGCATAGTTAAGTAGTAAACTAAGCTCACTCTTTTTCTAAATAATGATTTCAGTGTAAATCTACCAGCGTTCTATCAAGAATGCCGTTCTCTGATTGGCTACGCTACTCGCTATCTATTCTGTTGTAGATAGCGAGTAGACCTGCAGTGTGGGGTTGTGAACAAACTGGCGGCCGCTTCTTTGAGTTTTCGAAGTGTCTGTGTAATAAACGAGTAGTAGAGTTATACTAAATCGATTTCTGAGTAAATAATAGTGTGTTACTGTCGAGGAACTATCGGCTGATAGTTGCCCTACGGAAATTTGATATTCTTAAAACAAATACATGCTAGTTTTACGAACATCAAATTTTCAAGGGGCAACTATCAGCCGAACGTTCCGAGATATAAACGCTCTATTGTCTGTATTTTTCACCACTAAATTTTCTTCTGCACGCCAGTTCAAAAATCATATTGAATTCTTTTCAACTTTTTTTAGATGAAATCCGTGAAAGCCAAATGTAAAATTTACATTGTTTATTTTCTTTAAGCTCGCTTGTTTACAGAAAAATCTTTACGGACGAATACTATCCAGCCGGGTAATTTCCTCGGACGGTCACTATGGGCTGAAAGTGTCTCTACGCGGATGAGCACTATCGCGTCACGTGATCAATTTAAACCAGTAAGAATCGGAGAAAATTCAGTGATGAACTATAATGCGCAATAGTTGCGTGATAGTTGACGAGAGGGCGAATCCAAAAATTAAAGTTATTTTTAAAGAAGTCTTTTTTTTTCTTGGACAGAACAAAGAACAAAAGTCTACGACAGTCACAATAATCCAGTTACTAGTTAAACAAGATCGCTGAATAAAAGACGAAAAAAAGCAATTGCACAGTGAAAACATGTATTGCCTCATCTTACTCCTCATCACTTTTGGCTTTTTGTGAATATTTTACGCCAGTTTGAGACTTCGCAGATGAATTTTATCTTCAGTTAGGCGCCTAGCCTTCAGCCGTCTTGTTTAACTCAAAACTGGACTATTAGATTACAATGAAAAAACGAACAATGTGTTTACCCAGCCAGAAGGCACTCTTATAAAAACAGAGTGTAACTCAGCCAGCTGGCGAGGCGTCTGGGGTACGCCGGGATAAAATAAGGTCCTTCCAAGCAGTTTATGTACTTATTGACTGAGTGGGAGGGCCGGACGGGAAAGTATTTGGCTCGAAGTCAGGACGTACGGACCGAGCACAGCGAGGTCCGTGCGTCCTGACCGAGAGCCAAATATTTTCCCCTCCGGCCCGACCTCACTCAGTCAATAAGCATTTTATCATATGACCACTTTTTTTTCATAGTCATTCTTTGGTGGAACGAGGCCGCGCGCGGCAGCATTGCTTCGTTTCGAGAGTAGTGACTTTCTTTCTGTTACTTCGCTGTGAGTAGGTAATTGCAGCATTTCGGCGCCCGAAAGCTCACCGGGATAATAGAACTCACTGTAGGAATGTTCGCTTTCACTCATTTTCAAGGAAACAATTTTTAGCAACAAAATTGTTTCGCATTGTTCTTGCCGGGGCCGTACGCATTTCTAGTAGGGCCGTAGGCGTTTTCCGGCCCTATCACTTTGACGCGTACGGCCCTCATACGGGACCTTTTTTCTTATGGTTTTCCAAGGAAATTGCTCGCGGGGCCGTACGAGTCATATGATAAAACACATAATTTACAACAGCCTTTAATTCAGTATACTCACGCCGTCTTCTCCTGATAATTTTAGTCTTGATCCGGTATCTTCTTCGTTTGTATACGATCTTTTTCCGTCCAATCAACCTCACGAACTTCCTGCGTCCTTTAAAACGGAAAAAGCCCAAAGTCTTTCGTTTAATTTTTCGCCATTTCCTCTTGTACTTAAGCAACCATCGTCCCCTTCGACGTCTCACGCGGCATCGTTTGCGCTTGATACGAATCGTGACCCTGACGCGTCTTAGGCGCTTCCATCTGAGGCGTTTTTTGTAAAACCAGCGACGACCTCGTTTCTTTAGACGGCACCATCGTCGCCGTATGCGTACTCTCCATCGACGAGCTTTTCGTTTTATTCTACACCATTTTCTTCCAATGCGCATTCTCAACCGCTTCCTGAACCGAGCAATTCGTGCCCTTACGCCCCTTAGTTTAATAGTGTACTTTCGTCGTCTACGTACGCGACATTTCTTTCCACGGAAACGGAAAACCAATACGCCTGATGAAAAAAGGCACGGTTTAAAATCATTAGAAAACCATGTAGGATACTCAGCCATATAAGTAGAAACATAACAAGAGGACTTTGTTATATTTTTCTCCAAAACGTCCATCCACAAGAGAGGGTCCGAATGGGGTTTACGTGAAGTTTCAGTGCAAGCTGAATAAGGACCGAGTAATGATTCCTCGTTCTTCGTCCATACCCTCAAAAGAAAGACTACTACTAAAAAACATTACACGCACGGATTATTTGTATTTTAACTACGCACTCGCAACTCGTGTCGCTTAGCAATAGCCCTTTTTAAACATTAATTTGCATTCACAAAACTGCAATTCCATGGATATATAAAATACAATTTAAAACTGTAACATTAGTGGAAGAGAGCATATAAAGTCCCTTTAAGACAATTAACTCGGACTCGTCTCGCGTTCTGTGTCCAGCATCGTGTGCTTTTCATTTCATCCGTCACAATCAAATATTGCGTCAGTTTAATAGCTGGTTGTCAGTTAGACGGCGAGCAATCTCTCCTTTGCTCGAAAATCCGTGCGGAAAAACGCAAAGAAGAACGCAACACACAGGCGAGCGCTGGGTCGTGAGCGTGCGAGCGTCAGTGATATGCGAAGCCGCGAGCCGCAAGTAGCGCGGGGAAGGGAATTCCCGCGCTACTCGCGGCTTGCATGTCACGCTCGCAGTCATCCTCGCACGCTCACTTGTTTTGCGTTCTTCTCCACGGATTTTGGAGTAAAAGAAAGACTTCGCACAGTTTAGTTCTCAGTTTGTTGTTGATGTTCTGGTATGTATTTATCAAGTGAAAGCTCTGGAGCGTCCTTCTTGTGTAGCGCTTTTGTCGATTTTCCATTACTCTACAAAACGAAAGAGGCGACGCGTATTGCTGACTTCGTTCGGGCTTCCAAATACTTACGTCTTTTTCGTCGTCTTCTTCTCCTTCTACGTCTCTTTCTTCGTCTCACTCTTCGTCGCCTTCTTCTGCGCCTTCTCCTCCTTCTTCTCCTTCTGCGTCGTGTTCTCCTTCGTCTTCTTGACACTCCTGCATAGATTTTTCCTTTTAGAAATTCCAACTCCTACGAAATAAGCTTTTTATTCCCAGCAGTGACAAATATCTGGTTTGCCCCATTCACTTATCGAACAAATTCAAGCCTTAAAAATCTAACGAACGATCAACTTGGGAAAAAGACATGGGGGCAGGCACGTTTTGAAAAAGACCCTTGCAAATGTAATAAGAGTCAGTAAGAAACGTGACAGCTTGTATATTTTTAGTCAACTCCAATCTTTCAAAGACGTGATGATAGCGGATGCGAATGCAGCCATATTGCGATTGCAGCCATAACACTACTGGAAAAATGACTTTAAGGACCAAGCCACACACGACTTCTCTCACGTGGCTTTGACAGCTCAGTTCGGAGAGCATTGGACAGATAACGCAAAGGTCGTGGGTTCGAATCCCGTTCAAAGCCTGAAAATGTTTTCAGGTCATTTTCCCAGTAATGTTATGGCCGCATTCGCATCTATCATCGTGTCTACATTTAATTGCTACTGCTGGACATCTGTTACCAGTCTTTCAAAGCTTTCCTCGTCGCATCTTTACACAATTTCCTTTGATTTCTTAACAAGTAATGCATTAAGTTCTCACAATTCTTCTCTACTTGCCGAACGTATGTATGATCTACGTCTGACGTAGGACGGCTCCTCATGAAGCAAGAGAAAGCATGGAAACCAGCAAGTGCATTTTGATCGGGCGAGGGCCGACAAAGGACACTTAATTGAGGCCGGAAAAAAAAGCGTCCTTGTTGGTCTCCATTGTGACTGCTGCGGCAAAAATATGCATCGCTTGCTCAGCAAAAAACGCCTGCATTGCAGGTCATTTAAGATAATGACTTCTACCTAAGGAAAAAAGCAAAGGCTAAACATACTTCGCGGACGACGCCCTCTCCCTCGCCTTCCACCTAGAGAAAAAAAAAGACTCAATTATAAAGCAAGAAATGATTCAAGTTACACCGCTCTACCTTCACCCATACCTCCCTCTTTTACCTCAGTCTCTCCCCAAAAATTTCAAATCATTTGCTTTCAGTACTATTCCAGTGCTGGTTCAGAATATCACTATCAATACCAATTTTGATTAGGCTTAATCCAATAACTCTGTATGTGGCGCAGTCCATTGGTCCACCTTGACTGAATGTTATATCGCTCAAAACTATGGTCACATCGTCACCCTGGTAAGCCGTAAACGTTTTTTGGCCCATAACTCAATTCACTAATTTTTAGAGCCGCCAGTTCACAGTTTACAGCAAATACGCCTTCTTATGGTTCGAATGTCGCGAACAACGAACTGATGTTAATACCAAAAGTATCATATCTTTGACCGAAATAGTGGTCACTTGAAAAAGTAACAAGCCTTCACGTAAGAATCTTGTAATTCCCTCACCTCTACCAAGTGGGATTCGAGCTGATGCGTAACTTGGACCTCGTTTCTGTGGGCGACTCATGTATCTGATCCAGTATGGTTTTCTACGACCAACATACCCAATCACGGCAAGACTGCTTCTGTAACTCAGTTTTATTCTTCGTAGATCGATGTTCAGCCTTCTTAATACATATTTGTAGTATCTACCATACCGATACGCCTCGTCTTGAATTGCTAGTAGCACGATCCTCCTATGATGGCGAAAAATATTTCCATTAAAAACGAATGAAAGTCTTAAAGTTTTAACGCTCTGAAGATTAAATTGTGATATCACTCATACCAACCTTTACAAACGCTCAAATCATTTTAAAAAACTGAAACGAGTAAAACTATATGGTCACTTAAAATTGTCATTGTTATGTTTAATAATAAACTTTAAACCTAACATTTCACTAAGGAAATCTAACGAAAAGAAAAGTCGCATTTAACTTACCTGCGTTTTATCCTGCTAATATAGTTCTTTAACCTGTTTCCATGGTTACGGCTTGCGTGTGTGTCAAAAGATTTTCTGTCTTCAACACGCCCTGTTGCAGTGAAATACCATCAGTAATGAGCGAAAAAATCTCACTTAACGACTCAACAAAAATCCACTTAGACACAATATATCATAGTGTATAAAAATATAAAGAACTAAAATTAGCAGTGAAGTGTTATGACTTTTTATGTCATCTTTGAGCTAAAAAAAATGAAAATTAATTTTAATAAATTTGATTCGCCAATCACAAGCCTTCAACCCTTGCTATATATCCTGTGATTTAAAGTCACTGACCTGATGTGGCCCAACGTTTGCACGACTTTGTTAAAGTAAATACCTAGTCGTATCTTTATGATGTCGCTATATCGATTCTTGCTGGACTGCATTACACAACAATACGAACCATAGCTCGACCATGGCTCAACTCGCCTGAAAAACTACCGACGAGTACCTGAAATGTACGAGTAGCTTTAAGAACTGTCAGTCCTTACCAGTCCAGCGGTTGATAACGATAACGTTAAAACCACGCCTATGCAGAGAATAATCTCTTCCGTTGACTCTGATGTAGGCCCGCGAGCGTCCATGCAAAGTACGTCCACGCTTCTTATCAACAAAACCTTGACTTTCCACTTTAATGCTTAGATATTCTGCAAATTAAAAATTATTGTTACATTCGGTTTGACCTTCGTTTTAAATAGCATTTTTTAAGAAAAACATGATGAAAGGGAGTTTGGAATGTAACACTGTTCTTTCCTCTGTCCTAATCCAAAAAGTATTTAACCAAGGCATAATTATTTAAGTATTTACCCAGGGCTGGTTTTGTGTTACAACAAAACGTACAGCAAAACACATAAAAAATACAAACATACTTCGTGGCCTTCGACGTCTTGGTCGTGCTCCTGAAAGAGAAAGAGGAGAAGTGCTTAGTAACAAGATTAGAGGTTTCGGTGAAACACTATAACATTTCCAAAATACGACAGGGAAATAACGCACGTCAAATCTCAGCCTGAAGAAAATAAATAGGGAGTTTTTAGGCCCTTATAGAAGATGGTAATGGCCATTAAACTATCGCCTCTCTCCTAACTTAAAACCTCTTTTCGCATAACAGTTTCTCTTTTGCCTCACTTTTGATTGTTTCTTTTGCTGTTTAGAATATAGCTGCTGTATACCCGCTAATGGACCAGAGCAAGCATTGTTACAGCGAAGAGTTTTCCTTCGTTCAAAGTTCTGAAAACGTAATTAGGCAAAATTAATTTGTGAACGGTCGACCTCATCTTTACGTAATAAGTAACCAATGCAATAACAACTGTTAATGACTCTCTATGCAGGACTACAATTCCCTCTTTTTTCACAGACGAGAGAAGAAAAACTGATACGTCGACGATTACTATAACAGGCGTGTTTTGTCCTTCTTGGCATTATCAGGAATAGTTAACACTTGAAATGTGACTAATAGCCAAGCGCGCAAATGACGTCATTACAATTTAGAGCCCCCGCAAGACTCGGAAAGGGTATACATATTTTATTCCTCATTCCAGCATTTCTTTCAGCGAATCATGCAGTTTTTCCGGATATCTGGAATCTCTATTACATGCTCCCCAACAGCAGCGCTTAATAGTAACCATAATGAGGGAAATAAGGTGGTTACAGCACGTTTTTGAAACGAAAACTACGGCTACATTCCATTTTTTCTCTCAAAGCACGCTAAGGTTGTCTGAGTCTCGCGGAGTCCAAATATAATGTAATCTATTTTCAGCCCTCGCGCGCTTCGCTATTAAAACAATATCGACCAAACTTGTAATTCCCTCACCTCTACCAAGTGGGATGCGAGCTGACGCGTAACTTGGACCTCGTTTCTGTGGGCGACTCATGTATTTGATCCAATATGGTTTTCTACGACCAACATACCCAATCACGGCAAGACTGCTTCTGTAACTCAGTTTTATTCTTCGTAATTTGACGTTCAGTCTTCTGAGTGCATTCTTGTAGTATCTACCATACCGATACGCCTCGTCCTGGATTCCAAGCAACACAATCCGCCTATGGATGCGAAGAATACATTATCATTAGAAAAAATATCTTTTATTAAATGCATTAGAAATGAATTTTTATTACTGAGACATCATGAGCATTTTCTCTGGGGAAAACTCCTTTTCTCGTTCAAACGTCTATGAACATAGGCGTACGAGCTGGGGGGAAGCGAGAAGGGTCTGCACCCCCCCCCCCCCCCATCAATCTTCGTAGATTGATGTGCACTCTTCTGAATACATATTTGTAGTATCTACCATACCGATACGCCTCATCTTGGATTCCAAGCAACACAATCCGCCTATGATGGTGAGAACACGTTCAGTTAAGTCTAGTTCACACCAGCGACATAACGAACATAGCGATATAAGAAGGACGTTATGTCGGTATGTTGCTAGTGTTCATCAGGCCTTACCATTACAAACGAATCAAGTTTTCTTGCTGAATTACTATTGAAAAATTACGGTATCCCTTGCGTCTGTTGATGATCTGAGTAAATTGTAAAATCGTGCACAACAGTTTATTTGCGCACTGGTACATAGCTACAGCCCTGAAAGGACCTTTTATTAGAACCAGAACAAGACCACAGCAGGCATCCACTTTTGCCAACGGGAAAAGAAAACACCATGTCAACTTTGCAAAGAAAACGGTCATGATGAGCGCGGATTCTGTTTCTATTCAGTAAATTTGAACTGAATTCAAGCAAATCTTACAGACCAGGAAGCTCAGACCTCTTACCCTCGTCTGATGCTGTAAATAAATTTCCTGAACCTCTTTGCCTGATAACGGCTGCCATGTGTGTCAAAAGATCGTCTTTTCTCAACACGCCCTGTTGCAGAAAAATACCATCAGTAATGTATAAAAGGATTTCAGGCTTCATCATAAGAATAATAATTTCCTCGATTGTGATTGGTTTAAAAAACTCCTATTTTCCACTAATTCACTTGCCAAGTTGTTATCAGACAGTTTGTTATTGGACAGTTTGTTATCGGACAGTTTGTTATCGGACAGTTCAATAAGCCAATCACATTTAAATTTATAGTTTAAAACAACCAATCACAATCAGAGTTGTAGTTTAAATCAACCAATCTCAATTTACGCCTCCTTTGTTAGTCTTTTAATGCAAATTTTCCCTTTCTTTTATAACTTGGCTATTCTTCTTTTCTCGGAAATTGTAATTTTTATGATTAATTGGTAACAGGACTTCGTGTCGTCCAATTCGGTCTGTAATCATACTCGCGGTCGTCCGATTTTTTTATCACTTGTATGATAACAGACCGAATTGGACTCCACTCAGTCCTATTACCATTACTTATTATCACAGCTGTTTTTATGTTAAAGTGTCCCCATTTAGTGGTTTTACTATTACTGTTTTAGCTCGACACTCTAATAAAGGTACTTGTAACAGTTTGAGTTGTGAACTGCGATGATAATTCACGTTCCCACCGTTAAAATATATGATCTTTTATTATATTCATTTGCAAAAGAATATCACTAAACAACTGAACTACGATCCAAAAAAACAAAGAACTAAACTGAGTTCACAGTGATGTGTGATTATTTGTTGCACAATCCATGGCCACTGATATCAGCAATGAAAATAGTTTTCATTATTTTAATAACCGTACCAAATTCGCAAATATTAACCAATCAGAGACTTTGTTTGCTAACCTGATATCCTGTGATATGACCTGATGTGGTCGGAGATTGGATTTGGGTATGGCAAAA
This sequence comes from Micromussa lordhowensis, assembly GCA_964020085.1. Taxonomy (NCBI): domain Eukaryota; kingdom Metazoa; phylum Cnidaria; class Anthozoa; order Scleractinia; family Lobophylliidae; genus Micromussa; species Micromussa lordhowensis. The sequence goes on from OZ026595.1 coordinate 37,498,249, forward strand.
ACTCAACGCACCTTTCAGTTGGGCGACATATCCGAAGAGTTTGGTCGAGCCATGGTTCGTATTTTGGTAAGACGTTGCCGAGACAAATACCCATGGTGAGAACAAACAAGGTAAACACGTCACCGAAGCATCCCTAAAAGGTAAGATGAGGTATTTACCGTACCCACGTTCGAGCAGGTGACCATGACTTCGTAGCCATATCAGGCCAGTGACTCGAATCAAGACGGTAGACACGACTTCTGATTGGCTTATAGCGAATTTGGGTACGGTAATGCGGCATATGGTGTCGTCATGTCGATTTTGGCTCGAGTGCGAATAATGGCTCGACCATGGCCAAAGTGCCCTTAATGTCATCAGAGCGTACCAGAAAGGTACCAGTAGATTTAAGAACTATCAGTCCTTACCTGTCCAGCGGTTGATAACGATAACGTTAAAACCACGCCTATGCAGAGAATAATCTCTTCCTCTGACTCTGATGTAGGCCCGCGAGCGTCCATACAAAGTACGTCCACGCTTCTTATCAACAAAGCCTTGACTTTCTACACTCACACTCAATTGCCCTGCAAATCAAAAAACAATCTCAGCGTAAGTTGAGCAATTGTTGGTGTTATTTTCCTGTGAAATGTATTTTAAAAACAACTTCTATCAAAAAATTATTTGAGTTTTATTTTCGAACTGCAAATAACATTGAAAAGCTAACAGTCCAAAAGCAACTGCCTTACGTCTTGCTCGTCCTCTTGGCCTTCGACGTCCTCTTCGACCTCGTCTTCTTCGCAAGGTTCGTCTTCTTCGTCGTCTGTATCTCCTTTGTCTTCTACGCTTCCTTCTGAAGTAACGTCTCACACCCCTTAGTTTTCTTCTTCGTCGACGTTTTATTCTTCGCAATCTCCTTCTTCTTCTCTTTCGTACGAGCTTTCGACTGTAGCGGCCTGCAAGTGTTGAAAAGAGTCGCGGTTATCTTCTAAGAGGTCGAATGGCTTGCCACGAAACCCACAGTCGGAAACCATACATGACACAAAAAGCACACTCATGAGAGATTATTAACTGAAATAAAGAGGGCGTTTATGAAGAATAAGTTGCTCTATTGTCAGTGTTTAAATAGATCTAAGCGTAGTCGATCGATAGTTTCATCCAAACACGGTCTATACATCATTGGTGGTCTAATGCTTGGTTTGGCAGGGATATGTTCACTTATGGTCATCTGGGCTTAGAACAGACTGAAAATCATTGTCAAACTGAATAAAACAAGATTTCGTCGCCACAATCAAAAATGAAAAAGTAAATACAAGATGTAAATAATTTGGAAGTTCAGTCGAACCTCTACCAAGGGCCACCTCTGTACAGTGACTACAGTGGCCATATATTTTCGCCCCAGTCGGGAGATTTGCTCTCATTTTAACCTCTCAACACTGGCCACCTCTCCATAATGACCAGTAAACCCTGTTCCCAAAGTGACCGTTGTACCCAAAGTGAGACTTTCGACTGTAACATGTCAGTGGAAACGTAGATAAAAATAAAAAGTGATAAGTGGAAATGAAAAAATGGGACTGGCTGATCATGGGCCACCTGAGATTCTGTAGTCAGAATTTAAATACTAAAAAATCGAACGTGTGGTAACCAACTTTGTTACCAATACGACAGTTTCCTTACTTTTCTATTTGAAATATTCGTGATAAACACATGAGTAAATTAAGCAAACTTCTACTCACGGAAACGTTTCACTCTCAGTGGTCGGGTCCATTTTCCCTTTCGAAGAAGAACAACCTTCCTCCCCCTCCTCTTCAACCTCAAAAGTTTTCTTCCAGAGCGTATAAAACGTGTGAAGCGCGTTTTTACACGCCTAAAACGCCGCCCGATACGCGCGTACAATTTGCGTCCACGAGGGCGTATACGACACTTCCTGCGTCCAACCCGAGCAGAGAGCCTGACAGGTCTGATTTTCAAAAAGCGTCTTGAGTACCTGTAATACCAGGTGCCTTTTCCCCTGATGACTTTCCTCCAGCGTCTCCTTATCCACACTCGCCAGTATCGACCTCTTCGCTTCAGCCGTCTATACTTGCCGCGAATGTATATCCTCATGGTCACAGGCCTAACTCTTCTCCTGTAAATCAGCCCAAGTTTTGACCTCCTTATGATGGGGTAACGGCGTCCACGGTAAAAGACGATTGTTCTACCTGTGGAGGAAGATGGAACGAAATTCAAAAAGTGATAAAGTTAGCTCATCTGTACCTGAATTAAAGCGTGAAAGATCTGCATTGCAGATTAAAAGTTCAACATGATTCTTCTTACATCATCAGCTCGTTGCACAATACAAGTAGAACTATTATAAGTAGGCAGGAGGAATTAAGGGATATCGTCTCGAGCAATATTCTAACGGAAATATATATAACAGTCTGAGAAGAGAAAATGTCAGCCAATCAAAGCAAGAAATAACTTACGTCTTCTTCTTCTGCGTCTCCTTCGTCTTCTCTTGATTTTTCGCCTTCGACGCCTTCGTTTTCGACGCCTTTTAACACGAATTCGTCGCCGGATTCTTCTTCTTCGCCTCCTTACTATTCTCCGTTGCCTTCTTGTAAAGCCTTTAAAATATGAACAACTCTCTTACAACAGTGAAGGAACGATACCACGGCCTAGTAGGTTTTTAGTGTTCAGTTTAAATTTAGACTTTGTTTCCCTTTGGCGGATCTAGGGGGGTTTCGGCGGGTTTATTTGAACCCCCTAAATTAAACCAAATGAGACATCAGAATGCCGGAATTCACATTTCCGAGGACTTCAGTTTTAAAAATTATTCTGTGGATGATGCCCGCCGAACCCCCTACAGGGGACCGCCTTTGGCGATCCGTATCTCAAATCTTCTTCTCTAATCCTCTTCTCTTCCTGTATCAGCCCCAGTTTTTAATTCCAGTTATCGTCTGGTAGTCCTGATGGAGCAGATGTTCCTATTTCCATCATTACGTAGTTTGTTTTTGTTTGGCTGGAAATAACACACTATTCTTTTCAATTTTAAGTTACTCACTCAGCAAGTACACGCTATTCACGGGATTTTTTGGAAAATTCATTTTATCTACTCCAGTTTAAGCAGCCTTCAATTATCATGTCTGTTCCGTCTTCGTTTGGATATAATCCACGAGTTTTAAGAATAGTGTATAGTACAGAAAATTTTAAATTTGAAGTTACGTTTCATATACGTACAATTCATGTACTTACCTCCATAGATTGGGATGCGAGCTGTTGCGTAACTTGGACCTCGAGTCTGTTTGCGACTCATGTATCTGATCCAATATGGTTTTCTACGACCAACATACCCAATCACGGCAAGACTGCTTCTGTAACTCAGTTTTATTCTTCGTAATTTGACGTTCAGTCTTCCGAGTGCATTCTTGTAGTATCTACCATACCGATACGCCTCGTCCTGGATTCCAAGCAACACAATCCGCCTATGAATGCGAAGAATACATTATCATTAGAAAAAATATCTTTTATTAAATGCATTAGAAATGAATTTTTATTAATGAGACACCATGAGCATTTTCTCTGGGGAAAACTCCTTTTCTCGTTCCAACGTCTATGAACATAGGCGTGCGAGCTGGAGGGGGGAGGGGGGGCGAGAGGGGTCTGCAGCCCCCCCCCCCCCCAACCCCCCAGCTACGGAAATTACGTAATTTTTCGGGCAAAACGCTCATGATTCCAGATATGTCCAGGATCGACCGCTAATGAGATTCAAATTCCTTATGATAAGCATCACAAAGTGTCCTCATTGGTAAAAAGTCACCAAAACACACACAATTCTGTCAAATACCCCTGCCTAATATGAAGTACTAATTAAACAATACTTACGTTCAATCCTGGACATACGTGAATAAAGTTTCCAGTTATTTCCTTGTT
>OZ026595.1:37504633-37514633 GCA_964020085.1 Micromussa lordhowensis
AATCAACGAGCGCGCAGCGCGAGTTCGATTTGAATCAGTTACCAAGTTCAATTGCCACTTTGTTAGATCCATTTTTAAGTCGCACAATATAGGAACAAGATTTTGGTCAGGACCAATATTTATTGAACCAAGTAAAGTTGCCAAATTTGCCAAACAATGGCTTTTTTGTCTTTTATTTTCCTGCAATGTGATTGGTGAGTTTAAAAAAGCCTTAAAATCTGATTGGTTGTTTTGTTTTACTGTCCCATTCTCATTGGCTGAGAAAAAAATGTGATTAGAGCAAAAGATAGTGCGATTCGTGAATAAATAGCACCGCTGAGAACCAATCACATTACAAGGATAACCAGTGATTTCAAAATGGATTTAATAAATCACATAATATTTCCACTCGCGCTTGTTAGAGAGGGCCGGGTTGTTCAAAGCCCGGTTAAGCTAACCCAGTGTTAGCAAGAATTTTGATTTTAAATTTGCAACTGTTTGGTGAGTTTTTCTGTTTATATTGTTTATCCTTGAGTTTTGACTTTGAATAATCTCAAACTACCCAAAACATTAGCTATGAATAAAATTTTTAAACAAGAAAAGTTAATACGTTGTTTAACTTTTAATCCTGGGTTAGCGTTAACCGGCTTTCAAGCTTGATGATTATAGCCAACTCGGTGCTGCGCGTCTCGTGGACTATCTATCATCTCATATCCAACGCGCGCTCGTGGAATAATGGCTAAATATATCCTTGTGAAGAGGCGTGCAAAGAGAGCTTGGTTTCTATAATAATGTTTTCGACTATTATTCCTTACCTGTCCGGCGGTTGATAACAACAACGTCATAACCACGCTTGTGCAGAGAATAATCCCTTCCATTGACTCTGATGTAGGCCCGCGAGCGTCCATACAAAATACGTCCACGCTTCTTATCAACAAAACCTTGACTTTCCACTTTAATTCTTAGATATTCTGCAAATTTAAAATTATTGTTACATTCGGGTTTCCTTCGTTTTAAATAGTTTTTCTTTTTTTTTTAAGAAACACATGATGAATGGGAATTTGGAATGTAACACTGTTCTTTCCTCTGTCCCAACCCAATAAGTATTTAACCAAGGCATAAGTATTTACCCTGTGCTGCTTTTGTGTTACAAAAAAAGTACAGCAAAACACATAAAAAATACAAACATACTTCGTGGTCTTCTACGTTTTGGTCGTCTCCCTGAAGGAAAAAGAGGAGAAGTGCTTAGTAACAAGATTAGAGCTTTCGATGAAACATTATAAGAATTCTAAGCCTGAAGAAAGTAAATAGGGAATTTTTAGGCCTGGTAGAAGATAGTTATGGCCATTTAACTACCGACTCCCTCCCAACTTAAAACCTTTTTTCGCATAACAATTTGTCTTGCGCCTCACTTTTGATTGTTTTTATTGGTGCTCTATACCCGCTATTGTAACAGAGCGACTATTGTTACAACAAACAGTTTTCTCTTGTTCAAAGTTCTGAAAACGTAATTAGGCAAAATTAATTTGTGAACGGCCGACCTCATCTTTACGTAATAAGTAACCAATGCAATAAGTACCGTTAATGACTCTCCAAGCAGGACTACAATTCCCTCTTTTTCACAGACGAGAGAAGAAAACCTGACACGTCGACTATTACTAATTGAAGAAAGGTGTGTTTTTTTCTTCTTGGCATTATCAGAAATAGTTTACACTTGAAATGTGACTAATAGCCAAGCGTGCAAGTGACGTCGATACAATTAAGAGCCCCTCGCAAGACTCGGTAAGGGTAGACATATTTTTATTCCTAATTCCAGTAATTCTTTCCGCGAATCATGCAGTTTTTCCGGATATCTGGAATCTCTATTACATGCTCCCCAACAGCAGCGCTTAATAGTAACCATAATGACGGAAATAAGGTGGTTACAGCACGTTTTTGAAACGAAAACTACGGCTACATTCCATTTTTTCTCTCAAAGCACGCTAAGGTTGTCTGAGTCTCGCGGAGTCCAAATATAATGTAATCTATTTTCAGCCCTCGCGCGCTTCGCTATTAAAACAATATCGACCAAACTTGTAATTCCCTCACCTCTACCAAGTGGGATGCGAGCTGAGGCGTAACTTGGACCTCGTTTCTGTGGGCGACTCATGTATTTGATCCAGTATGGTTTTCTACGACCAACATACCCAATCACGGCAAGACTGCTTCTGTAACTCAGTTTTATTCTTCGTAATTTGACGTTCAGTCTTCTGAGTGCATTCTTGTAGTATCTACCATACCGATACGCCTCGTCCTGGATTCCAAGCAACACAATCCGCCTATGAATGCGAAGAATACATTATCATTAGAAAAAATATCTTTTATTAAATGCATTAGAAATGAATTTTTATTAATGAGACATCATGAGCATTTTCTCTGGGGAAAACTCCTTTTCTCGTTCAAACGTCTATGAACATAGGCGTACGAGCTGGGGGGAAGCGAGAGGGGTCTGCACCCCCCCCCCCCCCCCCATCAATCTTCGTAGATTGATGTGCAGTCTTCTGAATACATATTGGTAGTATCTACCATACAACTATCGGTGAAATTGATTACCTCAATAAAGATTATTATTATTATTATTATTACCGATACGCCTCATCTTGGATTCCAAGCAACACAATCCGCCTATGATGGTGAGAACACGTTCAGGTAAGTCTAGTTCACACCAGCGACATAACGAACATAGCGATATAAGTAGGACGCCGGTATGTCGGTATGTTGCTAGTGTTAATCAGGCCTTACCATTACCACCGAATCAAGTTTTCTTGCTGAATTACTATTGATAAATTACGGTATGACTTGCGTCTGATGATGATCTGAGTAAATTGTAAAATCGTGCACAACAGTTTATTTGCGCACTGGTACATAACTACAGCCCTGAAAGGACCTTTTATTAGAACCAGAACAAGACCACAGCAGGCATCCTCTTTATGCCAACGGGAAAAGAAAACACCATGTCAACTTTGCAAAGAAAACGGTCATGATGAGCGCGGATTCTGTTTCTATTCAGTAAATTTGAACTGAACTCAAGCAAATCTTACAGACCAGGAAGCTCAGACCTCTTACCCTCGTCTGATGCTGTAAATAAATTTCCTGAACCTCTTTGCCTGATAACGGCTGCCGTGTGTGTCAAAATATCGTCTTTTCTCAACACGCCCTGTTGCGAAAAAAAAGCATCAGTAATGTGTAACTGGATTTCAGGCTTTATATGTAAAAGTGTCCCCATTTAGTGGTTTTACTACTGCTATTCTATCCTGACACTCAAATAAAGATATTACTTGTAACTTACTGTTTGAATTGTGTACTGCGATGATGTCTTTACATCTTTCTCCACCGTTAAAATATATGATCTATTTATTTTCGTTTGCAAAAGAATCTCACTACACAACTGAACAACGATCCAAAAAATAAAGAACTAAAGTTCACAGTGATGTGTTATTATTTGTTATAAAATAACTGAACTTCTCCGCGCGCTCTCGTTGGTCGATAGGTGTGTTTAGATGAGAGTATGTAAACACGATTGTGACGTTTTAGATTCGCGTGTATTTTTGAGAATTTTTAATAAATGCATACGTCTCGAGTTTCCATATCTGTATCTATCTATAAATATGCCAACTAAGCGTACCTAAAAAGGTGAGATGAGGTATTTACCGTACCCACATTCGACCAGGTGACCCTGATATTGTAGCCATATCAGGTCAGTGACTCGATTTGACAGCATATCAAGACGGTAGACACGGCTTCTAATTCACTAATAGCGAATTTGGGTACGGTAATGCGCCATATCAAGTTTGTTTGGCGTCGCCATGTCAATTTAGGCTCGAGCGTACCAGAATGGTACCAGTAGATTTAAGAACTATCAGTCCTTACCTGTCCAGCGGTTGATAACGATAACGTTAAAACCACGCTTATGCAGAGAATAATCTCTTCCTCTGACTCTGATGTAGGCCCGCGAGCGTCCATACAAAGTACGTCCACGCTTCTTATCAACAAAACCTTGACTTTCTACACTCACGCTCAGATACCCTGCAAATCAAAACACCAATCTCGGTGTTAGTCTAACTTAAACAATGTAGTGTGTCCTTTGAAATATACTTTAATAAAAAAAAAAACGTTTTAGTCTCTAGGATTTACTCCTAACCAACATCACTAAGTACTCTAATGATTGATTAATGTGTAGCAAATATATATTTTCGAGGCGATACCTGCCTGATTATCTCATGAATTAAGATACTCACGTTTTCGACGACGACCCCGGTATATCTTTACCCTGTAGCGTCTCACTTTGCCATATCTGCCATTTCGTTTTTGTACGCGATAGCCTTTCCTTGCTCTTCTCAAGAAACGTATCTTTCTTCTGTACTTAATGTACCTTGTAAGGCGGCGTTTGATTCCTGTCCACTTCTTTCTCAATCGCAAAAACCATCTTCCACGTCTGACTCTCACTCGCCGCTTTCTACCTCTGATACGACAGGTCAGCCTGACGCGCTTTATCCTTCTCCAGCGTCGACCCCGCCTGTAGAACCAGCGTTTCCTCCGTCTCTTTAGTCGGCACCAACGTCTTTTTATACGCACGCGCCATCGACGGCGGACTCGCTTTAGTTTTCTGAATTTGCCACCTATCGTTATTCTGATTTTGCTTTTTAACCTTCGGATGACTGTCTTTTTACCGCCAATGCGAATGGTATATCTTCTCCTCTTTCTTATCACACAGCGTCTTCCGCGATATCTGATCACTCTTCGCCCTGTTGTTGTACAAAGAAAAAAAGACAGGATAAGAATTAGCATTCTCCACTCAATCTCGAGAAAACTAGAAACGTAGATACGTATATAGAGTGATTGCAATTAATCCGTAAAATAGTTATTATTAACCCGTAAAAATTACCTCCACATTTTGTATCATCAAAACCTTGATTTAGTTGTTTTTTAGAAGCACGTAATGAAAGGGAATTTAGAGTGTAACACTATGCAAACTCCAGATGCAAATAACAGCACAAAAGAATTTACACGTGTTCCACCCTGTCACTCTACTCGAGGTCGCGAAAGCGAAGAGGTTGGCGATCCACCCTCCCACCCAACGGGTAAGTCGGGCTTGATCTAGCTGTATGCTTTTATTTTGGCCTGGTCTTGGGCTTGTCCTAGGCCAGAGCGATTCCCCATAACTTATAACCAGGACAATCCGGACCGCGATGAGAACCAATCAGATTGCAGGATTCGTTACCGCGCCCTCTTTAAAAAAAATTACAGATGTTCATTAAGTAATTTCCTTTTTTTTCACTTAGACCATCCGCAAAAATAAAAAAATTCAGCTCACGTTTCGTTGGCCTCCTTCGTCGTCGCCGTCTTCCTCGTCGACCTGTATGAACAAGTAGCGCAGCGTTAACCAAGCACAGGATAAGAACTGGTAATAATGCAAATGAAATATTCAACCTTGAGGGGAGGCGGCGTCCTCAGTAGTTGAAGGCGCTGGATTGGAAATCTGATGGTCGACCCCGCCACTATCAGGGTAGGTTTATGGTCGTCCGTTGACATCGCCAACTGACCAGTTGGGAATTTTTAAAACGTTTACGTTCAATTTGCAGTATTACTATTTTGTTGGTTGTTTACAGTGTCCATGATTAGAACAGCAGTAATAATTTCCTGGTACTTAAATGAAATATATTTCAAATATGCAAGCTGAAACTCTCGCAGTCGAATATTTTTTTTACGACATCTTTTCGAGCTCTCTCCGTTGTCTTTTCTTGTTTCTTGAGTGATGCGAAAGAAACGAAGAAGCTAAGGTATAAACATCTATAACAAAAGACGACTCGAAAAGCCCTCGAGGAAACAATGAAGATGTACATACCTATAGGAATGCGTGCTACCAGAGAACTTGGCCCTTTTTTCCTTTTACGGCTTGTTTCCCTTATCCAATACTTACGGCGACCTTTGTAGCCAATAAGAGCATAGCTACCCCTGAAGCCAAATCGGAAGTTTCGGCCTCCCCTTGCGCCAATTCTCCGCAGAACGTTGAGGTATCTTCTACCAAAGCGATACGCTTCATCTTGGACGGCAACAGCCACAATTCTCCTGAGATTTTATTGCAAGATAGAATGATAAAGGGGAAAAAAAGAAAATCACAACCTTAAAGGAGGTTTGGATATCCGGTTTATTTGGCATAAATTTTGACGATATTACTTCTCCGTTTACTCCTTAGTTTTTGTTTCGAATGAGAAGATATATCAAACACTCGAGACAGTATTTCATCGGCTATCCAAACAACTCGAATTTCGTCAAAAATACTCAGCTGTGCGTCGTATTTTCAACTCTCTTCTCGGTGTTTGGATGTCCCGATAAAGTACTGTCTCTCGTGTTTGACATATTACGTCAAGTGTTTAATCGAGTGATCTCAGCCCTGCCGGAACTGACATAAGGTTCACATAAAAAATAATTTCCTATTTTTTGGAGAGAGGCAATTTCTATTACATATTTCGCAGCCATAATAAGCCGTTTTCGGTTATTAATTTTGGGATGTTTCTTTATGAGCTCCTTGGTTTGACTTCTCGCACACTCCCTTTCTATGAGTTGTACTCAACTTGACAACTCCTCCTTGACTACTCGCTAGTAGAAATCTGTAGCTTGTAATCCAGAATTCTTAGTTCGCTGTGCATGCTAACTTCATTTGCTGATGCTTGACGGGTGTGTGGGTAGTCACCAGTGTTTTTTCATTTTTTTCTTGTTTTCATTTACAATGCAAAATTATTTAAATAATTTTTTTGTGTGAGAAAACAAAAAGATACTTTCAACTAAAATTGACTAACAAGGCTCTTACTAGCTTTTAATAAGAAATAGTCATTTCGCTACGCCGTGTTGACGACTATTGCTCGTAGAAAACTCGAGCTCAAACTAAGTTTTATCGTTTTCTAGCTCAGCATTGTTTGATCGAGGCGTAGATCTATACTAAAACGAGATTATTCGCTTGAGTTTTCTATGCGTGGCCAATTCACATTATCAACTCAGTTGATAAAAATGCGCAGCCTAGGATTGAAATGAAACTCACCGTCGTTTGATCCTCTTAATGAATTGCTTAAAATTGAGTGCTCTCCTACTACTGCCATAGGTGTCAAAAGATTTCCTTTGCACGACATAACCTGTCGCAGTAAAAAATTGTTGGTCACAGTAATAACGGAAACAATAGTAAAAACGTTCTTATTGGTGCGTTTAAGAATCTCAATGTGCTAATACTAGTAATGTGTGAGCAAATGTCACTTATATAATGATAACTTTAAAATAATTCTGATCCCACTACATGTCCATAAGTCAAGTGTAACTCTTTTTAGAATGATTAAAATACATACATAGAGTAGTTTTCAATTGAGCGGCGAGGTAATCCGAAATTTTATGTGGCTTTATTTCACTTCAAGATATTATTGGTTGGTTTAAAAATATCGTCCACCTGTCCACCAATCTGAAGCTAGACCGCAATCGTAATTGAGGTGCGTCTACCTGCGCAGTTGGGACCGGCTCTGGGTTTTTACTTGGGAAAACCGCTTTAGCCCTTATTGTTTCATTGTGTCGTTTAAGTTATTATTGCTTGGTCGTTGCGATGGTTTTTTTCTTGGTATCATGACACTCACTCGTTTGAAACCCGCCCCGATAGTTTGAAACGATAGAAATATCCTGTTTAAAAATTATACCGAACTCTGGGAATCTCATTATTGTAGTATTTAGCCTGTCTTTGGAAAATAAAGCTTGCAAAAATGTCAGCCCCATTCTTTACTAGAATATGATTATTTATCTTGCCTTTCCGGTTAATAACAACAACGTTGATGCCGCGGCGTTTAGGAGATGTTTCTCTTCCGTTCACTTTGATGTAGGCCCGGGCCCGTACTGCTAGCGTGCGACCATTCTTTTTGTCTTCGAAGCCTTCACTGCGAACAGTTACGTAGATATACTCTGAAGAAAAGCAGAGCGAAGAAATATATTTTTCTAACTGTTTACTATTTGATTTCAGACCATTTCCTAACTCTCTCTAATCTCACTGTTCCTTTGACCTCGAAAGGCTAGGAGAGGGTAGTCTGAGACACTCGAAGGAGGAATGGCATGATGTGATAGGAGAAAAGAGATAAGTCAAGCTTCTCATAGACCCTTGTCGTAAATTGAAAATTTTGTATGCATCTAAAGAAGCCTTACTAAAGTCGTCTGAGAGTAAAAGTTATTTTGAATTATCAACTTAAAAACGATGTCAGTAAGGCTAATTTTAATACCAACAAAAGAATTTATAATTAGCAGTCATTAATGAAATGTGTTTAAACCCGGTAGACCTCGCGTTTCTCTACAGTCAACAGCCTTAGCATCATCCATCAAAACAAGATTCATCGTCATGATACGGCAAAACTTACTTTTATATCGTCTCCTTCTTCGTCTTCGCCGACGTCTTCGCCTTCGACGCCTTCGTCGCTCTGGAAGTTTTTATAAAGAAGATGAAAACTAATTTAAATTCAGTCAGCATAAATCCCACTTTTGCACTTCCTTTCCCAAAGTTCACACTGTCTTTTATCTGCGGCGAGACATTATTGCATCATTTGTAGCTAGAAATATATTGGTTCGACATGTAAGAAGTTATCAACTGTTTAACATTTGTCGATGTTTCCATAGTTAACCGATGGATTTCGTTTTGCCCTTTATATATCATTAATTTCTAAACAGCTTAAACATCTGCGGTTACTTTACGGGCTATCTGATGACTAAAGAACCATCGTAAAAAGCTGCTTTTTTCTTCGTTCTACATCAAAAAACCTCCAGCATGTACCAAGGGCAAATTAAAGACGAATTCTATTTTGAATGACACTAGGGAAGCCTAGATACCTCCCGTACTCGAGCTGCCCGACCAGGAAAGAGTTTTGTCCGATTGTGTATCAGATTGAGCCAATCAGTGCAGGGTAACCTTTTCAGGCTTCAGGTATATAAAAGAGTAGGGATTTCACAAGTTGAGGAACATGAAAAGGTATGGAAATCTGGTATTTAGGTATTTAAAAGGGCCTTTAATTAAAATATTTCGAACAGACGAGCCTTGTGGCTGTATTTGGTAATGTTTGATGTTTAATACTGTTCATTAACTCTATTCCAAGGGTTTAGAAAAGGATACAGTGAATTAGGTATGTGAAAGGGGTACTTTATTTCAATATAAGGTATAGGAAAGGGGTATCTTTTCTGTCTAAATGGTATACAAAAGGGACAGGGGTTGGACCTCAAGGCGGAGCCTTACCGTATAAAGCTTTATAGAGTACCCTTCTCCACCCCCTCCCCCCCCCCGGGGGGACTGACAAACTACTAATCTGTTTTCTTACGTCGTCGTCTTCTCCTTCTTCGACGTCTTTTTCTTCGCTTTCTTCGTCTTTTTCGCCTTGTTCGCCTCCGGTATTTTCTTTTTCGGTACCGTTTCCGGTATCTTCTACCGAATCGTCTTTTTCGGCCTTTATTTTTGAAAGAAGCGAGAAAATAAAAGTCAGGTTGAATGATCTTTTTAAAGTTTACAGTTCGTAATAAGGTCGCTAGACACGATTTCCGCAAATTTAACCTAATAAAACTTCTTTTATAAGTGAATAAAGATGGTGAATTTTAAGCCCGGTAATGAAATGTGAAAGATGAATTGATTAACATGGCACGAGCATGGGACAAAGATGTTTTCTTTGTCCCACGCTCGTGTCATGTTGATCAATTCATCTTTCATAAAATTTCTTTGTATTGTATGTAAATAATTCGTTTATAATCTGTTTCTTATTAGAGATACTGTATCTTTTCTTATCTTGTCTCAAGTTATCTTTAATACGGAGTTTTAAGGCAACAGTCCATGTTTTTGGCACGAAAGATTTTTTGTTTAATTCTAGTCGTTGCTGTTGTTATTGTTGTGTTATTGTTGTTGTCGCTGATGCGGCTGCTGTTGCTATTGTTGTGTTATTGTTGTTGTCGCTGATGCGGCTGCTGTTGTTATTGTTGTGTT
>OZ026595.1:37517133-37544633 GCA_964020085.1 Micromussa lordhowensis
CCCAAGAGAGGGTCTCGATTATATCAGCGGAACGCATATCATAATTGGCACCAGTGAGAACCCTAGCAGCACGAGATTGAAATCTTTGTAGCTTGTCTTTTAGTAATTTCCCGCAGTTGTCCCAAAGAGGGGAACAATATTCAAAGTAAGGCTGTACCAGGCTCTTATAAACTTTTTCAAGCGTATCTACAGGAACAAAGGGCTTAATGCGCCTCATCGCTCCAATACCCGCACTGGCCTTCTTACAAATCATGTCAATATGACTATCCCAACTAAGTTTTTCATCCATCTGAACTCCTAAGCATTAGTAATTAAAACACTTTTAGCCTCTTATTGTACTTTCCTACTCTTAGTCAATCTACGATCAGAAGATTGGAGGGTCTCCTATAGCATGCGAACAGGCTCCCGGCTCTTGGAGGAGCACAGCAAATTCGGCGCGAAGCGCCTCTCCCTGCTCGACGCTTCGCGCCTCGTTCACGGCGCTTCGGCGTTCGCGCCGATTCTGCTGTGCTCCTCCAAGGGCCAGGAGCCTGTTCGCAGGTTAGGTCTCCTAATGTTTATTATCAGCTCGAGTTCACAAGTTCACTTAGTTTCGCGCAAAAATGCTGACGATATATTCTAGTGCGTGCATACAAGGTAAGGTTAAAGGGAAAGTCTGCGTACGAGCCAAGTGGCCCAGCAGGCCGGTGCTTATCCTGGGATGCTAGTCCATCGCAGGGTTACCCACAGCATTAATAAGTTCGCCGGTACTCATTTATACACCTGAGTGGAGAGAGGCACTGTGAGAGCAGAGTGTCTTGTCCATGAACACGTCCCAATGATGCAGCCCAGGGCTTGGACCCAGACCGCTTGATCCGGGACCGAGCGCACTAACCATGAGGACATTGCGCCTCCACGCCCTCATACAAGGTAACAGGTTATTACGCCGGCAAAAGCGACTAACGCTAACCCACGGCTTTAAGGCTGTAACTAGACTCTAACCTCTGCCGTCTCCGATCGTTTTTCAACGGTAACACAAGTTTCTGTTTTCCGCTGGCCAACGTTAAGACCAAATTTTGTTGTAACAATTAAAAAATATCAGGCTGACTAAAACGCTGAAAGATATGTGATCCCCTTTGAACTTATGGCATTTCGACCAATGCTTGATACTATTTGCCTTAAGCTAGTTGAAATAGTATAATAAAGAAATAGGAAAGGTTTTTAGATAACAATTACCTCGTAAACCCCGCAAGCGTCTTCTGCGTCGAGCTGTGAATGTAAATTTGAAAGACGTGAAAAAAGTAACTAAACTAGCACCATTTATGATATATTTGTTACCATTATCGTTATTGAGAGCTAACCCGAAACAAGCTAACCTGGGTGTATTCATCCCAACCAACATGTTATTTAGGCCGACTGAAGCGCCATTCAGCAGAGCTAACTGACGTGCTATTTAGACGAACCGACGTGCTATCTAGGCTACTTGAGCAGTATTTCATTGACGCATGACTCACAGAGGGGACTTTAGTGAAGACAGGGTCAGACATTGTTACTAACCTCGAATGGTGAGACACACGTTCACTAAGTTCACGTGTTTTCGCCAATCTACAAAGAAGTAAGAACAGAGAATCAGTTATCACCATGAACAATTTTTAACCTCTAGAGCCGCGATAGCCACAACATTACAGCGTCCTTGCTAAGTCCTGTTTTGAAGTCTGTTTTTGTTCAAACCTTAGTGCAAAAGAAACTCGTACAAGGCCATACCCATGCAACTTTAGGAAAGAAACAATGTGCAACTTTTGTTCTACTGTGCTCAGATGTCAAGTGTTAAGCCAGTTTAACTTTGACTTGTGATTGATTTATTGTTTGTGTCAAGAGCAAATTTGCTCCCAAATGTCTCTGACGGATAGTTCGTTAAATTCGAAGAGGACCACAACACCTGACCTAAAAAATCTCCATATTTTTTACTCGGCAGCAATCAAGACGTCTTATCCAATCGTTTTGTATTTTAATACAACATTATAAATGTTTTGAATGAACGTATGACGTGTAGGTGGAGTCTACCCAGACAGTTGCAATCCCCAGTGGTAACAAGCTCTTTCAGTACTGCCTGTGGCGGGAGGGGGGGAATTACTGTTATTAGCGGTTTCCTCGCGTTTTGCGCAATTATCGCAGCGTTTAATTAAAAACTGTGAATCCTATAACTCACGTTTGCCGAAGCAGATGTGGCTCAAACGGGGCTTTCTTCCAACACCTGCAAGAAAGAGGGGGAAAACGTAAGGATAGGGCAAGGTTTATTGTCGGTTCGATTCTTATCGATTGGAAGACCGCAGATCCTTATAACAAATAAGCGTAACTCCATTTACAAAATCTTCCTTTTAAAAAAGTTGGGAAACGCATATGGACAGAACAGTGATTATGGCCACAATGTAGTTATTCTTAAAAAAAAGTCGTCAACATAACGCAGAAGAGAGTTTTAAGTACTGTTACAACTATTCCTCTGAATAGTTCCTCAACAGGACTTCCATAAACTTTGGGATGTTTGGCGTGACGAACCCCTTCCTCCCCAAAAAGGAAGGAAACGAAAAAATACAAAAGGTAGAGATAAGTATAAGGAGAGAGAGAGGCATTTGAAAGAAGCAGAAGATTGGAAAATTGTCATATATACAGTAAATATTAAACGAATCAGGCAAGGTTCATGTTTTTTTGTGTTTTTTGTTCAATTTTGTTTGTTTGTTTTTTGTAACAATGCATATTTTTCATGCCCTTGGCGCAAAAAATTCTTAACGCAGTCTTACTCACAGAGTTTCCTACAATCATGTTTGACTAGTTTATAAACAATCATTGCAAGAAGTTTTTTTGATATCTAGAATAATCAAGGTCGAGACCTTGATTATTCTGGATATCACAAAAACCTCATCCATTGCTCTATTATACATTGAACGAAAAAATGGAAGTAATGTTTTTGCTGACAGCAAGCAACACAAAGCGCGCGAACTTGACATGATTACCCTAAGAAATCATGCACCGCGGTCATACACGACATGATTTCGAAAATTCACCATACGCTTTCGGCCAATCAAAAAAGAGATTGTGAGTTCAATGTATAATAATTGATACATACATGAATGACCTGAACTGTGCACGTATTTTATCGATTTGTTAACTTGTTTTTTAGAAAACGAAAAGAAGTATACAAGATATATGTTTGTATAATAAAGTTCCTTTATAAACATGTTGTCTTATTTTAGTTTCGAACATGCCAAAAAAAGTTTTTTTCAAAAGTAAATCGCATATAATTTCACTTTGAAATTCTACCAGAAGAGTGTCTTCATGTAAGCACATATTTAACATCTACGTCACTTACCAGTAATACGCAGATTTCCATAGCGAGTCTTTACTGTAAATCGCTTACCGGCCGCTGAAACAAAACAAGCATCAAATTTCAATCGTGAGAAACTTTAATCGCATCATTGCCCTGGCAAAAGAACTAGTCTCGATCAGAGAAAAATGACCAGACTGCTGTCAGTGTAGTGACCATACCAACCAAAACAGGCTAAGCGAGTAGTTTTTTTGTCTGTTTGTTTGTTTGTTTTTCCCATGTTACTGTCTTTTGCAATACAGTGCAGTGCCACCAAAGCAGCCATACGTTACTCCCATATATGCTGTTCCGCGTGGTTATACCTTTAGCATCACTGTGACATCACAATTTCGACATTTACTGACATTTTTCATGTAAAAATAATTAGCAGTATGTCTTCCGCTCATCTGCCAGTTTAGTGTAGAAAGGGTCAATACTTTTAAAGAAATGTGAAATAATGTGAATACCCAAGAACTGATGAACCATCGGAGGGGGGGGGATGCCCCCACGCGAAATTATCGTAAAACCAAAATAGTTATAAGTTATTGACACCTAATGACATGTTACCAAGATGTCTCTGAAGGATTTCCTTATAGACAACAATTAACACCACAGACCGGACGTGATATGATTACTATAACCTACACTAACAAGGAAACTGGGGTCATGTGGAGCAATATCACATGGCTATGCTAAGAGGAATCCACCAAGGCAGTAGCCAGAAAAAATATATATATAACTCAGGCAATGTCCATGAAAGAAATAGGACTGAGGCAATTTCCATGGTTAAATTCTCTTCCTATAGGTATTTAGCAGCTTTTCTTACTTCCCCCTTCAAAAACGAAATTACAGAAATGAAAACACGACTGTGGCAAGTGCCTCGGTTTGACTCATACGACCCTGTCGACATGTGTGTTATAATGACAACAGTATAGAACCAAGATACCTGCGTCTGAGCTGGTAGCATTCGTCACTCCGTGAAAGCTGCGCTCCACTGGATCTAAGAATAACAATTTTTAGTCCATAGTTAGCAATAGCCACTTTAATAGCTACTTTACAAAATGTGGGCTAGGGAATGCCACTTAGTTTACAAAGCCTTTTCCTCATTTCTGACTTAAAAATACCATTTTCTACCATTTATTCAGGCCTGAACTTTTCCTAAACACTACAACTCAGACCTATGGCGGTAGGGGCTCGTGTTTTATCAGATACCAGTGACCTCTTTGCAGCTTCATTTGTCCAACAAAATCAAAAGGGGTCGATACAGAGTGTACTATGCCACTAAATTCATTCATCTTGGCAAAATTTTACCCTATTTTAGTCAGAAACGATAAAAGCTCTAAACCAATTTCCCACTTAAACAACTCGCTCTGAACTTACTTTTGCTTTCTGCTGGTAATTGTTCTTGCTTTGTCCCATGCTGTTTGATGATATCCTTTAGTAATGTCCTTTTGACACGAACAGATTGTTGACTTTTAAAGTCGGAATCTCCCTTATCGGAAGATTGTGATGAGCGAATATCGCTCGTAACAATGGCCACTCCATATCTGAAACAATCAAATTCATCTTAGGACAATGTTCGTACAATAAGTTACAGTAATTTTAAGAACATAAATCATTACTAAATACAGATGAAGAAATTGCGGCATTGGACTGAGAGTAGAAATTTTGTGTAAATTTTTCCTGGGTCGCTTTGACAAGCAGAATTAAGTCATTTCATTTGTTGCAGTGGTGGGTTAAGAACTAATGTAAGGTAAATTCTGCGTAAGGCCAGTGGCCCATATAGATGATTCGTATCGCGATTTCTATAGCATTAAGCGACAAGGAGTATTTCTACTCCACCTGGATGGGATGCTAGTCCATCGCAGGGTTACCTCCTAGCATTAAATTCGCCTGTGCCCACCTGGGTGGAGAAAGGCACCGTGAGAGTTAAGTGTCTTGCCTAAGAACAGAACACAATGTCCCCAGCCAGGGCTCAAACCCGGACCGTTCGATCTAGAGTCCAGTGCGCTATACCGTGAGGCCACCGCACCTCGACTAAGAGCTAATGCGCCATAATGAGGAGTGGTGCCGTTGACGTGGGTTTCCCTGTGATCTCAAAGATCGCTAAAAGAAGAGCTCAGAGATCATTGTGATGATATGGAAACGACTCCTCAGTGATTGCAACAGTCATTGCCGGGATGGACTTCAGTTCTATCGGATTGCAACGATCATATGGAAACCACTTTCTAGAGATTGTAGTGACGTTACGAAGATAAATATACCAGACTGCACCGCGTCGTTGTTTGTTCCAGGTCCCCTCGGGAATTTTTTATTCTGTAGCGATCATATGGAAACTGGTGGTCGTAAGGATCGATGATCTTTTTCTGTAGATCATATATGGACACCAGCCTTTGACAACCTTTGGTTTAACTTATAGAACAATTCAACTTCATTTCAACACCATGAGTTTGAAACAGATTTTCGACAAATCGTTTCGTGATAAAATGGTAAATGAATTTCGATCCTCGATTATGTGGACAATTTTATGGGTCGTCCGGTCAAGGTTTTATAAAATCTTAGCACCAGTTTACTTGTTTATTTCTTTTAATGTGCTACCTGCCGGTAACTTTAGTAATAACAGGAAACAATTGTTCCGTAGTTTTCTTTTAGTAATCGGCGCACGGAATTTTCTTTGAGCTTGATAATTGTGGCAATTACCGGACGAAATGTGATAAGCTTCTTTATTCTCAACTCCTGTATCATTGCATTTGTATTGATCTTTTGAAGGCATAATAAATGTTGAACACGCTAAGGTGCCTTGATTCCGTGTTAAAGTTTTTGTTTCTATAGCTGGTACGTTGAAATAACCTGCAGATCACGAAAATATTGCTACCGGAACGTGTATCAACGGCATGAAACACTAACACACGGTCCAATGGAATCATGGCATGTGTCCAAAAACATTTTACCCGAACTTAAAACAACTGGAATCGATGCAGTTCTATTACTCCCGCCACTTGTTAGCTTCTAAAATCTGAGTTACAACATTACTCGCCGAGTAAAAATGCGTAATCAATATCTTGCAAAGAAAATCGTATACATGAGCAAACCGTTATGTTCGCGTTACTAAAGCAACGGCACGTCATTGAACACGAATGGTAAAATAATCTTGTACCGCATTTCATCAACTGTAAACTCTGTGGAGTACTTCTGATTCTCGCTGAATATTTGCTTAAATCATTCTTTAGATAACTGATAGCTATCTGCTTTTAAAACAGTAGTAAAAAATAACCTTTCTGATCGATAGTTTTTTTTGCGTCTTATATACCGTGAAGTCCAGACCTAAATGCTAAGACATGGTGCAATATTTATAAAACCTACCATGTCTTCGAGAAAACCTTGCGAAAAGAAAACCCGTTTGAAATTGCCAATTTGGTCGACGCCGAATTACCAACAATTAGAAGGAATTTATAGAATGCATTCTTCAATGTGAATTTCTAACACAAAGGCCACTATATTGACCCACAACGAATTTCATTAAAAAAAAATCTGAAGAACACTATCATTTTCTCAAATATCGTTTCGGCCAGAAACAGACTATGCTATCAAGTGAATTGCCCTCGAGATTTAATCCGTGGTATCATGACATACTTTCCCTTACGTTTTAGCAAAAACAGAGTCACAGCTTTCCTTTAATTTATACCTTTCAACATTTTGTGTTCGAAGTTGGGATAGCTACATTAGGAATGCAATTGACTTTAACTGTCTAGAGATGTCTCAACGAAAGAACGAAAAATCTAATTTTGATCATAGATGATTAAAATTTGGCTTTAACTGTAAAGATGAATACCTATTGGATTTCATAACTGAATTAGAAAGCCCTAACACCAGTTATCGGAAACCATAACCCTGGATTCTGATACATATATATCCTATATTTGTATATCTTAGTTTTGTTAACTTTTCATATTTGAGAAAGAAATACTACTTCAACTAAACACAGAAAAGTTGTTTTCGAGATGAAAGTAGAACGCTGAAACTCGAACAAGACTTACATCGCAAAGTGCAATGACTAAACGTAATACAAAGAAAGAGCTTCGAAAGGATCACAAACGTGCCTACAAATAAAACTGTTAAGATAAATGATAGCAAAAATACTAAGAATTGTCAAATCGTTTGTACTTACAGGAGTAGAAAGAAGACCCTCATGCCGGGGTCGCCCGAATTAAGGACGATCCTTACCCATAAGGGAATTCCAGACAAAAGGCCAAGCTTCTTGTCTCGCGAGATTAATACGTTCAGACATTCCTATGCATTTATTCATCGCTTGATTTTGCTCTTTGTTTATGATATTAAAGCCAAACTTGGGCAGGTAGAAGGAAAACGTCTTTTCTAAAACCCGTTAAATTTATCAAACTCGATCCTAAACATACAAGTCATAAGACTAGATGCCTTTGATGTGTTGTGTTGGAGTCAACACCTGTCGCTTCAGTTTTGTCAGCAATTTCCCCTTCGTGAAGTTAAGATTTACTAAGTACGGTAAATTCCGTCCTGTATTAATATCTCTCACGGTTTTTAGTGGAGCATAATAAAATGATATAATACCTGTTCCACTTTGACAGCAACCTTATTAATTGATGGCACAATGGTAAAATCACGGCAAAACGTCAATAATATCTTTAACACGAAAACAGAGCGTAACCGTCGTTTTTAAACAGTTTATTGCCAGGAATTACTTAGTTGTTATGAAAAGTAAGCGGCCATCAGTTGTAGAGAAAATGCCATCGTTTATAGTAAAATATACAATAAGATGTTTGTTTTATTTCCTGTAGAGCATATAGGGAAGGTAATTTCTTTTTAATTTAGTTTAAAGAAAAATATTTGTATATAAACTTGAGACCTGCCAAGACATCATTTAAGACAAAGGCGATTATTTTAACGAAACATAACTTCAGAAAGGAGAGAGTTTACCAAGCTGAGATGAATTTCTCTTGTCCCTTTACTAAGTTCTATTTAGAGAATATTGAAAGACGGCCAGAACTGCAAATAAAATTAAAAAATTCACAACCGCTTGCTGTGCGAGAACAAAACGGTTACACTACCAACATGTGTCACTTCAATGCCACTTTTTTTTCTTTTTTTTTTTCATCGCCAACAACAAACTCACGTCACAACGCAAACGACTTGAAACTGTAAAGGGGCAACTGCTGAGCTAGCAAATTTTATTTAATTGCCATTTTTGTCAGTCGGGTTTGAGCTTATTTGGAAGACGTCTATCGGTTGTTTCGTCTTTAAAACACGAAATAAAAGTCGCATTCAGTTTCACACACTAGAATACAGGGACACCGATTTAATCGTCGAAAGTCCACTCGAGATAATCTGTACCCAACAGATCCTGTTGAGTTGGTAACTTGTTTCCAATTTTAGCGCTTTCCAGAGATCTCCTTGGTTTGAGTTATCAGTTGAAAATATATATTATTAACAACACAACACATGATATTTATAATCACCCATTTTTGACACATCAAATATCAACTATTAAGTTAACTTTCAAAGAATTTTGACAACTCCGAAGGATTTTGTAAAAGTTGCATTATACTCGTGCAGTTGTCCTTGATGTCCTTTGCCTTGTAATGGTGACCTTTATTTCACTTATGCCCTTCACCAGGGCGCATGCGCATTTATTTATCACGTAGTTATAAAACTAAAGGTTTGACCAATGGGCAGGTGTCACGAATGACGATAAGCCCATGAAGGCTATACTTTGTATTATACTCAGCGAAAATTAATGTTCCTTTTGCAATCGAATTTTTATTTCACTCAGTCTTGGATTATACCACTGATTTCTAGACTGTACCACCAGCTTTAGCTCTCCCTCAATAGAATAAAGTAAGATGTCAACATTTATACGAAATTTTAAATCAGTTTTGAAGGCAAGAATCTCACATTATTCTTGTTTTAAAAGGCATTCCGCAATATATCAGACCAGTGCCCTTCATCCTCTGTAGTTTTCTCTCCTTATTTTATATCCCTCTATGCATGGGGGTTATGGCCGCTTTCCCTTTGACGGGTCTTCACAGCGGGATATGACGGACCTTGAAGAAAACTAACGGGTAGATCTTTGTCATAACCCTTTATGCTAGCAGGCTTTACAAGACGTCAACAAGAAAAACACAAAAGGATTTTAATCCACTGGATTTTGTTTGGTTAAAGACTGCTACACAAGAAACGGGAAACTCTAGGGTGGATACCCATAAAACAACGACGATTGAACATTGTCTGTAACACCTGCTGTGCCCGTCTCACTAACTTTTTTACGAGCAATACATTCACCGTTCATACTACCCCAGGGGCTTTATAAGCTTATGTCTTCTCTTGACCCCGTTTTACAAGTTAATCCAGCACCATGCCCATGTCCACTGGATGGTCATTAACACAGAAAGCTGGATTGGATTAACATATCGATATGAAACTACTGACCGTCAAGTACTGAAACCAAAATGACATCGGCTGAATCGCGTCGTGAGATGACTTTTACTTCAGGTCATAAGGTCAGTGAATAAAGGGAAGATCCAGGAAAACCTTTGGAAAAAGTCTGAAGAAAGAGACAAGGGAATGTGCTTCGCAATACGTAATGGAAGGGATTTTGGGCAAGGATCCTGCCTCAAGCTAAGTCCTAAACGGCCAACAGAAACGTACGTTTTGTCTTTTTGTTTTTGTTTTTTTTTTTTTGCTCTGGAGAAATAGTTTTGGGAATTTCAAGCTTCTCCATGTACCCTCCACCTAAGACTCGTTTGCAAGTGAATACATAAAAGATCATATATATTTGAAGAGCGTGAATAATCATCGCGGTTATACACAACTTAACTGAGCAGTTGTGAAATTAAAGCGTGAGAATGATTCGATACCGGTGCAGTACTCAACCAATTGAGCTATCAAGCCAGCTGGGAGCTGGTCACGTTGTGAGTTCGTAATATACCCGCAGATGGTGAAGAATGCAAGTGAATATGTGAAATATCATATATTTGAACTGCGGAGAAAGGTGAAAAGTCATTCACTTGCATTTTACGAACGAACAACGTGACCAGCTCCCAGTTGGTAGAGCACTGCATCGGTGTCGCAGAGGTCATGAGTTCAAATTATTTTCAGGCTTAAATTTCACAAACGTGACTGCTTTTAAAAGTTGTGTATATAACTGTGATGATCATTCATGATTTTAAGTCTCGTTTGCTGTGAAACTGTCAGAAGGTGAACATTTCTCTTGAAATAAAATCATTGCAGCTCTTTCTCTGGTCCATAATTCAATCAATCTCTCTTTTACAAGACCTGTCGAGTCCATCCGCAGCCGCCAAAGCGAGTGAGTCATTTTTTTCAAAAACAAAATCAAACCAACACTTGAAATCGAACCCTGCAGATCTGCAAACTTTTTTCAGGGTTCCAAATTAAGCTTAACTTAGAGACACATTCATTATTGAAGCCGATCCACAGGAAATCCTCGCATCCGTTTAGAAAATGAATTAAAGATGAACTTACCTTAGCCGATCGCGTCTTGTGTGTTGTGGCGGCCATAGCTACTCGGTCAGCTGGTGCGAGGTCTGGAACCAATAGTTCAGGGAAGCCTGGGACTTCCTTACTTCATTGTAGTCGCCGATTGCCGGTTTTCGCGAGACGTAATTAACAATTAACTACCTATCCTTCTGAGGTTTTAGTTTCATCAGATTTTACACCCTCTAAGAACTTGAAGTTTTACAGTGTTTTTGCTCGACAGGGCTCTTCATTTTGAAACGAATAGAGCACGCTTGAATTTCCAAGCTGTATGACATTAATTAAAATTACGTGCGGAGGATGAAGTCCGGCGTAAATCAAAAGATGAGTTATCGCTTACGTTTTTGCTAAATGAACAGTTCCTGCACTAGAAGAAGTATTGATTTCAATGCGTCGGAGCTCTAGAGTTATACCTTTTGGTTTCAAAACTCCATGACATGTGTTTCCTTTACTTTACTGGAAGGCCACTAACATGGCGTCTCGTTTTTGCGTTCTCAAGGTACGAGAGAACGCCTCCTAATTTTGTTTCGCAGGCGCCAGAAAGCGAGAATTTTTTGGACTGCAAATTGGCCGCCCCTGGAAGGTTTTTCAGGCGTTTTGAGCCTCGTTTTCGTGTTCATCTTCTACGTCATGCTTCTGCTACATCCATCTGCTTTTGTGGCTTCTTTCGTGGTTTTCAACGTTTTGAGGTTTTCTTTGAACAGGTTTTTCACTCTGATTGCATTCGACAAAAAAGAGAATGCAGTCCCAATGCAGACGGCGTGAGATTTTTTGGCCGGGCGAAAACAAATTACATCATCGCAAAGCACGTGTATACGAGACGCCATTTGTTCGCGATCGCTCATTTCTAGAAGTTTTGATTCTGGACCGTGCGAGGCCTGTTTGGTCAGCATGCGAGATAACGTGCTTTTGTTACATAGCTGAGACGGACGACCGTATTTTATTCTGTTCACGAATACGACTTTGCATCGCCTTGGCTCTGTGATGTTAACCGTGGCGGGGATCTAATAATTATTGCCAGTCGCATGGAGTTTGTCCGGGAGTTTGTTTACGACAAAACAAGGATAAACGGAAACGCGAGAGCAAATGTTACAGATGTTAGCTGATATTAGTACTTCCAGCTCAGAATACTAGAAGTAACACAACTATCCTTTTTAAAAATTAGCCTTTATGCCTAAAAGTAAAAGTGAGAATGAGACGTGTTGATGGCATGAAATTGTGAGTTTACCGAAACTGGAGCCGTCACGCAACGTGTCATCAAAGGTCATATCAAAAATCGCATTAGCAAGGAAAATCAATAACAAGGAAATCAAAACCACTGAACATAGTGGACTTTGTCAGTATGTTACATGTCTGTAAAACTTCAGCCGTTCACATAAAGATAATGATTTCAGCAACAGACAACTATTATCACAGGCGGAGAACGCACTCCTAATCTTTGATTACTACTAGTCTTAGGACTATGATGGGTTTCCAAAAACATCTTGGTTCCAATCTTCCAGAGCGACCTTGCATCAGCTGCCTTAACTGCCATATCCTATTTTTTAGAAGAAGACATCTACGTTGAACGAGTATGGATTGATGCGTGCCGCGGTAATTTGTTGAGAGATTGTCTTCCCAGGACCCCAGAGTCAAGTGGGGTCTTTGCACGGGGAATAGGTTGTTCTGGACTGCTGAAGATACATGAATTGATTGGTTTAATTCTTGGACTGATATTTTCAATAATTCAAGGCAAATTTCATTCCTAATAATATCCAGTGATTGATCTTTTACTAAAACCGTTCAATCACGGCAACTCAAAACTTCAAGAAGTATAAAACTGGCTTACGGGAGGGTCTGTGTAAATGCGCAGAGTGTGGACTATAGACTACAAAACGGGGGGTAAAATGAATACTGAGGGCAGACCAGGGGGAAAATGTAGACGGCAGACTATATAATGTTTAAGTATATATCTTTTTATTTCCACTATCGACTGCTAACACCGATAATGACAGCTCCGTAAGACAGCTTTACTCGGCGCTCCAGTTAGCCTGAATATCACTTAGGTTAGCCTGAATAACGCTCCAGTTAGCCTGCATATTTACAATTAGCTCTCAATGATGGAAATGGTAACAAGATTCTGTTATAAAAATTCTACATTCTGCAGTCCGCAGTTTACTCCTGGTCTGCAGTCTACATTTTACCCTTAATCTTCGGCCTTTTACCCCCGGCACGGTCTGCAGTCTGCAGCCCGCAGTTACCGTACTGGCAGCTTACGGATCGGAAGTCCTCCATGACGAGACATAAGGATAAGACTTCCGGTCATAGTTTTACTTCTGCTTTAAATTCCCTTTTTTAAATCTCTTAAGTTCTCTGAGGTGTTTTAATCATACGATTTCAGGCACTCTTCGGTAGCATATCAGGCCCGTTTGGTCTGGATAAGTGCCACCGTTTCTCAGTGGAAGGCTTTGGAACGTTTGACAAGAAAACATTTAGAATCGAATTAACTATTCATTTTACTTTTTGCCTTTAATGATCAAATAAACCAAAGTTACAACCAATGAGACGCATAAGTGTAATTAGTTGATTAGTAATACAGCAGTTTTCAAATTAGTGTCTTCAGTGTCGTAAAACCAAAACCAGAGTGATCGCAGTAAATGTGAACAGAATGAAGCGCGGGAAAAAAGTGTCCGAGAGAGTCACAACTGGTTTTGGCAAGACCAAAACAAACGCAAATTGCTTTCGACTCTCAGCTCTGTTTAAGAACGCTCTAAACACTATCTGTTGTATACATATCTGTATCTATTTTTATGTATAAAAAAATTCTTCATACAGGGCAACGGTTTACGCGAATAAAATACGCGCGGGGATGGAAAATCGGACGTATTCATCTAGGAAGACGTATAATGCGTATCGTGATGGAATGAACTGCTTTTAGGTAAATGCGAAGCACATAAAACTTTTAAAAATCGACGAGTAACCAGGGGACATAATTAAAGAGTTAAAAACACGTTCTCTGATTAAAAGTTTAAAAACACGAGCTTTTGATTGCCAGTCTGCAATCTTTTAAAGGACTTTTAACCACAGAACGTCTTTTTAACTCTTCACATAAAACTCGTTTGATTAACGAAAAAGTCTGTTATGAAAGAGACTTCTGGTCTCTTGATTACGTTTTCGTTGGGTGGATTCATAGTTAAGTTTCTGTTTTATGCGTCACTTGTTTACCTGGATGCAATGTGTCTTAGACGGATAACGCTTCTATTTATGCGTCCTCAGGACCCCCTAAGCCTGGTAAAGTGCCTATGAAGCAAATGGCTTTCGACACAATTAAAAAACACACCGTTTAAAAAACACAATTCCAAATCCCGGGATAAAAATTGTTGATTTTGCAAGGGCGCAAAGCTCAGCTGTTATACCTTCTACTATTTACCTTAACATATAATACGTATCAGAAGCATTATAATCCATCAGATATTTTCGCTCCAATGCAATTGGTCTAAACTCATCACGTGACTGGATGTGCCCCAGCTAAAACTGAGGCAAATACTAGTGAAAAATGGAATCTATTTAGTTGTTATTTTTTTCGTCTTTTCACGTTTCCCATGAATCGTGTTTTTTTTTTCCTTTCTTTTGCAGGATAATAAATGAAGTTTATGGCAAGCTGCTGGCCATAGTTAATAAAAATAATATATCAACCAGCACACTGTCCCTTTAAGGTGGCTGGAAACAGTTTCCAGTACTTTCACAAACTTTTATTTTGATGGGTAATTATATCCACTATATATTAGCTGATGCCAAAATCATGATATCAAAAAACTGCCCAATCATTGGTGAACAAGTTGTTGTCAATTTTGTGGCACAATAAGTTACCATAGAAATAATATGATCTGCTAAAAACACCCTTAATTTTAGCTTAAAGCGCTTATAACTCAAAAACGAACTCGGTGACCCCCATTTGTTATTATCGAATTGTAATCAGCATGATAAAATGCAACGTTTTGCAAACTTTTAAAAAAATCTACTAAGGGGGTTTAGAGCCACCTTAAATTTTCGAAAAATTTAAGGTGGCTACCGGAACTGGAAACTGTTTCGAGCCACCTTAAATGTTGAGTGAGTGCCATGTTAGGTCAGGTGTAAATGGAATAAGTCATAATTTTCCTTATTGGCTTTGAAGCTTAAAATTGCTAATAAAACTGATTAATTTTGACCCGAAAACAAAACAGAGCTAAGAATATTATATCCTCACTGAGAATATTATTCCACTTTCAATCGCCGAACAAAACGTCATTCATGTTCAGCTTATCCCCAATCTTGCGACGGCTTTCACTGGCTTCTGATGGCGCCCGCATTTCCTGATCAGCAGCTGTGGGAGGGGAGTCATACACGTGCCGTTCTGCTGATGTGCTCGTAAATGAGCTGGGATCGATGGATTTAGACGCGCTCACTACGGCTATATCGTTGAATGAGCTGGGGTCAATTGACTTAGATATCGGGCTGGAGTCAACGGAGTTTGGCATATCCCATGCCTCGTTCAGAGGACTGGAGTCAGTTAAGTTGGAGACGCTCGATTCATTTATTGAGTGTTGTTTAGAAGACTGTGCAGTGGGACAGTCTGGAAAATAAAAAGTGAAAGACGGTACATTCTGTAAAACAACACACCCATAAGCTAACACTTTTAATACACCAATTCCGTTCTGTGGCGGATTCCTCTAATCAGCTCGCATCTCTCATAAAGTGGACAACTCCATTAACCAAGCATCCCTGTAAGCCTACAACTACCTTAAAAAGAGACAACCAGTAAGCAGGCATCTTCTACAAGCCAACATAACTGAACACGCTTAATATCGAATATGTCATAAATTGTGTCACCGCATACCTCTTATTCGGAAACCAAAAGGACATCTCCCTTTTCTTCGTATTTTCTTCCAACCCTTTCTTCCTCGCATCCTAGCCTTTCCGTACCGAAGCCGGATTCGTCGAAGACGTCCGCGTAACACAGCACGCAGCTTGTTACAGCACTTCCTCACCCGCCGCCACATTTTCCCAAAACGTATCTGCAAGGTTCCTCCTCTAGCGGGTACGTACTTCAAGCGTCCTCTGATACGGATTCCAAATCGACGACCTCGCAGTGTGAGCCTTCTTCTCTTGCCCCTATAGCGTATAGTCCATCTACCACGCCTTCTCTTGACATACCTCCACTTGCCTCTATACTTGAGTCGCATCTTCACGTGTGTCTTTCGGCCTCGTTTGAAACCCGTCCATTTTCCTTGGTACCAGACCCTCGCCCGTCCTCGCTGAATGTGAATTTTTCGTCCTTTTCGTTTGTAGTGCACCATCAAGCGTCCATGGCGAGGGTAAATCCAACGCAGTTTCCCGCGGATGATCATCCTCAAGCGCCGAGTGACACGTCTTACTGACCGCCAAGGCCTTCTTCCGTAGCGCAGTGACACTCTTCCGCCACGGATCCTAGGAAATAAAAGATGAAAAAGAAAGAACTTTAAAGTGCCCATATCGTCAATTTTTTTTTTATTTTCTTATCTGATTCTATGTATCACCCAATGAACTTCTGCGAAAGGAAAATTCGATTTGAATAAAAGGCAATCTTGTTTAGAAGTTTTAAAATCGTTCAAATTTGCCGCCATTTTGGTCCACCATTCGCACCAGTCTTCCCTTCGTTTTGAATGAGTTGTGACGTAGATTAAGGAACACGTGACTTCAGGCTTGACTCAGCTCGCTTGTTTTACCTCTGTAAATGTAAGTTAGTAGCTCATACAAACTGCTGGAAAGGAGCATTTTGCATGGACTACGAAGCGAAATTTACAGACGTAAAACAAGTGAGATAAGTTAAGCCTGAACTCGCACGTTCCTGAATCTACCTCACAATTCTGAGCATATCGATGCTGTGATCAGCGGCACGGGTCGACCGCAAGAAAATAGGATTTTCAGGTTTTTAAAACTTCATTAAAAAATCGCTTTTTATCCAAATCGAAAAAATTTTTCGCAGAAGTTCATTGCATGAAACATAGAATCAGATGGGAAAATAAAAATTTTGATGATATGGGCACTTTAAACACCGCTGTCAAGAGGGTGAGACTTGGCCATGCGGAATGGCGTTTGACTTAATAATGAACTTGGTTCAGGTTGACCCTCGCCGTTACTAACTCGAGTCGTAAACGTTAGCCCGCGGAACAGCCCTTGTATCACGGTAACCTAAAAGGAGAACGCTCACAGTGCTTAGGCCAGGTACAAAATTGCCTTCAAATTGAAGGAAACCTGAAAATAATAAAGGTGGTTAGTTTCTTCAGAAATTGTGGTGCTGCGTCGGTGAGGAGTATTACAAGGTAATCGTTTGGTTTTATCAACTGAGTTGATAATGTGAATTCGCCACCGCAAAGAGATTCGAAAGTTGACGCTTCGAGCGTTAGCCCTTCGTCGGAGCGAATCGAGGAATTGTGGGTTGTGTGTGGTTTATATACAGAAAGATGGAGCTACGCTACTGAAAAACAAAACACTCAAGAGATCATAATAAACCATAAACACACAACGATAGTTAAGGATTGAGAAGATTGACATGGACTACAAATTACGAACTTGAAAAATTTAGGCTAAGCTTTTCTAGAAGCGCAAACACGTGGTGTGGCTCCCTTAACAAAAGATGTATAACCAACTAATGAACCTACCACCAGGTGGAGCTTTTTTTGATTCTCGCAGATTTTCAATAAACACTGCACTGCTTGTAACTACATTTCGACAGTGGTTTTATTTCAATTTTTATATCAACCCAGGTAAACGCCTGATTTCATTCTGATTGCTAATAAGAAATGTTGGTTCTTGAAAACTGGAGACAAAGAGCTAGCTTTCAGTAAAACAAAGCTTCTAACTTCAATTCCCTTTCCGCAATTTATCGGAGAAGACATATTAGTTTTTTTAAACATAGTATAGCGAATAATTAAGTCAAATCGAGTCAAGAAGATTTGCTTTATCTTGGTCAACTTTGTACTTGATAGTTTTGTGATGATTAATCAAAGTGAATTACTTATGATTGGTTTTGACTATTATGATAGCGTTAGATCATAGTCACTTACCTAAGGCCATAGTACTTAGTACCAACACGGAACCGAAGTCGACCACCCTTCCTTCGAACTCGTCTGAATTTTCCACCATATTTGAAAAGAATTCTACCATTGTGCAGTCCGTATCTGCGTCTGCGTCTTCGCTTCCTGCGCCTAAACCGCCGCCAGAACCGTGCTAACCTCCTCCACTTCCGTCTTCTCTTTGTAAGACGAGCACGACGCGTTGAAGGGCGTCTCCATCGTTTATTGTAAAAGAATCTTAATTTGCCGTACAGGAATCGAATTGGTCTCGTCCTCCTCTTGAAAACAACACGAAGGACCCTGCCCACTCTAACTACATGTCTGTAGCATCCCTTTACCCGAATTCTGAGTTTCCTTCTCACGTTCCTAACGCGGTACCATCTCCTTCCACGCCCGTAGGTGACTACACCATGTCTGATTCTAGCAAGGAGAAAATCGAAAGTATAAGCTGTGAGATTCCATTTCAGTTTGAGATCAAACAACACTGATATCAACAATGAATGCCCAAAGAGCAAATGAAAAGAGCGAACTACTAGATCTTCAAACAAGTACTCAGAAAAGCGTCCATGCCAGCCAAATCATGTGTGATTTTGAATAAGCGCCTGATTTGTTCATGATAAAACACGGATTCAAGCATGTAACGTGATCACGACAACAACAACTGCCACAACAATACAGAAACCCAAACAAAAGCTTTTACTTACTGTAATCTATAGGATTTGCGTCCATAGCGGAAAAAGAATTTTCCACGCCTTTGGTAGACTTTTCTCCAGATTCTTCCAACTCTTAAACGCATAACGCCATACTGCCTTCGCCCGGTCTGTCTTCCGCCTCGCCAAGGTCGTCTTCTCCGTTTTACACGGCGTCTGCGTCGTTTGAGGCGTAGCCAACGCCGTCTTCTACGAATCAAGATCCTTCTGGATGTGATGCGGATTCCGGAGTATCTTCTGCCTACACGAACCACGGGCCGTCGTCTGCGGATTACTATCTTTCGCCATTTTCTCCTCACGCGGGCAAAGAGCCGATACCTCCTCTTTGGCACTCGTCGCCAAGCTCTTCCGAAAAAATAATGGAATCTTCCATTTTTGTACCTGTCAAATGAAATAAAGAAAGATCACTCATAGATTGAAGAGGGAGTGCTTAAGAGGAGTTAAGTTAATGATCTTTCATATATTCACTTGTAAGAGTAAAACCCAAGCACAACCGTGGTCAACATAAACTGTAAAGAACGGTAACCTTTTAAAATGATTTGACCTGCGGTCTGGTATTCTTTATTCCTGTTTTACTAAACGTTACTTGCCTTTTACACTGTTTACCTATGAATATTTAGTATCAAATCTTCTCATAGAAAACTAAAATCATCTTCCTTGATAATAGCAAGGTTAAGGATACGCGCTATTGTAAACTTTACATTTACCCAAGCCTTAGATGCCAGTTTGGTGCCGATTAAAAAACTACATGTGATTTGGGTTAACGTTTAAGGGGCGTTTTCATAAGGGCCTAGATTCTCCTTACAAACTCAATAAATAACCAAGCATTCGGGTTACGAGAATATGGAAAATAATGTTAATTAAGCTTTTCAGTCACCTGATTCTCCTTCGGCGTCCTCCAAGGCGGAATGTTAATCTACCTTTCCACTTGAAGATCTTTCTTGTCTTTCCACGGTAATAGATCTTGAACAGGCTGTTGCGACGTCTGTATCGCCGTAAACGTCTGATTCTGCGTCTGTTTCTTCGTCTGTATCGTCGAATGCGTCGCTTCTTTCGCCTGAAACGTCGGCGGTGCTGGCGGCGGCTTCTTCGTCTTTTTCGGTATCTGTAAGAGATTCGTCTCCACCTTCGTCTTACACGATACGCTGGCCTTCCACGCCTGAACCTGATTGGCCGGTACCTTCCTCCTACAAAGACTCGAATCCTGCCTCTGTATCGTCTGGTACGACGCCACTCATGCTTCACTAGGAATTGTATACGTCTGAGATAGCGCCATCGTCTTTTGTAGCGCAATACGATCGTTCCTTTACGATTACGATATCTAGGATAAAAAAGGAATGCGGTTGGTTATCTATAATTTGGAGAATATACGTGACAAAGGCCTTTCTTTTAATGCACCTCTGCCGTGGGAGGGGGTCTGGGGCGGCTAGAAGGATGCAAAGGTTTAGGCAAATCAAGCTGTGAAGTGTGTTTCCGTGTAATGTTCATGACATCCATAGTCTAGTCACATCAACAGATCAACTAGTAAGCTTACCTGACTGTTCTTAATCGACGTCTGTAAAGCATAACAAGCCGCCTTCCTCTTGTGTATATCTTTCTGAATCGTTTTCTGAACCACACACGCATCACGCATCTACGTCTTCCACGCCTTTTACCGCCTTTCCGTCGTCGATATCGACGCCGTCGTCTCGTTCTTCTCTTTCTTCGGCGTGACTTTCTTCGCCTCCGCCTTCGCCTTCTTCTTTGTATGGTTCGGCGTGTCCTGGGTCTCCTCCAGCGTCCTTTGTTACGAATCTTCACTCTGCCGCGCGTTATACGCAGCCGCCGCCTTTTATTTCTAAATCGGATACGAGGCTTGCCGCGGTAATATCGTAGTAATCGCCAACGTCGACCAAAGCGAATTTTTATTGGCCTTCTACGCAACCATCGCCATCTTCTTCCATACAGGAATCTAATTCTGGCATTGCGGTACCTAAAAGTCGTTCATAAGACTTAATTATGTAATTAAGGAAATTTTTTATTTACAAACGATTGGTGCTCTACCATAGTGTACTACACGTACAATTTGGAAATTCCAACTTGCACAATTTTTTACTAAGGGTTTCTTTTCTTTCTCTCAAAAATGATAGTGTTGTGTCCCGTCACATTAAACCCATAGAGTTAACAAGCATTTCATGGGGCATACATCAACTGCTCAACTTACATAACTCTCCTCCATTTACGTCTGATTCGAGCTCTTAAATGTCTACCGCGGCGGTAAACTGGAATCCATCTTCGACCATATCTAAAACGAAGAACGTTACGTTGTCTTATCCGCCGTATGCGTCGTCGGTATCTGCGGCGTCGGCGTCTTACACGTCGCCGTCTCCGCCGCCTTCGTCGTCGCCTCCGTTTACGTCTCCATAATCTCTTTGACCTTCTTCCTCGTGGAGGTTTCCTCTTTATCACCTTCCACCTCTTACCGTAACGCATCTTAAGACGTCTTCCCGTTAACTTGATACGCCTGTACCGTCCTCTACTGCGCACCACAAGCCTTCCACGGCGTCTTTTAATATACGACCATCGTCTGTACCCCAAGCGGACCTTGAAACGCCGTGCAATTCGACGTATAAGGCGTCGTTTTCCATGGAACACCACACGGAAGTTTCTTCCTCTTCGATATCTGTTGGGAATTCCAGAAAACCTTGAGTTACAACATTGCAGTTTGATCAAGAAGTCAAACAAGGCGATGACGAAATTTGCCGGCACTCAAACTTCCACTTAAGTTTTGTTTTGTTAACTGTGAACTTCGTAAGGTATGTAACTGGCTAACAGCAAACTGGTTAACCCTCAACATTAATAAATCTAATTACGTTATTTTTCGACCTTACCAAACATTGCTGTCCAACCCCGTAAATTTCACCACTTGATGGGTGATGACTTAAATCGTGACAGAAAATTTGCGTTACATCCGCTTTTCACCAAATTTGGACAGTGAAATGACCACATAATTATCCAATCACAGGCCATTTTTCAACCCTTTTCGACCTATCCCCCCCTCGGGAGAAGTTTGTCAATCTGACTAATTAGTATGCATTTGGCCGTAATGGCGGACATCGCGAAGAAATGTTTAATTTTGCCAAGAATTGGGCCAAATCTTTCGGAAATGGAATTCAGGACATTTGTAAGGCTAATGTAAGTAATTTTGGAACCATTCGCTGGCTGGTAAGGTTGAAATTATCCAGAAACAAGAGTTTGTTTGCGATACGTGCAGCGGCCCACGTTGAATAAATTATCGGCTTGTTTTCGCCTTGTCATGCCTGTCTGCTTTGTTTTTCGTTTCGCTCTCTTATGTAGCACTCAGAAGTAGTTTTTTCGTCTAAATTACTTTAGAAAAGTTCGAGAAAGATTTTTCCATTCAAGTTTCAGCTGTTAAACGATATTTGTGGATTTTGTGGACCAAAACGGCTTTCGTGTGTTCGCCCGTGTTTTTTGGTTGCTACGGGTTACCGAAACACTTGAGCGAGATACAAAAGATAAATTCTAATTCCGTCTGGTTTTGTTCGATTTTGCTGAAATTTTAACATGATGAAGCTGGATTGATAAGGAATAGATTTTACTTTTGCCGATGTGTGGTATTTGTCAATGCGAAAGTGATATTTTGCTTCGAAGCCAGAGTTCGAATGGAGTTTTGCGTAACGCGTGGGTTTCGATGTGACATTGTAATCCGAGATTTATTTTTATCTCAAAGAACAAAATAGCTGAGAAAGGTCATATTCTTGACCTTTCAAACGAATATAAATTTACACATGGCCCGCAATGACTTTTTAGTGAAAAAACATGATTTTTGACGAACGGTGGCTCTCGAATTTTTTTCCCGGGAAAAAATTCGGACAAGAATGAGGTAATTACCAAAAGCGATTAGCGCTCAAACCCAAAATTGTGGTATATGATAATGTACTGAGCAAATCAGTTAACCATGAATGCAAAGATTATGTGGAATACCTTGGGGTTTTAATAGACTGCAGTTTAAGGTGGGGAATTTCATATTGAACACATTGTGGTCAAAATAAGTAGATTAGTTGGGATTATTGCGAAACTTGGGCATTTAGTGCCACGAAATACTCTACTGCGCATCTATCAATCTTTAATATTACCCTACATATCTTATGGGCTGGCTGCGTGGGGTCTTGCAAGTAAATCCTACCTGACGAAAATTTTAGTCCTTCAAAAACGAGCTCTTAGATTTATATTTCCCACAAAGAGGTGTGAACACGCAGTCCCTTTGTTTATTCATGCCGATATTCTTTATTTCAAATCCGTCTGTTGTTTTATGCATGATGTACGAAATCGGAAGGTACCCAATAACATTTTAAACCTATTCAGCGACACTGCCAGTATTCATTCTTACAACTCGGTCTTCGTCAGCAAATAATTTTTTTATTAAGAACTGAATCTAGGTTAGAAATCCAAAAAAGAGCTTTCTCAAGAGTAGGAGCTAAAATTTGGAATGAGATGCCAGCATCATTAAGAGAGCTCCCAAAAAACACTTCCAAACGAAACTCCACTCTTTCTTTCTTGATACTCTTAAGGCCCTGTTTACAAGGAGAGAGGGTTACCCTAGCAAGCGGGTTAACTTTTTCCCTTGTAAACACTCCAGGTAGGGTTAACCCGCCTACCCGGGCTATCTCTATTTTGGCTCCCAAAAGCAAAATATGATCACAATACCGACAAAATCAGCGAATTATGACCCAGAAAACATCAAGTTCTTTCACAGTTTGTCATAATTTTGCTTTGGAAATAAATTATTTTCCAGTTTTGTTATCTGTTCGTGCTTTACTTGCAAGGCTACCGAAGCGTAACAAGCGTAAAGTTGTCTCGGGCAGTAGGGTTACCCTACCTGAAAATTTTGCTTGTAAACCCGGGCTATCTTTTAACCCTCTTGCTAGGGTTACCCTGGCAGTAGGGTTACCCTACCTGCTTGTAAACAGGGCCTAAGAAGCATGATGACTATATTGATATTTCCCAAATTACCTCTGCTCTAAAAACGTATAAAATTAATAGAACTTGAGTTCTTTATTCAAACATACCTTGTAAGAGTCACTGAACTTGTAATCATGTTAACGATTTAACAATTATTTAAGTTGATACAATCTGTGCAAGTAATTATGCAAGTCTCCTTTGTAAATTTAGTAATTACTTATTATTTTCATTGTAATCTTTTAGTGTGACTGTTCCGCCTAGATTAGCAAATGCTATTTGCAGAACAGTCCTTTTTGTTGTGTATTAACAGCTATTCTTCAAATCAAGTAAAGTTGAAGTTGAAATTGTTAGCAGCACCCCTGCACCTCGTCCACCTCACAGATGTAATTATTGCCAACTTAAGTTTTTGACTTATCGCAATTTTCCTTGTCACAAGGAACAAGAAATTTTTCTCACCGAAATGTTATCCATCGACGACGGTAACGTAGTCTGTATCTACCCCGCCACTTCACAATCGGCATCCAACGTCTGCGGAACTTAAAAAGAAGCACAGCTCGCTTGCGTCGGCGTGCATAGCGCTGTCTACGTCTTCGACGACGTCGTCGCAATCGTCTTCGCCAACGTCGACGTCTTCGCTGTGCTCTGTTACGTGCACGCGCACGCGCACGGGAACCTTTGAAGTAGTGTAAGTCAGTGAATTAGGCCCAAGTCAAAAGTCGAACTTCCGGACATGAGACGAAATAAATTATGCTTATTGAGGTCCGTTCGGCATGCAATGTTGACACGTTTAAAGTTAGTGTTATTAAATTTGTAACAAAATTGTAAATATTATCACAGTTTTTTTAGTGAGTCTATTGTGATTTTTATAACTTTTATGAGGTGATTTGTTTTTATGTGGGGTCGCGTAGCTCTTTTACAAATTATCCTTATGGCTTTTTTCTTTCTTTCTTTTTTTGTACATACGCCATTAAATTGTAATACTAAATAAATAAAAAGAGAGTATTCACCTTGTAGATTAAATACAATATGTCTCATCAAATGGTGATGGAGCTCTTTTTTAATGGACTAGCTGCACAGACCGAAAGCAAGGATTACCTTATCTTACCTCTGAAAGTGATACATAGATGTACGAAGTTGACGTTCTGGCGCCAATCTGTAAGGAAGCAAGAACGCAGAATCAGGATTGAACTTCTGTTTACAGAAACAACAGACGGTGTTCATCCGTTTATCTTAGCATTGAAATATCCCACGGGCACAGGGGCCGGAAAGGATCGACACTAGTCACTTTAAAAGTGACGTAATAATTCAATTATGAAGCGCTGAGGCCTTATCTTATAATAGGTTCACAAACTCGTATTCTCGGTTTTCATGTGACGTAATTCATTTTCCAAAATTAAAAATTACCTTTCCTCCTGAGGTTTTAGTTTCATCAGGTAAAAGACCTTATAGGAACTTGACGTTTCACAACGTTTTAGCTCGACAGGGTTCTTTCTTTTGTAATAGAGCACGTTTGAATTTCTAAGCTTTGCGTTGCGTGACATGAAAATGGCTCCCAAAGAGGGCTGTCGCGTAGGTAAAAAGAAGAGTTATCGCTTTAGTTTTTGCGAACTAAAAAGTGCTTGCACTAGAAGAAGCATTTATTTCAATGTGTCGGATGTCTAGAGCAATAATGTTTCGTTTCAATAGCAAAACTCAGTGACAGATGTTTCTGTTAGGTTACGGCCGCCATATTTGTGCCCCTCAGAAGGGCACAAACATGGCGTCTCCATACAAAGCTCTATAAATTTGGGTGACACACTTCTGCAAATAACGCGCGAAGGAAACACAGCAGAGACCTGATTCTTGGCGAGGTTGTTTATATATCAATCATCTATCGTATCCCAGATTCTTGACTTTATACATTGAATGCTTACGATTTTTAAGTTTAGTCACATGGCTGGTGAAAACCAAGAATACCTGAATGTTCTTGAGAGTATGTTGTCTTAGCTATTTTATTGACAACCTTCATGACCGGTATCGGAAATCGGTCATTTAGACTTACTTTTGCTCGTGCAGATGTTGCTTAATCGGGGCTTTGCCGGTCCAAGACCTACGTAAACAAAAGAAAAGCTTGATCGAGGCAGGAGCTTAGCAATCCCTTTGTAAACACTGTACAACTAACTGAGCCTCTAACCTCACCAACAGCAACAAAATCATGAACAAAATCTCTTGATAGCAACTACATGGCCTGAGCAGAAAAACACAAAACGCACACACACACTAGAAAACTACTTTGGACACAATATGTTTCGATGGAACTTCTCTGGTCTTACGTTGACTGTAGAGATACTTCGTTCTTAAAGCCAAAGTACCACATTTTCTTTCACACACTATTATGTAAAGATGGTTATTACGTTAAATGAATCCAAAGAAAGAAAATTGAGATTGTTTACCACTGATATGTAGATGTCCCACCGTAAATCCGTCATCAGAAGCTTAAAAACAACAGAAATTTGAATACATTTATAACAACAGATATTAAAGTATTGAAGTAATTTTATTGTTGAACTGAAAACTGTTAATCCCGAATTGACGACTTTCAGAGCTTGGACGTTATCGATTCCTCAAAGCTCATAGTTTTGCTCGAGCTACGCTTTCGGAAAACTGTTCGCTTCTCGGAGCAGATAATGTCCGTGGACAAATATCCGTACACATTTTTGCGCCAAATTGGAGGTTACAGTTTATATATTCATTGTTTAGTAACCTCACCAGCTAGATACGGTATAGAAAAGGCAAACATGTTCCAGGTTTAGACGCGTGCGACTTGGTAAATTATGGCGGTCCATACAAAGCAAATATTACACAACAAATAGAAAAGGCACCTGCAAAGTCAGCTTTCCTGACATTGTTAGAATCTTCAATCACGCTGTGTCCCACTGGACCTAAGAAATACATATGAAAACTTAAAAAAGAAACTATCACATGTTCCGTAAACTGTCAATGTCGATTGAGAGGAACCGTCATGTATATACTAATTTCATACTTTTTTCTTTTAAAAGAAGTAGCAAAAGAAATTCCCCTCAAGACTCTTCTTCTTTTAGTCTGCATAGTTTTCCGTGCAGTCGCACATCGTCCTTTTAGGGTCGAATTAAACAGTTCAACTCGGTCGTAATGCACTGAAGTCATCAGCTTATGACAACCCAAAAACACCAACCGTTTTTTGTAAAACAGGATTTAACCGGTTTAATTAAACTGACAAGTTATTTTTGTATGTTAACTGTTTGAAATAGATCGCTTCAGATAAAACTTCGTGAGACAAATTACTTTATTCTTCGACATAATTACTGGTAACGTTAAGCTGTACGTTTTGGAAAATGTTGGTCGAAAAAATCCAACAATAATAAGAAGATTCTGCATTTTCGTTCTTTTTTGTCCATGATATTGAAGTATTTAAGGTTAGTGATTAGATATCGTTAGATAACAGGAAGGTTTACCCAGGTTCTGATTGGCTAATTCCCCACTGACTTTCGGTGCTATAACTAGCAAAAAAACAAAAGTAACTTACGGTCTTGATTGTTTGGAAATTTCCTTGCCTTTGTCCCATGCTGTGTGATGATATCCGTCAAAAAAGTGCCTTTTACACGAACTGATTGTTGGCTTTTGATGTCGGAATCGACCGCATTGGACGAATGCGTTGAGTGAGTGTCACTCCATACAATGGCTACGCCATATCTGAGAAATAGACAAATATATTAATCTAAAGCTAGTTGAATGATTTATGTGATATAGATCAGTTTAATCAATTGCCCTCTCTTTTGAGCTTTCAAAAAAAGTGCCGCCCATTGAATCTTTAAGACTGGGAGCTAAAACACCAGGTGAAGGAACCTATCAATCATCCGTTAATCATCC
>OZ026595.1:37549633-37557133 GCA_964020085.1 Micromussa lordhowensis
GGTCCTTTGCCCACTTGCTGATATTGATCCAAGTATGGTACCGGCCGGTATTTATATTTTTTTGCGATATGAATTATACAAGTTCTGCTAATTTCTGTGACTCACTCCAAGAAATATCAACTGCAATTTACAATACGCCGACAACATTTCCCTTGCTCTTTTCACGTTGAGTTTCTGTATTCTCATGGGCCAGTTGTACTGACTTTATACTGCCATTTAAAGGGAAATTAGATTTTGATCGGACTAAGATGATTTGTTTCTCTTTTCTTTACTGGTGCATGCGTAAATAACCTGCAGATTACGAGAAATAAAGCCAATAAACAGTCATATTATTCAACTTTACGCTTTACCCGTTATGGCGGTGTTAAAAAAACATTGACAATACGAAATCATCTTACTCAATTAAGAATAAATGACTCAAAGTGAAGTTCACAACCAGTCTTTGGTGAAGCAATCTGTAGACATGAGTGGCCGATCTGGCAACCTTAATGAACAGTAGAATACATGTTTTCCCCGTCAATTGCGCGCCTTAATGAGACGTAAGCTAATTAAGTTTAAACCGAATGAAACCTAAAATGTCTAGTAGTTATGTGTAGGTCGCGTGAAAGAGCCTGGAAAAAGTGTAATAATTAACATAATCCCAGCGCTGAAAGCTTAGACGAACTCTGTTGTATGCTATGTCTGGAACACAAATTGATTTGTGTAAACTACACGACGACATGCCAAAACGTTTTCCGATATTAAAATTATTCTGAGTTCGACGAAACATTGTCAAAGTCGAGTCAGGCATTTTTAATTTTAATCGCTTTGATTACGGCCAAATTAGTAGGAAGTGTTAATTTCTTTGCAAGGCAAGATAAAAAGTGATGGTTTCCTCGATTATCAAAAAAATTCCTACTAAAAATTGACCAGCGCATTGGTATTTTGAAATTTGCACTCGGCCAGAACCAGAACTTTAATTTAAAGAGAATAACAAAATTCTTAATGTAGAAATTGCCGACAAAACTGGAATTTCTTCGACCAGATAAACCAACAGGAAATCCATTTTGGTCATTTAACATTTTATTGCACGATGCGATTTGTCTCTTATCATTTTATTTTTGTTTCTTTTAATGCGAGAAAAAAAATCAAAGCTGATCTTAATTTATAGATCTACTGAACCTTTTTGTTCTGATTGTTACTCAGAAGTCCGCGTAACTTCACAGCACCCGTAAAAACATCTTATTTTTTGGCGTAGTAGTTTGGAAAGGTTTAAAAAAAATGAGTACGCGATTATAAGGATTAGTCAAACAGTAAAATACATGGTCTTTGCATTACAAGATTAAAAAAGTAACGCTAGAATGATTAGTTCATTGGTACTTACAGAAGCAGAAAGATGAACTTCATACCGGAGTTGTCTGACTAAGAGAATGTCTACCGGACAATGGATCAAACTTCTTGACTCGCTGCTTGATATGAGGAGATTCCTGTGCGTTATTTGTTTAATTTAGTGACAAATTGTTTATGAAAAACACTTCGAACTCTCAGTACTGTTACCAGACACAATTAGTCAGCTAAAACCAATCACATGGAGGAGCGAGAACAAAGAATATATCAACTTGATTTGTCGGAGTCTATCCATGCAAGTGAATGTATCATGAGACATTACATAACTGAAGTGCGGGATAAAGATTTCAAGACATGAGAGATCGTCGCAGTTATGCAATCAAATTAGGAAGTTTGGCAGTTGCAAACTGCTTAAGTGCGCCAAATTTTGCACGCTTTGCGTGCCCATGGTGTTAGCCTGAAGAATTCGACAGCCCAAAGTTATAAAAAGGACAAAAGAACACCATAAATATCGCCAAATTCTCATATTTATAAGTCAAATATCTTCTTACAGGAAAGAAAATTCTTACAGGATATTCCTTATACGGTGTCTTTATACAAGCTAACATGAAAGTCAGGAATTGTATTTGTAGAATTGAGTAGAATTGAGATTCGTGGCAGCTTGAATATTCCAAAACTTACAAATGAAGAAGGAAAGGCTTGTAAAATACTTTCTTTACGCAAATCGTCGTAATATGTCAAAAATGTAATTGCAACAGTAAGGTGCACTAAAAACAAAAACTTGGGCAGGTACATGATTAAAAATATCAGTTAAGTTTCATTTCCTAAATTTATTCAAATTAGTTACTTATGACATTTTCATAACAACACCTTTGACGAAGAAGCGAGGTAAATTCTTTTGCACTCCTTAAAGTTTCTTTTAAAATTAGCATAAGCAGTTACTGGAAATAAAGGCTGGATACCATGTGACTCGGTACGATCGCTGCATAAAACTTCAGACATCGTTGTCGGATCATATGAGAACCGAGAACTACTCTCCGTTCGCAGTGATACGATTGACGATCGTTGAGACAAAAATCGCTGAGAAAGACTCTTGTCCTATCTCATGAAAACCGGTAGTCCGATAGCAAAGATCGAGGTAAACGTAGGGATCATATGGAAACTTGCCTTTAGAAGCTTTCGCTGTTCATAGGAGTAGGTTCTTTTAGGATATCTTGACGGCAAACTTAGACTATAATCTTTCAAGTAGTCTAAAAGTTGAATATGTCGATGCGGAAAACACTCCCCGTTCTTTGATCGCTCCCTCACTGCCCCGTTTTACGTCTGCTAAGCAGGCCATTGTATATAGTTCTTCTGTCTCAGTCTAAATGCTACCTTTATTCAAGGAACTGTAGAAGCTAAGATAACGATGCTTTACAAGTTGTAACCGAAATTGGCTCGCTTCTATATTCAACTTTCTAATGAACTGTTATATAAGCAATAGCCACCATTTGGCACGAAAAATATGCTCGGATATTTGTACGCGGGCATTGTCAGTTCCGAGAAGCGAACACTTTTTCGTGAACGAAGCGCGAGGAAAACTGTGACCTTCGGGAAACCGCTGATGTCCAAGGACAAATATCTTAGCCTTTGTTAAAGTCAAATGGAGACTATTGTGTTTATCATCATCATCCAGTCTGTGCGCGCCAGTGAGCGCATGTTAATGTTTTTCGCAACACGCGCACTTTCAACACTTTCACTCGTTAAGATTAGCCCGAAGAAACGCGAAAAACGGCGAGGAAAAATCTGGGACGAGAAGCGAAAGAAGGAAACGTTATGGGGTCACCTCCTGTTTTATTTTGTAAGATGTATTCTTTAATTTCTAAGCATTTTGCATCTTGAATAAATGCTAATTCTATTATTACACCTACGACA
Source organism: Micromussa lordhowensis (assembly GCA_964020085.1). Taxonomy (NCBI): domain Eukaryota; kingdom Metazoa; phylum Cnidaria; class Anthozoa; order Scleractinia; family Lobophylliidae; genus Micromussa; species Micromussa lordhowensis. The sequence goes on from OZ026595.1 coordinate 37,552,874, forward strand.
TTATCATAACCCAAATGAGGTTATGCCTGACTACCAAAACACGTGCTTACAATATTAACTTTTATTGCCAACTACAAGAACCTTTGTTATTGCCTTTTACCAAATAAATATCAGTGGTGAATTAACTCCACATGTTCCAATATTAGGAAAATATTCATGTTAAATATTGACTAGGAAATCTACTTCAAAAAATTCGAATTCATGCTTATCGGATCATGGCAGAGGCCACGCACTCCCACAGAATTCTTGACACTTGCAATTAATGATTGTCAAGGGTGGAAAAATCTAGTTTGCCAGCAGAAAATTAAAAGAGCTTCGATGATTTCTATCACTTCTAGATTCGAAAGGCTTGAAACCGTATATAACCTAACGGACTCTGAGAAATAAACTCAATGTTACATTACCGCGCATAGAGAAAACATTACAAAAATAGCTTTAGCTATAGTGGAACAGCCTTTGGAACAGCCTTCCTTGTAATTTACTCGTCTACTCAAAGGACATCAATAAGTCAGGGCATTCCTGGAAAGCAGCTATTTTTTATTTTTATTCAGTAGTAGGTATTAGGCATTATGTATAAGGTATATTTTTAGCTGACGAATTTTTACCGTGGATAAATAAAGACTAGACTAAACTAAACTAAACTAAACTAAACGTTTTGAAGCCTCGCAAATTTAATTTGCCTTTATTTACTTTTAGAGATCCATACTGTTAGTGGCCTTTTAAAATACAAATTCTATATTACTTCCTAGATCCTATCCATATTCTATTTGCAACCCATTTGAGAGATTCCTGCAAAGCAGTCCTGAGCTTGGCCAATACTTTACTTCCGGCACTTCTCGTAGTTAGCCAGGAACCAGTCACAAGTTTCCTTGATGGCTGAAAAAGGAAAAGGTAGCAAAAACATCAGTTCAGTTCTAGCACATTCGACACACGTACACCACTGAAAGACCAATGAAATAGTGTGTCTTTTATAGGGGGATTCTTGCTGACGTCATTCAGTTGTTTACATTTTTGCTCATTTGCATAAGGCTTTGCGTACAGAAGGAAACATGTTAGATATGAATTGATTCCAGGCAGCTGAAGAGCTAGTGAAACTTACTACATGGTGAAATGTTTAGCTCTTTGGGTTTAATATTCAAGGAGAATTGTCTTTCAAAAACTGCAAAATTTCTGGGTGGCAAAAGTGCTAATGAGCTCATATATTTTTTGTATGTGCAAAGCGTGGTGCACAAAAAAGTATTCAATACATCAGGCTCATATTCACTGGCAGAGTTAATCGTACTATGACCTATCAATAGTCAGAACTGATTTATTTGTAGTTCCATCAAAAACTGAATCGCTTATGCTAATGACAAAAGTTCCCCTATAATCTTTTCAAGAAGTATTCATCACTTTTCAAGGGCATGCTCCCCAAGAAAAAAACAGCACGAAATATTGACTGCAAGTCTTGACTGGCCTGCTTTACAGCCGCACAGCTCATGAAAACTCTTAAACGATATTATACTAACTAAAGCAACATAAAAACGAAGAACGATGGGTTTAATATGTCCCGGCATAGTTAGTAGCAAAATTGACTAACTATGGTCTACCTACGGTCCTGGATGACAAAAGAAGAATTGAAAACATCGAGCATAATTAAACATTAATAGAAACACGTATAACTGCAAAAGCCCCTTGATTGGACATAAGGACGAAGTTACTTGATAGTGTCACCAGCAAGACATTATGTTATTCTGATTACCCGTATCACCTGATTATTGTTTACTGTAAGCACTGAATCTCTTAAGCGTATATGTAGAGATAAGGTAACATGCTCGATTTTAGAAGCCAACTGTTTTCTTACCTTTCTTGGGGTCAGAGAACTTGAAATCTGGCCGGTACTTCCTCAGTTTTGCGTTACTTGCAGTCTTCTTGAATTGGCCGTCTGACTTGCTAGTATCATACTAAAACTGTGTCAAGGATTCTTGATACACAAATCACACAATGTGACTTTAACCTGCTGCTTTAAACAAGACACTTCACTCCCTCCACGTGCCAGGAGTATCAATATGTAGCGTGGAATTGATTGGCAAAGCCTGCCAAAATACTGTGTCACCAACCTAGGCTTGGAGATTGCTAACCTGCGATCAGGCGATTTCTTGTAAGGGAGAAGGAATAGATGAAGGAATGAGTTGTAGGGAGTGAAGGTATGTCGACAGGTTGGGAGATCGCAGGCATTAACTTCACACTTCCAATCTAGAATACTTCAACTAACTAATTCAACATGTTTTCACTATCACTTTGGATGATTTTGTTGACATGCTAGTCCTAACGACTGACTGATTTTGATTGGTTCGTGAACGCTTGTCTAGGCCTATCACGTTGCAAACTTATAAGTGAACTATTTGAGTAGGTTTGCTAGTGTGTAGAGGAACTCAAAATAATCACCAACCATTTTTGTGCACAAACCCTCCTCCCCCCTGACATATAGCAACCCCTTGAAAATCCACGTAACAAAGGATACTTCCACTTTCCCTGTAAATTGCATTCCTTCTACAACCAATTCTGCAGCCTCCTTTATTGACAGCTCGTCCTCCTCGCCAACTTCAAACAATCAAAAGAAAAGAGCAGGTTAAGTTTGAATTACGCAGCGCACTTAAAGATCTGCGACACTTCGTATCACATTCACTAATTTGCCAAGAATACTGTATAACTGTCATGTGACTTCTGTCATCAGTTGTGCAAGCACAAAATTCAAGGAACAATTTTGCCAACCTGACAGAATAATGGGATCGATTTCCTTGTACTCCCTCAGCACCCAGATTATTAACCTGGCAAGATCCTAGAAATACAGAAAAGAACACTTTTTTAAATTAGTTTACAAACAAAATATTACATAGGAAAGACTAAACATAATAAAAAGAGGAAAATAGTAATATTACAGTGCAATACTTGCGTACAGTACAATATAATTTTTAAGACTATTTACATCATTTAGTTTACATAGCTAACTTCGGCAATACAGTTTGTAAAAGTCCAGTTTTTTGTTTTGTTTTACAGTTTCGAACGAAAGGCACTGCACTTACAACATATGTACGGTATGGCAAGCATTATATTATTCACTGTACCAAAAAAGAGAAAACACAAGAACACTATTTACATCGTTTACATAGTTAACAAAACAAGGAAAACACGTCATAGAAAAGCAGTACTATATTTGTTTTTAAATGCTATTTCTTTCTTTATATTTAATTTTTCTTTAACCCTTTAAGCCCCGAAGGAAATGGCCAGTTTTTCTAAATCGGTAACTATGAACGAGCAGACCACATGTGATATACCATTTGAAAGGTATTTTCTGAAGTACGCTATAAATCACACCAAAAGAGATAGAGGAGGCCACAGATTGGGTTGACAAGTGCCCAAAATGAAAAAATGAAAACGTTTAAAATTTTTCTGTTCCTTATACACACTGGGCATCCCCCTTAACTATAGCTTAAATTGCAGCTCTCAGTGCATTGCATATTGTCAGATATTAACTTGGTCTAAAAAGTACAAAGACAAAAAGTTCCAAAAGTTGCAGGGATGGTAAATCAAGTCTTGTATAGGAGGGGTGCCTGATATTATGCCTTCAAAGTGCAGATCTTTCCATGATTTTTTAGTTGTGCAAATTTCATGCAAATTGACTGAATATTGAGCATGTAATTGCATCTTGTGCCATATGGCACTATCGGGGCTTAAAGGGTTAAGAAGTACGAGAAGACTGTGGAAAGAGAGTTTTTCGTCGTGTAGGCAGCTGCAGCATATAGAAAGATTTTAAACAATTATTGGATGAGGTTTTTGTGATATCCAGAATAATCAAGGTCGAGGTAAGAGTTATCAGCCGAAGCCGAAGGCTGAGGCTGATAACCCTTACCGAGACCTTGATTATTCTGGATATCACAAAAACCGAATCTAATAATTGTTTTATTATACATTGAACGAACGCAAAAACTTGGAAGTCATGTTTCTGCTTCTTCACTGACGGCAAGCAACACGAATCGCGCGAAGTTGACATGATTACCCTTGGAAATCATGCATTGCGCGCGCAACCTACAGATTATTCACTAATCTGTAGGTACAGATTAGTGAATAATCTGTAGGTTGCGCTGTTCCCCAGAATTAACAGTAGGCTTTTAGCCAATGAGAAGACAGATGGTAACTATAATGTATAATAATTGCAATTAACAGCACATAGTTCAAAGAGAATTCGGTTTTCGCATGATATCATGAATTATCAAAACC
>OZ026595.1:37562133-37604633 GCA_964020085.1 Micromussa lordhowensis
AATTAGAAATAAGGTACATGTAATCATTTCACTACTGATAAAAAGTAATGACTTTTTAAAACATAAACAAGCAAATATTAAGGTTTTGTTTCAGTGTCATTGTGACACCATTCTCAAGGCAACATGAATAAATTAATACGAAGAGTTAGTTTGAGTTAGTGGGAAAGTTCGAGTTATCCAAGTTCAAGTTACTGGGGTTCTACTGTAGTGTCCTTCTGGATTTTTATTACTTAAATAGTAATAATTATTTTCAGTCTCCTCCTGTCCTTCACAACAATAATTACTGTGAACAATAATTTTTGTATCACAGTTAGCTTTTATTTATTTATTTATTTATTTATTTATGTTATCATTATTTTTTTCTCTACATACAGTAATACTCCTATGGGTGGGAACCTTGCATGGGTCTGAGTGTCCCATTTGTGCCCTCTCCTTTTGTGCTTTATTTATTTATTTATTTAATATATTCTTATTTAGTTTGTACATGTATATATATATTTATAGCCTTTGCCCAATGAAGTTTGATATATAGTAATGTTTGCTAGTGTCAGTCCCAAAAACGCAGAGAAAAAAGGTAGCAGTTGTTTTAGCTAGCGACTTTGTCCCATTGGCAAGGAAAAACCTTACATCACCTTAATTTGATACAATGGGAATACAGTAAAAACCTGCGTATAAGAACCTACAATTTTGGAGTTCTGGCTGAACAGGTTCTTATATTTTGGGGTATTTTTTCCAATAACAGGCTGATTAGGTTCTTTTAGTAGGTTCTTATTTACAAACGTTATTATAATGATAGCATTTGGGGAACTGCAATAGTACTAATATGCTATTGTTGTAAAGCATTTACAAAAATGTCAAGCCTTGTTGCGGACACAAGTCCTGTATCATGGGTCTGACCATATTTACAGTTGTATGATCACCATGCAAATTTCAACAGAAAAAAATATGCCTGCCTTGTTCACCAATCAATTCCATGCTGTACAGAACTAAACATGTTTAGCTATTTACAGTATATACAGTGTATGTTGAATAAAAAAAAAACTTTGAGGAAGTAAACAAATGTCAATCTACATTTCATCAAATAAAATGAAAACATCAATATATAAGAACCCATTTTCTTTGTCAGGCTGAATAGGTTCTTATATATTTGGGTATTAAAATGCAAAATTTCACCCTGTAGGTTCTTAAATCACTAGGTTCTTGTACGCGGATTTTACTGTAGACTGTGAAATAGTTTCCGTAATTCTGTTGAATTCTGATCACAAAATTCTTCAGCTTGTGACCACTGACTAGTGCATTGCCTTTACAAAAAACTGAGCTAACTTCAGGAAATTCAGGATTTTTTTGTATGCCCTATCTTTAGTATTCCAAATGGTTATTAATTTATTTATTTTATTATCATTATTGCTATTTTTTGGGCATTCTGGGTTTTAGTAATTTTGTTCCTGATTTTAGAATTCAGGCATTCTGGGTTTAAGCATTCGGTGTTCTGGCGTTCCGATGTTTTGCTGTTCCAGGTTTCAGTACTAGCCATAATTCAGGCCTTACCTGAGATCTCCATCTTTAGAGGACAGAAAAATCCAAGTTTCATCAGATCTGTTTTCCTCTTTTGCTATCACTTCCTCCAGAGCTTTTCCAACAAGACCAGTGCCGCCAGTTACAAGAACTCTTTTTTGCTCAGCCATATCAAGAGAAAGTTATGTGCTTCAGAAGAAAGCATAAGATAATAAAAGCTTAAGGTCTAAGAAGATATGAATAAAGCATAACATTATTTATAACAGGACTGAAGCAGGAAATTGATGACAGAGGAAAGAGCGACTACTGATGCAGGTTATGTTCATCTAAATGAGGCTAAATATACTGCTTATTTAACTTAGTTAATGATGAGGAGCGTGTTGTTTAGTAGTTGGCGTATTGTTGGCGTAGAACTGGCGTGGCATTTAGTTGCCAGGGTTTGTGTTACTGTATTAGGTCTGTTGTGGAGCAATTTTCTGTGCTCCTGGGGTCAGTGGTTTATCGTTTCAATTTATGCATGTGCCTTTTACATGCGCTCATAGTTTTACTGTGCGTATTGTTTGGGGCGTCTTGCTTTTGTTGTGTTTTCTCCCTCCATCCTCACCCCTTATTATTATTATCTGCACAAAAAGGCATGGCCAGGGAATCAAAAGCAGAAGCAAACTAAGAAACAATAAGCAGAAACACCAAGTGCATTTAAATCGTCCCGCTGGCTTCCCGCCAAACTTCTCGCTGAGCTCTTTGACGTCATGGATATGTTGCAGGTCAAAATGAAATTCAGGTTAAAATGAAATTAACCTAGTTTGAGTCTCAATTTCCTTTGTCTTCTAACCATAATTATTCATGATCCATGAATAATTAGGGTTAATAGACAAAGGAATTTCATTTTAACCTGAATTTCATTTTGACCTGCAACACATACATCGCATGGCTGCTAAGTTACTCCAAGATGGCAGCGTCATTTTTCAATATTCATACTTAGGGCAAGGATTTCACATTAGTGGTATATTAATCAAAAAAATTCATGTAATGATTCATTTTTAATTCAAGAACACCTGCATCTTCTGCAGCTGAGGTAAGAGGGGGGTGAATAGGTTTTCGGATCGACGGATTTGGCTCAAAAAAAGCGAACGGATTACGGACTTTTGCGATAAATTGAACGGATTGGCGGATTTCGAAAATAGGGCGGATCACGGATCAGCTGGGAATTTTGGTGTGGATTTTGGACTCTGTGAAGGTCGGATTGTGGATCCTCAGTTACGAAGTTCCGAAATTGCGAACTTGACAATTTTATCCACATCTATCAGTTTACCTATGAACGTTTACACAACACTTAGTAGCAAACCTGTTAAGATTAGGAATTGAGTTAAATAATGTACGATGATTTCCAAAATTGGCCTAGGACGTTCGAACCTGTCCAAAATTGCCCGAAGGTGTCTCAAAAACGGCCGAAAAATTGATGGAAGAGAAACTTGTGTCTAGGGCAAAATGTTAAATAATACAACAGTTTTTCGCATTTTTCATACAAACAAAACCCACCTCCATAAATCAATTTAAGAAACTCATGAAAATTTTTGCCTCCAAACCTGCCAGGGGGTAGGCGTTATTGCCAACGAGCCAGCCGAGCGAAGACGCTCGGCTGGCGAGGCGGCAGAGAATAGTGCCGCGCGAAAAATGGCGTATGCGAAAAAATTCTCGATCGAGCTCTGAAAGTGTAACTGTCAGGTGTAAGATGTAACAATTGCAAGGACGGAACTATTCGAGCCACTGTAGTTTTTAGCCAATCAGGAGGGGCGTTACATCTAGACTTGTCTCGTGGAATATCATTGTTTTCTTTGCTGTTGTGTTTATCCAACTGTGAACAATTTCATAGTCTCAGAGCATATCGAACCAGTGTGTTTCCTCTCTCACTTTATCGAAATGAAAGTTCAATTGGGGAGCGTACCCTTTAAAAAACTCTTCTTCTAATTCGAATATTCAGGAAAACTGTCAGACAAGAGCAAATCCAAGACACAAAATCGACACGAAAACGAACCAGCGTGTCCACCACAGAATTGAACGAGCGTGTTCATGAATCGAAACAGTGTATTCCTTCTCTGTTTACCTATATTGAACTGAAAGTTCCATCGGGCAGCTTTTTTGGAAAGATTGTGTTCACCAGTCGAACCACTAGAGCAAATCCAGTGTTGAAATCTAGCATATCGAGCTGAAGGTTGAGTCGGCAGTGTTTCCGAACAGAACTAAACGAGCGTGTTTATCATACAGTCGAATCCAGTGTTCAAAACACAAATCGGATCTGTTTTGCCACAGAATTAAACGAGTCGTGTTCATCAATCAAACTAGCGTGTTCACTTTCACTTTGACTTTGCCCATCATATTGAACTGAAAGTTCGACCGAGCAGCGATACATTCCAATACTCTTGATATTCAGGGATTGCGTGACGAACGTTACCGGCCGGTAAACGCGTAATAATTTTCTCTCGGTAATTTTCGCAACAGAAGAGAACCAAGAATTCGTTATGCTGTATTAATAAACCCCTTATTATAGCACAAATTATTCGCTCATTGGCACTCTATCGATAGGTATACCTAGTACACGTTATAAACTTTGGAAAATCAGTTCCGTGTGCTTGTAACAGATTCGTATAAAACGGTATATAAATAAAACTGGGCATGATAAATCGAGCGATGAGGCTATTTCTTTTTTGCTTGAATCAGAAGAAAATCGACTGAAAAGCGTGACATCGTAGAAAAGGTCCTTTGATGTGCTTTAATTTTAGATAATGCTGTTATTGCATTCGACATCAAAAGTCCAAAATATGGAATTATTTCCTTCCCTATTTCAGACCTGACCGAAATATGAATACCTTATCTCTGACTAGACCCTACCTAGATTGAACTGCTTCTGTTTAGATAAACATTTTCCCGATGTTTATAACTACAGCTAACTTCTCGATCAAGAGATAAATGACAACAGTGATGGAGCTGGTTTTAACTGAGTGTCGTAAACCAAACCCAAACCAATTACTTAACAATTAGACTACTCAGTCAATTTCAAACCGTAGCAAAACCAAAACCAAACAAAAAGTAATTGCCTGATTACTTTGCAATTCACTTCAACTTTCCACTCAGTTGAAAATCACTCAAAAATACCTAATTCTAACCAGTACGTACAAACTATATCCTACTGGAGACCAAAATGATCGAAATGTATAACCTTTTTCAGCCAAAAAGACTCAAAACCCATGCTATTTAGTCAGTACTGCATATACCTTTAAGGTTTATATGAAGGAGTATCCCACCCAGCCAGGGAAAGAAGGGAAACTAAAAGCAAGAATCGCACATACTGTTCGAGTAAAAATACGCCACAGAAATTTTTCAAACAATGCGGTTCCGGATTTGAACGAAAATATTAGCGGATCGACGGATTTGGCGCAAAAATGGCACGGATCGGCGGATTTACGTACCCCTATTCACCCCCTCAGGTAAGATAAGTAAGTGTCATCTGCCTACATAATAATATTTGAAAACAAATTCATAAAAATGACAAATAATTGTGGGTCAACATTAGATCCCTTGGGGATGTCATCTCAGATGATGCCACATGTCACATTATGGGATTGCACTCCGTAAATGATAGTTTGCTGTTTTCTACCAAAGAGATACACTGTAGGACTTGAACCAAGCAATGGATTCAAAGTTGACCCTATTCAACACTGATCGGCCAAATAAAACAAGGACCAAGCCCTAATAAATGGTTAAGCCAATATAACTTAAATTCTCGGTATCATGCTCAAACTCAAGAGTTATATGAAACGCAGACTACATAGGTACATGAACGCTCGCATACACGTGCAAAGCAAGTACAAATGTTGCCCTCTCCATCGCCAGACTCCATTCATTAACACTGAGGGCTTGGCCATGGAAAAAAATCAAGTGGATATTTGATATTAAACTGTCGGTTATATTACTTATTTGATAGTAGGCAAGTTTTTACGAGGGACCCACGCTATGCAGGGACCACATGTACAACCAAAACCAAAATGGATTATAGAAAGGCTCTGCTCGCAAAAGAAATCACAGTCGTTGAAAAACCTACCTCCCGTTTAGCCGTGATCTCTCCACTTGTTGCTTCTTGATGAAGTTCTTTCGCCGCCGCACCTTGCCGCACCTACAATGTAGCTGGGCTTAGTGGCCAATCCTCGTGTAGACGTGTCACACGCGCGATTCGGCATTTCACCGCGCGAGGAACGCGAAGGAAGTGAAAAGCATCACGGGTCAGGATCACAGAAGTTTGTCAAAATGGCGACTGTTCCTCCATCAGGTAAGCTTAGCAAATTTTGTTATTGAAATGACTATGATTCTTTCTTTAAACGCGGAAAAAGAGGATGTTTACATCATATTTATTAGTGACACATACTCAGATAAAAGTCCCTTTTCTAGTTCTGAACTAATGAAAAAACTGTAAAATAAAAGTTATCAGAATGGCATTCAGTTACGAAAGGTTAGTTGTTGTTGTCGACAGTCCATTTCATACATAACACGTGATTAGTTCCTTTCCGTTCTTGTTTACTTGTCCTGAGTACGATTTAAGAAGATGAACGTACACTATTTTAATGTCACGCATAGCAGGTAAAAGGACAAGTTATTGCGCTTTTTGCATCGCTATATGTATTTTCGCGTATGAGGAGATGTTTTGATGAACAACACGACATAGCTATAATTAGCTTTACTGTATTATATATAAAGAACTAAAGTGAGTCGACAGTTTTACTCATTCATTCACCCTGGCCATGGTCCAGCTGAATACCAACAGTAAAATAAAGGTAACTACTGCTAGTCATACAAGAATGTCAAGAATAACCATGTAGTGATTTTTAAAACAACAGTATGGAACAGGGACCGTTGGTCATTTCTCACGCGATGTCAGGAGAGAGAGAGAGCCAGAGAGGAGGCCAGAACTGGACTATAATAGATGCATGTGCACATTAATACCACTGTCAAAAGATATTTTCCACATCTTGAAGAATTTGAAGTAACTATAGTTAATCGGCACTTGGGGACCTGAACAGTCTTAATTGCTGTTTCTTCTCTATCTGTTGTGGTGGAGGAGGCAACACAAGTTTCATGTTTTTAAATTTTGCGCTACCCTCATTAAACATTAAAAACTTCACAAAGTAAAACTAAATGCAGTAAAGCTAAAACAATTCTCAATTATCTCCATCTTTTTTCCAGTACTATTAGAAACTGATAGTTCTGATAGTAACAACAACAAATTAATGGTGTGAATTGCTTTATTACTGCTAAAATCACTTAATGGACTGGATCCAAGTTATATTTGCAGTATATGTACTAATAGGATTTTGATACTTGCATATTTTCTTGGACACATAACCAATATGTATTGAATTATTGCTTATTTTTGGTGCAAGGATCTTCCAGACAAAACATAATGACTGGTGATTTGCCAGAGGATTTCTTGAGGCTATCACCAGCGATGAATCAAGCTCCCTATCCATCAGGAAGAGAACAGATGGTCCCAGTACAGCCTGTTACCTATTATCAACCCACAGGGTTTATGCAGCCCTATCAACAACAACCCATGGGAAGACTTAGCGTCACAATACAACAGGTCTGCACATCTGTTTACACTGTTTAACCTCGGATAACAAGTAAATAAATAAATAAATAAATAAATACATGCTTGGACAAAAGTAAAGAGTTGAGGAGAGAGACTGATATAAAGAATAAGATAGAACATACTAAACTTACTGCAGGTCATACCTTGTGTATTTCTTTATCTTTCTTGTAGTTTAATTTTTTTATAAAACAAACTGTTTCATATTATGTTGTATTATTTTTTACAGGCTAAGTTAGCCAAGAACTATGGTATTACACGCATGGATCCTTACTGCCGTGTCACCGTTGGAAACCATGTATTTGAAAGTCCAACAGCTCATAATGGTTCAACAAATCCTCGCTGGAATAAGCTAATGTCAATGTGAGCTATCCTTAACATTACTAGGGAATTTCAAACTTAACAATCTGACCAACGAATGATTGCTAAAATGAAACATTTTCTAAATTATGTATTGTGACAATGAGAAATGCTGTGACAACACCTGTAGGCCAGTCAAGTTCCGACTAGGTGAATGTTCCCTCAGCTGTCTTTAGTTCTCTCAAACATGCATATTGAATGTTTCTACATTTACAGAAGAAATATTATCATGTCTTTTCCTTTTTGAAAATAATTTGGAGAAAACGTTTCTGTTTTTTAAGACTTGAGGACACACTCCCTCCAGCCTATCAAAACAAACAATTTCTTTCAGTATTTTCTCATTGTTTGTTAACAATAATCATTTTTGTTTTACAGACCTATGCAAGAAGGTGTGAAAAACATATATGTGGAAATTTTTGATGAGGTATTATCATTTTCAAATAGATAACTACATGTATAAAACCTGTTTAAAATGTTTATCATTGACTTGTATCTACATTTTTATTTTATTTTATTGTCCCTACTTTACATTTTTAGTGGCATCTACAAAATATGAGTCACTCAGTGAAAAATATTATTTTATTTTTATTTTTTCAACGATGTCATCTCCTGACTATGGCTATTCCTGAATCAAGCACATGTCTTGAGGCAATTATCTTGTGGTGATTGAAAGTTCAGACCTTGTCAACCTGTATAAAGTAGAAATCTGAACATTATTGAAAAACATGAAAAAAGGTGATCTTTTATGAAAGGCAGAGGTTCATAATTTACTAATACCAATACAGGGTAAGAAATTTTCAGAAACTTCATGTCTTGGGTAAATCAGAAGAACAGCAATTTTCTTGTGAATTTACTGCATCAAACATTGCCAAACCTTAGAAAATTAAAGATCTTTAATTCTACTACATGATTGTACTTTACTTACCCGTAATACTCATTGGTTTTCAGCGAGCATTTTCTATGGATGAGCGTATTGCTTGGGGTTTGATTGGCATCAAGGATTCAGTGTTTGCAGGGGAAACTTTAGAAGACTGGTACTCCCTCAGCGGCAAGCAAGGAGAGGATAAAGAAGGCATGATCAATTTGGTATTTGCATACAGGGTACGACAGATGTTTGCATTCTTTATAATATTCAATTAGGTGTGGTTTTATAAACTCAAATGAGTACTGCTGTCATTTTTAAACTCCAAATTTGAAAATATTGTATAGCTCAAGGCAATATTGTTCATAGTATTTCATAAGGAACCCTATAGTAATGGCTTGATCTTGTAAAGCAGTATGCATCAAATTGACTGGAAACGTTATTAGTAGCATTGTTCAGTGAGACTATTTAGACTAGGTTGCATTTCCAGACTGGTTGTTTGCTTTGTGCTTGTCGCTCACAGGTTGCATTTTTGTAACTCTGGCAAGTGTGAAAGGCCAACTTGTAGTAAGTATAATGTTTGGCTTGAAATCTTTGGTACTACTTGCTTATCAGAGACCTGATCTTCTACTCATTTTAGAAAGTACCTGCTCCACCTCCCCAACCCATGGTGTACCCTAACATGCCAGTTATGATGGTACCTCAGCCAGTTGTACCAGGTACTCAAGTTCTTTACCCTGGAGGATACGGGCCTGGACAGCCAGTACCTACCGGTCAGCAGCAGCAGTTGCAACAACAACCACCAAGGTTCAGTGAACAGGACATGTCAGGCTTGAAGGATATGTTTCCAAATATGGAAGAAGGGGTCATTCGGTCAGTGCTTGAAGCTTCTGGGGGAGATGTTAACGCTGCAACAACTCATCTGCTGAGCATGACTGTCTCTTAAATGGCACTGTCGTGAAGAGAACTAGTGATCTACTGTATACAGTTCGAGTGTCAATGTAGCAGCCGCATGGCTTGAAAGTTATTTTAGAACTGAAAAGCTGAACTATTACAGAATAACTTGCGATCTCTGTAGAGGAAAATAAGCATAATTTTGTTGTTTATATCTAAAAGTATATAAACAACAGTTCATGAATTTAGAACACTGACAATACAAAGATTATTAGAAAAGTGGATAATACACACTAAGGCTTTGGATAGAATGATGTCTTAGCTTTCTTGGTTGTGATCCTTTTTTTAAAAAAAATTGTACTTTTAAAATAATGTTAGACTTAGAACAGCTGTATCCATACAATAGCTGCTAGTGAAGACTACAATGACACCATTAGAAAAACAATACAAACAATTACTGTGATTCTGGACACATGGTAGTCAAATTCAAATTTTAAAAAAATAAAGTTAAAATATGACACATTATTTGTCTTTATTTGTGAGACATAATTTGCCCTGTAAGTCCTGTAATCAGAGGTGTCAAAAGTAATTTGTTATGAAGCCAACAGCAGAAAGCAAAGAAGGACATGGGTATGAGTATAAAGTATGAAAAGAAAGCACAGATACCAAGCTCCCAGTTTGATAAGTTTTGCGCTTATCCACTATCCATGTTGAATGAGACAATGTTTACATTTTCTCTGTGATTATTCTTTAGAGTTGCCTCGCACAGATGTTTTTATGTTTACCAGTTTATTAGTTAAAACCATAACAGCATACATGGCTAAACCTATACCCTTCCTATTGTGAGTATAAGCTCTCCAAGTCCAGCAATTTGTTTGTAACTTATGTTTTCACAGAACATTGTACTTCAAAAACAGAGAACCAATGAAAACAATTTAAAGTCTAGTTTGCAGATTTGAGCCCTGGCCGGGGACATTGTGTTGTGTTCTTGGGGAGACACTTGACTCTCAGTGCCTCGCTCCACCCAGGTGTATAAGTGGGTATCGGCAAACTTAATGCTGGGAGTAACCCTGTGATGGACTAGCATCCCATTCAGGGTGGAGTAGAAATACTGCTGGTCATTTCGTGCTACAGAAACCGGCGATAAGTACTGGCCTGATGGGCCACTTATGCAGATTTTACCTTGCAGATCAGAACATTTTTGATACTACATGCCCTTCATCACAGCCAAAGACTGGTTTCTTGTTAGTGTATACCTTGAAGGGGAGAGGCCTGACAACAAGGTTTCTCCCTCTTCCAATATAAACTCTTGCACAATAACCGTACCCCTGACGAAAATGTATGACCACGTAGGGCTTTTAACTGGGGTGCTCTTGTTTGAATAAAACTTTTAACGCAAAGGCGGTATAGCCTCCAATTAAGAGAAATGTGAATGCTTGACAATCATGTTCTGCTGTGTGACGATTGCCTAATCCTAACATTGCAAACTATCTAAACAACACGTGACAGCGTTGTGCTATATTATGATGAAGAAAGCAAAATTGCGCCCGTGCGAGCCTGGAACCAACCTAAAACACGTCACGCTAATATGTCACGCCAGCTACTACATGCAAAATCACTGCAGAGTATAGTCAAACCCGATAATCCTTCTCGGGCTGCTTTAACTTTTCTTTACTTTAGATTCGCCAAAGAATTGGAAAGATGACGTTTTATAGGAATTTAGTTTGGTTTACGAAAGGTTTCCGTGAATACACGAAGAACGGCTATCTTGCTGCCGAGAAGTCGTTTGATCCCAAAGCCCTTGACGTGGATGTTTCGTCTCGAACATTCATGATTACAGGCGCAAATAGCGGCATTGGAAAAGATACCGCCGCATTTTTGGCCAAGAAAGGAGCGACAGTACACATGGTCTGTCGAAGCGAAACGAGAGGTGAAGAGGCTCGGAAAGAAATCTCTGAAGCCTCAGGCAGCGACAAGGTGAAACTACATATTCTTGACATGTCCCAGCCAAGACAGGTTTGGGAATTTGTGGAGCGGTTTTCATCTTCAAGTGAAGCTCTTCACGTATTGATCAATAACGCCGGTTGCATGGTAAATACGAGGGAAGTTGACGAAGACGGTTTGGAAAAGAACTTTGCCACCAACACTTTAGGAACTTACATTTTGACCACTGGTCTCATACCATTACTCGCAAAACACGAATCTCCTAGAGTTGTAACAGTTTCCTCAGGTTTGTAATATTATATTGAGGTACATTTTTGAAAAGGACATGAGAAAATCCGAATGTTTCCACTGATCCAGTGTTAGGCACATGCGTTACATAAGAACATGAAAGGATAGCCATTCATGTTACGATTACGTAACAGCTGGACTACGCCTTTTCACACGAAATGACCGCCCTTTTTGAATTAGAACCAACCTGGCTTGAAAACACAGTATTTGTAAGGAAAAGGTATGATCGAATTGAAATTTTGAGTCATGAGAAGTCAGTGGGAAGAGGGGGAGGGGTGGGTGATAGGCAACTCCCTATTTGACACTGGGTGAGGTGTTCAACATGATGTGGCAATGAATTTTGGACATCATACAGCCCACAAAAATAAGGGTTTGGGAATGGGAAATTCAAGATAGTGTGTTGTATCAATAATGATTCATATTTCAGGGCTGTCATTAGGGGGCATATCTCAACATCAACATCCTTTATTTTTACCCATCTTCTCACGAGTTTGTTACAGGTGTCAAGTACATCATGGTACAGTACTTAATAAGTGATATGCTTCTGGTACTTATCAGTATACGTAATTTTATTACAGGAGGTATGCTTGTGATGAAACTGGATAGAAAAGATTTGCAGTTTGAAACTATGAATCCATTTGATGGTACCATGGCATATGCACAGAACAAACGGCAGCAAGTCATCATGACTGAAAAGTGGGCAGAAAAATACAAGGAAATTTTCTTTTCTTCCATGCATCCAGGCAAGTCCCTAACTATTGTAGCCTTATAAGCTAGAATTCCTAATCAGCTTGTCACTGAAACCTCATTTTCAAACTGTGTGACAGCCCTAAGAAATGCTTGTGACGTGATTATTTTAAATAACCAATAAGATCCCTTCTGTACTCAAAAAGTGATTTGATTACCGGTAATTTATTTTCTCTTTGAATTCTGAGTAAGGACCTGACAACTGGTGGCATGTAACTTGTTTGCCAAAGACCTTTGACAATTGATTAATTTGAGAATTTTTTTGCAGGTTGGGCTGACACTCCAGCAGTTAGGACATCAATGCCAGGTTTTCATCGAAAAATGAAAGACCGTCTGCGCACTTCTGAACAGGGAGCAGACACAATCATATGGCTGTCCGTTGCTGATATGTCTAAGGAGACTGGTGGTGCATTCTATCAAGATAGAAAACCAGTAGCAACACATTTACCACTGGCATGGTCTAAAGCATCTGACACAGACAAAAATGAGTTGATGATCGATCTTGAAAAATTGGCTTCAAAGTTTAAATCTGGGTGAACTGAAAATAATACGTTATGTATACCTTTTGCTATCCCTTGAAAACAGATCTATTCACCGCTTGCCACCAGTATGTTGTGGCAATGGTAACAAATGACTGGCAGTTGCATTTAGGGGCTTAGCTTGCATAATTTGCTGTGCCGTGCTGTCAAATATGAAGGTTTATAACTGGCTTAATTAGTAGGGAGTTTATGCAAATCAACAAGAATGTCACCAAACAAAAGGTTATGAGCAGACCAGTGGCAATGTTAATACATTTTTTTTTTTGCTGTCCTCTCCAAAATTAAGACTTGAAATGACCAAATTCTGCCCTGTCTGGAGAGCATGAACCAGGATAAATTATTTAGAATTGATTTCTTTCTTTGCATATTGAGAGGAGCATAGTTCTAACACTGATAGACAGACTTGATAAATGCAGCGATATGTGAAATTGTTATTTTTATAACTAGTACTGCCAGGGAACCTTATGACTTTAGTCCAGAAGACTCAACCAAGACATTAATTTTCACTTATCCAGAGAAACCTATAGTAGCATTACAAATAACACGCAATTCATACAGAAGTAAAATTTGACATTTGCAACAATGTCTTAAATATTGGCTGTCCAGGAAACTGCAAAGCAAATTTGGTTGGATTTATGGATAAATTATGTGGGAGATCTAGATCGATCTTCTTTGAATGTTTGGCATGCCTGCATAAGGCAATGGAGTCATAACTTCATTGCTAAAAAATGATATAAAGCTCTTGAGCTGTTTTTACTTTTAGGTTGACGTTAACAAGATGTTAAGCATGGTCTTACCTAACTTACTTATAGTTTAGTTAAGAAATTATTAATAGTATCATAAATAATAAAGTTTATCAATGTTATGTTCATACTTCATGAGGATTGCCTATTAATCTCATGGTTGGTGCGTTCAAATCTGGATTGAGTCGATAGCAATAGCAAAGTCAGTATGGTAAGATTCAGGTTTGAGATTTTTTCCTGTAAAAACCGAATGTCTGAGGTTAATAAGTTGTTTATTATTTGGCTTTTGCTTTGTTTTCACAGGCCCATAATAGGCCTGTGGTCATAATTAATAGGAGAATAATGCCCTAAAATTAGCCAATCAGAGCATATGTTATATCCAGAACAAAAGTGTAAAGAAAATAAAGTTTTCTAATCAAGTTGTCAGAGTTTGGTAATTTTTGTACAGTAGTGGCTAAACTGGAAACTTTAATTTAATAAGATCAACAAGACCATTTTCCGCTGTTGCAATTGACTCATTCTTCAATTCTCAGTTATAATGTTAGAAATGCTCAGTCAGTCCTAACCCCAATACTCTTCAGAGAGATGAATAAATGGTTTTCCTTTTCCTCTCTCTCCTGAAGAGGCACAAAGATGATTTGGGATAAGGAGAATCCACCGAGCGATGTGAATACAGGCACAAGGTTGTGTGGAGGGCAATCACCTACCCCTTGGTACTGCTTCTGAACCAAAGGGTGCTTCACAGTTTCAAACAAAACTAACAGCAGATGTTCTTTGTAAAGAAGAGCAATGTCCTAATGCAGTACAGACAAGGACATCTTACTAGCAATAAGTAGTTAACTTGGCCTAATACAATTTGGTGTCACAATAACTCAGTGAAGTGTACTACCTTCACAGGGACGTGTAAAGAGAAATAACAACTGTGTTCTAAATCTAGGTTTGAAATATTTATTAAACAACAACACATTTTTCTGCATACAGAGTTTTCTCAGTTCTGACATGGCTGAAGGCCTGATTTCCAGTTGTTAGAAGTACCCATATTCTTCCCAACCTTCTTACAAAAAAAGATGTCATTATCTTTGCACCGCTACCACTTTAGCGGATAACACTTAACTTTTTGCTACGACACTTTGAAGACAGCTTTCCCTCTACTTCCCAAACATTTCTTGTTTGTGCTTTTAAGCATTGGACATCTCTGGACACATAGATAGTTTTGGTGATTTATTTCTTACAGTAACAATTTTAAAGCACCTACTGTTAAAAAACACTTCTAACAGACTATTATAGTTATATTCAGTTACAATTACAAAGTTGATGTAAAATAATGCATTTACTTACTAGCACAAAACAAAAAGAAAAGCAGGCAGTTGGAATTCAAACTCTTTTTTCATTTGTGAATGGATTGTCTCCATGTTTTGAACAGGACTTTGCTTATAGTTCACTACCATTTGACAAGATTTGCGCCATATTTGAATGTTTCTCTCAAGATCCTTTACTTGAAACCTTCTACAGATAGTTAGAGTACATGTATGTGGTCTTTCTCTTTATAGGTCTACAGAAGCCCAAGTATGGTTTCTTGATACATTTATAAAGTTTTTGTTGCAAAACCACATTAGCGGTAATTCACTTCTCCTAATAATTAAAAGCGTTTCCACTAAGTCCCTTTGAAGTACTTCATCTGAACTGTAATGGACTGACTCTGAGACCAATAGCATCTTTACCAACCTCAGCAACCTGCAAAACCATGGAGCATAAAGATATTGGCTGTGTCAATTTTTAGATCAAAGTTTTTTATCCTCCTAGCATTAACATGCATACAGTTCTTTTGGTGGCACATCAAGACAGCAATATTGTCCTTCAAAACTGCTTAGCAATTAAAGGATGTTGTAAAGAAAACAGAATGATGTGTGATTAATTATTAGAAGGTTAGAACATGGTTCATACAGGTTTGACGACCTTTTATTCAAGGACTTTTCCAGGACTCGCCAAGGACTTTTAACAATTTATTCAAGAAAGTCGGTTTCCACAGGCAGTCTTTGACTTTTCAAGTGTGATTTTCGAGACAGACTCTCTCATGTTTGAAATGTCGATCACAGCATTTGCAGAAGGCCTTTTGTACTTGGAATTAAGTTTCCACTGCCGATTATAAAAGTAGTTTCCTCTTTGACCTTTTGAATTCTCTAAGACACAATAAACAGGACCAAAGTCGAATAAATTTGACACTTTGAGCTACCTTTCCCTTGGGGTTTTACTTTGCTAAGAGGGGGCTACACCTTGGAAACCCCAATGAAGGTGCGGGTTAGTTAGATACTTTGAATATGAAACACTGAATTGTCCTGCTATAAGAAGCTTCACCGTTTTGAAGACTGTAAACGAGTTTCTCAACTGATGTTAGATGTTAAAGCAATCTTTTCAATCTTTGGATGTCAAAATGAACTTATTTTGCTGTATTCTCAAGTATTCAAGGCCTTTTACATAAAATTCAACCTTCTTCAAAGTCAAGGAGTTTCTAGGACAAAACCATTTTCAAGGGGTCTTCAATGGCCTAGCACTTTTTCAAGGATGTAGAAAGCAGAATTCAACATTCAGGGAGCATGTTAGGGACAAAAGAAAAAAGAAGGATAACTATAGTTTAACAGCCTTTTGCACGCATTGCATGCCTATGATGATACAAATATTTCCTATTAAGACTCCTCTCCTCACAGCTGTACTGGCCCCAGTTGTTCAAAGGCTGGATAACCCTATCCGCCGGATAAATCACTATCTAGCCGATAAGTGTTAACAAAACAAACCACGCTATCCACTGGATAGTGATTTATCCCGTGGATAGCGTTATCCACCTTTCGAACAACCCGGGCCTGCAGTATAATATCGTTCAATCCCACTTGAATTCAGTATTCACTTGATACACACAGGATAGCTCTGGCAAGTGTTAAACCTTACCTTACAGACATTGCAAATTGTTCCTTTGAATTCAGGACAATAGGAAGCTTGACAGAGAGGACATTTTTCCTGTGGCTTTCCTCTGCATAAACAAAGAAAAACAAAGAAATGAGGAGTTGGCCTTTGATTCTATGTTTATTTAGTATGCTAACTTCAGCTAACAGTACCTGTAGAGGGGTTTATATGAAGCTCCACAGATGGTGAAAGGGTTGTGTTCATCATATTGAAGAACATGTGCATCAGTTGGATTCTTGTCACACGCTTGAAGGATCTTGCGAATCTAGAAAGGAAAATATTCAACCCTCTCAGTTAAAACAACTAAAATTTACAACTATTTTAAGTAGTAAGAAATAGTGTTTTGTTTGTCCACGTACCTGAGTTGCAACATCGGGGCGTGGCCCCAGTTCCAACAAACGTCGGGCAAAGGAGGCAGCTGTCTTGAAATTCTTTAGCTGCAGTGAACAATAGGGAAAGGAATTTAAACCAGTTAGAAAAGCACTATTCTGCAAGGAAAATTTCACATCAAAGATATTCCCCTCATCCATTATTGAGAGTTATCCATCACCAAAAACAAAATTATGGTAATACTAAAAGTCACTCAAGTAATTGTGGCAAATTTTGCTTTCTCACCTTGAAGAAAAGATTGACTGCAGTCCTAAGAGTAAGAATCTGATGCACTGGTTGAAGGTTACAATGTGTAAAATAGGCAGCCATCTGCAATCACACAATTAACAAATTTTGTCAGCTGCTGGTGACAAGCTATAGTTCCATAAAATAATGTTCATTGTGGTAAGTGACTACTGGAATGATCAGTAGCTATTTAGTCCCACCCTACTGTCAAAGTGCCTCTCTCCACCCAGGTGTATAAATGGATAAGGGCAAATTCAATGCTGGGGGTAACCTGTGATGGACTAGCATCTAATCTAGGGAGGAGTAGAAATATTCCTAGTTGATTAATACTATAGTATAGTAGGAAGAAGAAGGTGAAAGGCTGGTAAAGATATAATGTCCTGTGTAATAGACCAATAGGGTCAATGAACCTCTCTTATCTATCCTGGACATAATTATCCTCCAATGCCAGATTAAAAGTTAGTCAAATGATTGACTGATGATTACTAATAAATTGATCCATCAGTCAACAGCTGATCAATCAATCGAGTTTGTAAAAGAGATTCAGTTTGTTCTTCCCAGTATCAGCTCATGATAAAATTGCTATGAAACTTATAGCATACGTGTGATTCATTTAAGTGTTTAGAAAATACTGATTGGAGCTGTTACTTTATAAAACAGCATGATATGAAATGCACAGATTACAAATTAATTACTGACTGGATAATCTATTGGATAACAAATTGTTATGATCAATGTTCAGTTACATGTAGTAAAATATGGTATTCACAGCAATTCACATCATGATGTTTACATATCTTTCAATAATATTTTTCAGGTGAAACTAACCTCACATATCCTCTTCTGCTCGTCAAGAGTGGCCTATAAGAGAATTAGTGCTTCATGTTAGTAAAAACGACAGGATCTACTGGAAAGTTCCATGGACAACAGTACTATGAATGGATTAAGTGGCATTGATCATACAGTAAAAACAGATTTTGTCTTACCTTTGGTAGCTCCTTTCTCTTCACTTCCATCTGCAGTCCAACAATATATTCACGGCATATCCCTAACAGCTGCTGGGTTTCGCTGATTTCTTGTTTACTGTCCACAACCAGTAGAGTAACACTCAAAAGAATAGCATGGAGTTTTACGCCTGCATCTTGGAACTTACCTCCTGTGGTCAATTGATATGCAGCCTGAACAGAAAATAGGGAAAACAGGAAATTTAAGCTGTAAACCGAAACACCTTCATATGTAAGTCACCTGTCTGTTTTTATAAAAGCTAATACAGCTGTGCACTATTGTTACATGTAACACTGTCATGATTAACCTTTTCCTTCAATCAAATGATCTAGGCCTAACACAAATCATAAGCAATAGCTATTGAGCAATATAATTAGATGTACATTCATGAACATTCCTATTTAAGGACTTTAGTAAAATCACTTGGAAACTTTATTTTAAGTGCACATAAAAAGGATTGATAATAACCTGTAATCGTTGTACAAGCATGTTCAGTTTCATTCCAACTGCAGGTAGGCCACCTTTAGCTCCAGCTTCTCTCCTAAGCAAACAAAAATATTATATTAGAATAAATGAACATTATATGCAATGTTAGTGGAATGAAATAGCATTAGTTACATGCAACAGTGATTGTGTTTCACACAATAAAGCAAAAGCATTTTTCAATGCCAAATTTACCAATCAGTATAAAAGCTCACCAGTTTCTGTGTGGATATCCTAACAAGGGTGGCCCTCCAGGCACTGCTGGAAGTGCTGTTCTCGCACGAGAAAAGGCAAGCATAAACAGTGGCTTGAAAGGTTCAAACACAACAACACCTACTTGGTCATGAAGAAGCTGTCAAACAAGAACACGAAAAGAAAATTACAATTGCTAGTATCAATAAATCAACAAATTAAAAATAATAATATATATGTACCTCATTGACCATCATTCATATTTTGCTCGTAAGAATAGAGGCAAATTAAAATTGGAAAAGCGAAACTATAAATAATGTTGAAGCCTGAAGACCCAGCATGTCATAAACAAACTAACCAGGTGAGTAAGACTCTCATTCTATCTAGCAAGTCTAGGAAATTGAACCAGCTTATCATAATCAAACTGGAAACACCGTGACTCGCACTTCCTTGCTGTGCATTAACATCTTGATAAACATTTCATTCTCACTGTGTATAGCATCAAACTGTTACAAAAATATTTGACAGTGCTGCAACTTTTTTGTGGCAAAGTTCTGTATTTTCAAACCCACACCACCAATCTTTGTTGCTTATAAAACAATGTTTAATAACTCCAAGTACAAAATGTTGTATTGCTGGCACAAGTGAAATTATCCAAGAAACTTGTTTTGAAAACTTTTGCATTTGATCACAACTTCTCAGCTACATGTGGACACAACACACTTAAGTAGAGATTACTGTGAAACAGAAACAATCGAGAAAATATTAACTACATGTAATTTAACAATAAATATGTGCTTCTTGCAACTCACCCTCATAGCACTTTCAAAGGACCCAGCAAGAACATGATCAACAGGAAGCTGAGAGTTTGTACACCACACCTGCAAATAGGGGTGAACAGACTTACGACAAGGTCTTGAAAAGGTATTCATACGAAAACAGAAATCAAGGTTGCAGAGAAAATTCTATCTGCTTGAAAAATTTTCA
Organism: Micromussa lordhowensis; assembly: GCA_964020085.1. Taxonomy (NCBI): domain Eukaryota; kingdom Metazoa; phylum Cnidaria; class Anthozoa; order Scleractinia; family Lobophylliidae; genus Micromussa; species Micromussa lordhowensis. Next base: position 37,581,904 of record OZ026595.1, read on the forward strand.
CTAGCCAAGATTAAAGAAATACCCTTGTGAATGGCATGGATGAACATGAATCATGATGAACTGGCAAGCATTGCACATGTTTGATCATGAGCCAGTGGCTCGATAAGCCGTTCACCTTTATCTCACCGTATCTCACCTTTATCATAATTCTCAAGCGACAAACAAGTTCTGTAATTACCTGAGACTGGCTCATTCCCTTGACAGGAGGTACAAAGTAACCTTCATCTCCAGTACCAGCTGCTAGGCCAACATCCTGGTTATTCAGTAAAACAGAAAAGTTCAAAAACCAAATACCCTGACCAGCTATTGATAGCTTATCAAAACCTAAACTCCATGTAGTAGATAATAATCTAAACAGAGGTTTTGGAAAAGAAACATGGACTAGTCAGGGTAATATAAAAACTTGTCTGAAAATTGTAATGAAAATAATATAAAAATAATAAATGTCTTGCTGATGTTTAGCAAATAAAGAAGCCTAAACTGTGCACTTGACTGTGATAAAACATGATGGCACTTGAGAACACAAGAGAAATGTAGAAAACATGAGCCACATGCAAATGTTTTCTACATTTATGGAGTGTTCTCAAATGTCCAGAGTGTTTTATCACAGTATAATACACGGCTTAGGCTTCTTCATTTGCTTTACGATAATTACAGGGGTTAGGTGGCAAAAAACAATAAAACTCGCTTTTTCTATATTTTATACTCTGATAAAACATGGGATTATCAGAGTGCTCACAGGGTCCTATCTATATTATAACAAAAGATGAAAACACTTCCCAGTATCTTTAACTACAACAATTGAAAAAATTTACAAAACTATGTGCATGGTAAGAGAGACAGTCAAGTAAAACTTTGTTGTTAAACACTTCTCACAAAAGCTCACCAAGTCAGGGGGGAGAACCAGATCTTCATCTCCGACATCCCATCCACCACCCTCTTCATCTCCTCCAAGGATGTCACCATCCAAACCATCATCACCAAATCCTCCTTCTGTAATCAAGTTGACATGATGGAAATTTATGAAAAACAGCGCACCAAACAGGAAATCACATTTCGAAATTAAAGGTACCTTCATCGATCACAAGTGCTGCATCCTCTCCCCAGCCTTCTCCAGCACCCTCATCCATGTCAGCTGCCACCATTGCAGCAGCAGCTCCACCACCAGCTGTCAGGCAGAGATACATAAAATCACTTCAAATATCTATTTTAGCTCACTTTACTAAGAACAAACAAAGGCTACACCTGGCACACACGCAGCTCTTGTGCAGTAAATCCATATTTCACCAGTTGGGTAATGAATAACATGGGACTGAAACGATTATTACAATTTTAAAAGTTTTTAAAAAGTTACATTGTACATGGTTTGGACTGGCATAAAAAACTACACATATTTTATACTTGTCCAGTGAATTATCTTAACATAGAAATTATGAAACTTAGGGTTTAGGGTTAGGGTTAGGGTTAGGGGTTATCTTAGAAGGTGGAAGGGCAGTGACTGTTTAAAGACAAGACCTTGAATAACATGACCATGTATCTTACTATCTTACAAAATCCAGGCAGTCAAAGAAACTATACCATACAGGTACATGTATTACAGAAGTATTACTAACAGTTCTCCAAAATTCAGTCTCATATAACTTGCATTATAATCAATCAAATATTTTCACTTGCGCACGATTGGGCTAAGCGCGTCACATGACTGAATATTCCCCAGCTTATCTGAGTGATATCACCCAATTTTCAAAACTGCTTGCATTGTGTAAAATATTTAAGGAATTAAATAAACACAATAGCCTCCATTTGGAGCAAAAATATGCTTGTATATTTGTCCTTGGACATTATCTGTTCCTCGAAGCTCACTGTTCACTTCTCAGAATAGATAATGTCTGTGAACAAATATCCGTGCATATTTTTGTGCCAAATGGAGACCATTGTTTATATAAAGATTGTGCATGACTAAGTGATTATTAGTGAAGCACTATCATATCACGTGCCTACTCTCTTAAAAACACTATCAGCAATGGTGAAGAAGGCATACACATAAGCACTGAAAATGAAACACCGAAGAAATCCCTTCTTGCATCTCACCTTTTGCAGCCATGGCCCCTTCAAAGAATGTCTTAGCCACCGTAAGTAATGGCCAGTTGCCCTCATTCTGTAGAATTGGCAAGGGAGGTTGTAACAGCTTAGCACTCGGGTTCACAGGAGGGAGCTGTGAGGGAAACAAGACAGAAAACATCAAAAGAAAAACAAACAAAAAAGTAATTAGGAATATAAAATATAAAAAATGAGACTTGAAATCATACAAACCAGTTAAGTGTTATTTTCCTTTGTTTCAGATTATCATAATACAACAAAGAAACCAAGATTTCAAAACAAAAGAAAACTGAAAAAACTGAAAAACTCAACAATAATTACGTTAAACTTTACTTACTGCCTCTGGGTCAAGATCAAATGTGTCCTTTATTTCCTGGCATTCCTCTGCTAGGCCATGTGTAGCTGCTGTCAAGTATGCCAATGAGCCTGAACAAAAAGACAAAAAATATGATTAAATTATTAGCCAGGGGTTTCATTAAGGGCTGGGCACTAGGCAATTTTTACCTGCTGTGAGGATGATTTTGCCTGCCTGGTTTGGCCATCTAGAGTTAAGTTTTTCTTAGGAAGAAGTTCACTTCAAAATGTTTTGCCGGCCTGTGAAAACCAGTTGCCCTCCTGTTGAAAACATTAATGAAAACCCTGCCTTGCTGCCGCCCTGCTGTTTTATCTCAGGACCTATCAGCATCTAAAGAGGTTTATTAGAAATAATTCAAAAGGGATGACAGGCTTACCTTGACCAAGACTCTTCAGGATCTTGATTCTCTCTTCCACATCACCGGTGTACAATGCATTGTGGTATTGGCCACTCATGTCCTTGCGGATTTCAGCTGAATGGACAAACGGGCAAAACAAATCACTCATGCTGATTTGACCACTTTCTAAAATAAGTCATGTCTCATATTGCAAACTAATTGTGTTACATGAACAAGAGTATGCTACAATGAAAACCTTACATACCAATCTTTGTCATTTTTCCAAGTTTCTCAAGATTGCCAGTGATGAGATAGAGGAAAGACAACTTGTCAAAGTTCTTTGTTCTTTGGTATGCCATTTCCACCACCTGTTGACAAGGATTGAGGAAGTGATCTACTGAAAGTTTCAAACATTTAGTTTCTGGTACAAAACTGCAGGTTTTTAATGAACAGTATAAAACAAATATTGAAGCCTGAAGACCCAGTGTGCTATGAGCCAACATACCAGGTGAGTAAGGCTACCGTCTATCTAGCAAGCCAACACACTTGAACCAGTCTACAGCAATCAAACTGATGCCACCAATGGCTTGCATATTATGGTTATTATCATTTTTAAAAAAATAATGCTGGACAACATTTCATAGGATTATATCTTGTAAGCACCCTTAACAAATAAGATAGGTAACAGAAGTAGCCGTTTCATGATCTGAATCCTCACCAAATAAGGATTACTGGAAGATCCCAAAGAGATGATCAGAAGATCTCAATTGAAACCTTTTCCTAATAGTACAAACTGCGCACAGAAAGTATGACAAAGGAAAAGCAATCTTAAAACATAGACTTTTCAACATCCCCAGGTCCTTTAAAAAGCTAAGCTTTGCACTGAATTAATTACAGTGGTGCTATAGTGCTTCTAACCTTACTTTGCTATGTACTTTGTACATGTATTCACAAACTGGGACAATCAAGACATCATGTTAGCTGTATTTGTGCACACTCCAGTAAAGCACACACTGCACCATTAACATGCGTTCTAAACTTGTTGAAATGCATCTAGTTGCATTACACATGAGCATGTACCTGGTGATTTCCTTGTGTCAGTGCAGCAGCTCCTAGTCTCTCCCAACACCCCTTATCATCAAGACTTCGAGCTGCCTCTAATGCAACCTGTTGATTACAAGATCAAAAGCTGGATCAAAAACAATATTCTCTAATTTAACTAGCTTATCAACCAATCGTGTTTCAATAGAAACTCCTTCAAAGAAGGAGCTGCACGTATTAACAACAATTTATGAAACAAAAACAGCAATTTTAAACCAGATTTTGATACAGTCATCATGTAAACTCTTGGTTATCACACTAGCATGTTTAATTGCAAAGATCAGCTAGTATAAAATGTCAAACTGAAAATTATTAATTGCTGATTTTCAGTTCATTGAATTCGCTTTTTGAAAACACTACACGCTCAAATGCTCAAACTTCACTTGAAAAAAAGACCTTCAAAAGTTTATCAGCTATGGCATCGATAAATGGGCAAATCGTCCGATACACATGGAACTTAATTAATCAAAGCTGGATTTTCGATGTGAACTTGTACAGTTTATTTTAGCACTAGCAGCATTGACAGTACAGGCTATTTGAATGTTTTGGTTTCAAAAAGAAGAGGAGAAAAAAAGGGGGGCTGACGTTGTGCCAAACTCAACTCATGACAAAAGACACTCTCTCGGCCCGAACAGCACCTTATTCGTTTGTGCTAACAAAGCAACATGAATAAGAAGGTTTTTTATTAATACAATACTTGTATCGGCTCGAACAAGTAGCCACTGTGACACTTTGTTGATTTAATTGTACAGCAAAACAAAAGGTTTCTTTTGTTTTGCATTCCACAAAAAGATGCCGCTAGAAAAAGTGCCATTTTTGCAGACGTTATTTCTTGAAAGAGAAGAGCAAACCAGCAAAAAAAAACTACAGAGCAATGTTTCTCAGGTACATGTAAAACGAAGCCCACATGCCAAGATTCAGCTATTTTTTAGCACTTTCAAAAAATGGCAATAAGTAAGAGCCACTCTATGAAATTTGTACACCTACCTCAATGTTGCCACATTCCAAGGCCAATCCAAATCTGGTCTTTTCATCTTTAACGAAATGTAAAGCAACCTGGACAAAGAAAGAAGAATAAAACATATAATAAGCTGTGGAGTATGTGGCTTGTACAGTTTTTCACTACTGTTTTGATAATTGCCATGAAAAATTATGATTATTTATGAGTAAATGAGGCTCCTCTGGATCTGAAAGAGTTGTTATACCATACCAGCTAAGGTTTCAAATTATTGGCGTTTTGTAATTTTTGATCTGAGATGCTTGACAAAATACAGCAATTTTTCTCAATTTTTCTCATTTGTTCTGCCATGAAGACAAGCTTTTTGAAAACATGGGTAAGTTAGAAATATTTCAGAGCGAGCGGAAGCACAAAACATAAACCGTATAAGCAGTAACCACAGACACAAGATCAGATTTCAAAACATCGCTTATTCATAGTTGAGTAAATGAAGGGCCAAAATATTGAAAACAATGTCAACAAAAAGAACTCAGTTGGATGTGTAAAACTGATCCGAAAACAAGAAATTATATTATTCTTTTCCACGCGACAAAATGTCCCACAGAAGCCGAGAAAATTAAATAAGCAAAGCGAATTCAGAGGACAATTAAACGGAAACAAATGAAACAGAACTTCTATTCTTGTACTATAATGGCTAACATTAAAAAAGCAACGGAAAATAAAAGCGAAAGACACATGTAAAAATCAATCTGAAAACGACAAATCAAAAAATTTATTCGCCGCGCGAAGAAAATATCACAGCGCTGCTAAAGAAAAAGTTGGAAATCAAAAAAACCACAAAAACGAGCCCATTATTTTGAGATAAATCGTATTTCAACTGTGCTAAATTAGTGCCCTGACTTAGTTCTTTTCTCAACAGTTCTGTAGTAGCTGAATAAGATTCAAATAAAATATTTGAACGAAGCGAATAAACTAAACAAACAAATCACGGCAGTCAACGTAAATTAAATATGCAGAAACCAGCGTGTAAAATTACTGTTCACTGTTAATTTCTAAAATTCACAGATAAAGGCAACCAAACGAAAGAAGCGTGACAGGAAGTTCAATAGGAATAAAGTTTCATTCACGATGAGGGGAGGAAAACCTTTCTGAAAGCAAAAAAATGTCCAACTTTTGCAGACTTGCTTCTGCATGCATGACCACTTTTTGTTCAAATTATATTCTTCACACCAATCAATGCGAAAGCTTGAGCTTTTGCCATCAACCGTTTCAGTCAATTTATCGCTCGTGGCTTTACCAATCATTCCAAAAGTCGAATTCATCTTTGAAATAATGTTGTACATTATCATTTTTCTTTACGAAAGTACAGGAAGCTGCTTTAAATCTGTGATCACTTCAAAACTCCCTTGAAAGCACACCGATCGTCTTGTTTTCGCGGCGGTAGAAGAAAGGGAAATTTTTTCACCAGAAAAGTTTGATGATTCAGTACACCTTGATCTTCCATTCTGAGGCTGTGTTTTTCCTGGAAGTCCCAATTAAAGAAGTAGGTTATTTGGCCCGGTCGCAACGTGCCATGATTACACAAAGGATGAAATCCGAAACTTGCCATTCGACAATTTGATGTAATTGACGAAGAAATGAAGAAAAACGATGAACTTTCTTCGGTAGAACTTCGGTAGAATTTTTTTAGCATGGCATGCTGTAACAGTCTCTGCAGGCGCGAACCATAAGTTCTCAATGGAGCGCGTTATCGCGTTCTATTGAGAACGCGTTCTTGTTCAGAACGCGCTCCAGTTTCACAGAAATTTTGGCGTTCCCGCAGCGCTCCATTTCACATTCCATTTGCGTTCCAGTAACGCGTTCCCTGTTAAGTTACTTCTGTCCGGTACTGTAGTACATGTAAGTGAATCTGTTGTGTTAATAATTCCAAATGTTGCCAATATTTTCACAAAACAAAACCCTTCAAGAGGCATTTGAAACCACCACACAGATAATTATTGAAGAGCTAAAAAGAACAGAATTTAATGGTTTATTTTGCAAAAAATTCAAACTTCTAATTGATAGATTATCTTCATTTTTTCGCTTAACATAGAAAATCAGATGAGAAAATGATGAGAAAAATAGGGGTCACCAAATGTCCAATATCATTAAATCCAGGCAAAGCTATAGCAATGGCCATCTGCCCTGTCATTGTTCATTTTATTACTTAGTGCACGTATGTGGCGTGTGAATTTGCATGTGCAGTAACGATGCACAGAAACAATTAGCATGAACGTCCTAAAAGGATGAAATTAAGCATTTATTTCAAGATGCTTGGTAACTGTCAATCAAAAGAAAATCTATGCAGCTGATATAGCACACATTTCATTTTGATTTGAATAGTTACCAAACAGTATTATAAGACTCTTATTACATACCTCCGGATAACCTTTCTTCTGCAGGTATGAGATAATGGACTGTCCAACTAATTTTGCATTTCGCACCATGTGAAGAACCTAACATAAAAGAAACATGTTGTGGTTTAACGTAAATTTAACATCAATATGTCATGTAACATTTGCATCAAACCAAAGAGGACAGTAAAAAATTAACTTACCTCATCATATTTGCGATTGATCAGGGCCAGTTTGAATTTAAACTCTGTTGGATCAATTCCAAGAACTCTAGTTTTGCATTCTCGATCAAGGCAGTACACACTGCTTCCCTGAACAAGTACAATAATATGCTGTTAGTTTGATCCTCAAGTACCAATTCTATTTTTCCACTATTTGTAAATATCATAAAAAAATTCATCTTCAATTTTTTTCCATGTTCAAAAAATACATGATACCGGTATGTATAACATTTTACAGTGCAAATGAGAAGGAATGTGGATTTGCCTACAAAATGACATGTTTTATGCATTCAAACAGTAAAACAAACAGTCTTACCAAATTTCTTTCAGGGGATGAACTCACCTTCACTCTAGTGATGTAGATAGGCAGGTCAAGTGTACGGATGATTCCATGATCACTGAAATACAATATAATCAATCAATCAGGAAAATTCAAAGTGGAGACTGAGATTTTTCAATAAAGACAGTACAACTATTGGACTTTTTCATATGTATCCATCTAGCACTGAAGACCACAGGACACAGGTATACAAAATACAGACAGCAAATGTAGTTCTTTCAAGACTAAGCAGCCGCTAAAGCTCTGGTGGCTATTCTGTTATGAACCACCTGCTGTAAGGTTAGCAGTTTTCAAAGGGAGGAAGTTGTTATGGCTTTTCTTATTGCTCTTGACAGGTGCGTCATCATGGCAGCAACCTACTTCAAATCTTATTAAAACCACTATACAGGTAAGGCAACTGGGGTTATCAGCTGCACAATCTATATATCTATTTCTGAGATACAATGCACGCGCTCATTGGTCGATGTGTTTAGATTAGAGTATGCAAACATGGTTGTGATGTTTTAGATTTGTGCATATTTTTAAGAAATACTTTATAAAAGCAATGGTCAGACTGAGAATACTTTTTCCATGTTTACATAGCCTCATTTAAACACTTGGTGGGGGATTGGGAGAATTCTGCATCTGGGCTTGCATAACTGTCTCAAATTCTCTGAATCCCCTCGAGTTTATATGAGGCTGTGTTAACATGAAAAAGTGCTCTATTGCTTAAATAATCCAAAACAGGAAACAAGAGCATCCACATAATGCAGACTTACCCATTAGTTAATGCATATTTGATGTGGTTGCTGGTGGTGTAGACAAACACACCATTTTCTTCCCAAGCCCCACTCTTGACACGGATGTTTTCATGGATGGTACACAAGCACTCCAACTTACGATTGCAGATTGCAACAACTGTACGCAAAATAAATTAGAGAACATTGTGTCAACCCTTTGCGCGCGAGTTAAACCAACCAAAACATTAATTTCTGTATACTTTTTCAAAGTAAAAGCATATCCACAAAAAAGAGAATTAAATCATCTAACTGCTCAGATGTTTCTTTATTTTCTAACTTTAACCAAGGGTCAGTTTGCTATATAATTCCATCTTTAAACATGTTTAAGAGCTGTTTTTGACTCACCATGTTTTCCTAAAAGAGCCACATGGGCCATGTCAGCAGACCACACTACATAGCGCACCTTGTTGACCTTGACAGATGCCAAGGACCTACAGAGATGACACAAATGACAGTGAACATGTTTCTAAAAAAAGGATTTCCATAGTAAACATTCAGATGTGGTTAGGGCACTGCAGTGGGAGAATCAAGGCCCTTGTCCAAGAACATAACAGAAAGATCCGGACCAGAATTTGAACGCAAACTTTAACTTTAACTGCTGGCGAGCCTTAGTGACACAGCAATCTATTCTTGTCAATAGCGATAAAATCCAAAATTTGTTGGATGTAAGATTCCAGGCATGCGAAGTTGATTGTTTTCGTATTACCCAGGGCATCTAAAATCACAGTCATGTGCACTTGGCTGTTTTATCATCTGGGATCCACGCTGACATCACTTTGCATGTGGGAATAGGCCTAACAAACTTTGAGGGTCCATTCGTAGCGCTGGCTGGGTAGATTTCCCTTTGACAAGTAGTAAGGTAAGTTTTATTTTCTGTTATTTTTATTTTCTTTTATTTAGTAAGGTAAGTTTTATTTTCTAGATGTGTTTATTTGCTTGTGGAATTATTCATCAAGGTCGCAAACGGCTTAATGATGAATCTTGAGTAAGAAAAAGGGATCAATATGTGTGTAGCTGCTCTACTGTGTGATCATAATTTGCAGATTCACAAATTGAGGTGCCAAGAAATTGATCAAGTTCTACTCATGGATGTTGAGTTTTTCCTAGTGCATCCAGCAGCACTGAAGTACCAGGCCAAAATGCATTCACTCCGAACTGCCAAGTAGAGATTGCTGGTATTGGGAGAAAAGGGGAAAAGGTGTTACGCAAAACAGCTTTGTGTCTTCGGTCACAGAGGGAAAAATGCACAGAATTCTTCACTGATTGAGGTCAATCATTTGCAGTATTGTTTGCCCGTAGAGGCGATTCAAAGTCTGTACCTTTTAAGCTGAAAAATTCAAACGTTAAGTCATGTTCCTTGTCCGCTGAGGCAAAACAAATCTCTACAATCTATTGATCACTCGTTGAAGCAGAGCATTCAGCTGTGAAATCAAATGACTCTTTGCACTTTGAGATGAACTCTTCACCCGTGGAGGCAAACAATTCAGAATCTGTGCCTTTTGAGGCAAATAATTCGACTCTTGAGCCATGTTGTTTGCAAAAGTGTTTGTAACCATTTCCTCCCCCAGGAATGGTGGGTAATATACCGACATAAGTCAGCCTATGGGTGGGACATGTAAAATTAATGATTATTTTTCCAATTTATTTGACTTCATTTATTAATACTTGAATCAATATTAATTCCAGTTAACAACGCCATTTCCAAGCAACCAGGGAATACTCTACACACCCTACCACCCCTACCCTAGCAAATGGAAAACATTTCCACTGCTGTTCAAATTTAAAATTGTATTGCCAGTATTCCTTCTACCTCACGCCAGCACCTACTTTCATATTGAAACTCCTAGTTTGGGTCCATTGGTCCACAGGCTATCCACCATACAACCCATGACTGGTTTAGGACTATACTAAATACCAATCACACAAACATGAAAAAGCCATTATATGATATATAGTGTATATATTAAACATACCTCTTTTGTTGTACATCAAATAATGTGACAGACTCAGAGTCCCTTAATAACAAGCTTCCAGTACCAGCATAAAATATCATTTCACAAGGAGGAGTCTGAACTTTCTTTGTCACTTCATTCTTCAGATTCTTGATCAATAACTAGTAACCAAAAACAAATCAAACATGACATGCAATCTAAATCAAACAAAACTGTTCTAGTTTGCTTCAATTTGGATTTCAAATCAGTAGATCTCCATTTTAGTGGGATCATCCAAATCATCAGGTGAGAGTAGGCTTAAGTCTTGAAGGATGACTTTTGGCAAGACTGGTTTTCACTGGCGCATAAGCATCAACATAAGCCGACATACGCAAATGCAGTAAGATGCTGATAATTAGCACCTTTTGTTGGAAAACACCCAAACAAAAAAATACTAATTATCGGCATCTTACTGAGTCTGTGTATGTCGGTTCATGCTTATGCCTATGCGCTAGTGAAAACCATATTTACAAAATCCAAGCAAGGCTATTCAAGATTTCAAAGCACTTCAAATTTAGTGATACAAAAACTTAGGCCTAGAGCAAACGTCGAATCTAAGTCGTTGAACCTATTTATTTTGAAATAGGCGCATGAATGGTGCGACGTTTGCTGCAATTAAATTTCACTCAAATTAATTGGTTCGACTCTAGCATAGGTTCGACTTGCCACGTCGGATAATGCGACAGCGGTTCGGCGTTTCAGCAAATGCCGCTGTAGACTCGTGCTGAACTCAATTCATAAATCATGCAAATTACAAAATAATTGATTTAAATGTGATGGACTGGGCAAATGTCATAAAAATACATACTCCCCCCCTCCATCTGTCAAATGCTATTTCCCCCCCTGACGAGCATGCACTGTACAAAGATAATTTCGTGACCATGAATGGCAAACTATAGAAAGTCATTGCTGACATGAAGACCGCTGCTCAAGACTGCTTCTCCATTGTTGTTTGCTAACAAAAGCACGGTCAAGCATGCCAATTAGACCAAAAGCTGTCGTCTCTAATACACAGTTTTCAGAGCTCTATGAAATAAGAGTCTTCTCATTCTAGTTTTCGCAATTAATTGTACGAGCACTGTATTTCTGCATTTTGCTAGCAAGTCCTAGCAGTAACTAGCCGCGCATCAGTGAATAGCACAGGGACACGTGCAACTTGTGAAATAGGATCGACGGAGGTTCGACGTTTGCTACCAGGCTGAAATTAAGTTGACTCTTTGTCGCACCTATTTTTAATTTATTTGACGCGACTTGGATTCGACGTTTGCCCTAGGCCTTAGCTCCCTCAGTAGTTCATAGAGTTTAAACAAAAATGTCCAAGGAAGAAACACTTCAATTGCAAATTATCTAATATATCATATTAAGAATCACAACTTACATTGTGCGTCCTGTCCAAGACAGCAAATCTATTGCGAGCCACCCAAACTGCTGTCAATCCAGATGCTCTCTTACCCTCAGACACTGAAACAGAACACAGGCATGTAATGTACATGTAGTCACTGTCAATCAATATTGAAGCCAATGTCATATAACATCAAGAGCTTTCAAAACCAACTTGCTGACAGAGTTTGGCTTGGCAGTGCCCAGTGATGTTTCTGTTTTTAAGTTTTTTAGCTGAATGCTGTTAGACTGGCAAATAAAAAGCCACAAACTACTACAATCCTTGCGAGCAGCACTCTGATTATTATTCCAATACCAGACAGTGTAGTTGCAATTCCAGTGGTTGTATAATAACTGAGATCTTGACTTCTTTCAAGGTCATGCTCGCCTGAACAAAACCAAATAATTATTCAGTAGTTCACATGTACAGGGTATGCACACAAAGTACTTTGACTGACCTTCTGGGTTGCTACTGTCAATTTCCTTGGGAACAGCATGCAGTTCATAAACACAGTTTTCTGGATTACTTGCATTCTTAAACAATTAAAAAACAATATCCAATTAAAAAAATACATGTATTTATAAACAGAGATCATTTCCAAAATATTCACTTGCAGCACAATAGATCGTTTTCACTGTCACGCAATAATAAAAATAATTAATAAATCGAAAACCATTCAGTGGATAAAGTCAAGAAATTGTGATCTTATTGGAACTAAATAAAGAAGGCACTTCTCCAAGTTTCAGGTCTGCGCGTTTTCCCAAACCGCAGATATTCGTCGAAATGTTTCGCAGAAATTTACAGAGCTCAGTATGGAAACGCCATGTTGGTGCACATCAGATGTGCACCAACATGGCGGCCGCAAAATAGTGTAAACATCTGGAACTTACATTGGCTATCTAGGCTACTGACTATCTTTACTTAACAAACAAGCATTTACATAAGCACTTTTCCCAATGCTCTAACTTCTAAAAAGGCTACAAATCATGAGATAGGTAAATATTTTTCGACAAATGCGATCATAGCTTTATGTCACGCACCGCCATAACTCTGAAATTCAAAATGCTCTGGTTTCCAAACAAAGCACGCCATGGAGCTGTGAAATTGTAAACAGATATAAATATATCGTCTCTTATGCCTCATGAGGATAAAAACTATGATGGCTCTTTAGTTTTGGATTTTAGAAAGCGGTGACGTCACGTGAAAACGATCTATACATTTGTTTGTACATGAGATTATTTCTAAAATTCTAACTTGCCAGGAGGTACAAGGGATTAAAACAACGGTTGATGGATGAATTAGAAACTTATGTTTTATTACATGATTACGATGATTATAATGTAAGTGTAAATAAAGATCACTTACTGTACAAAGAAGAACACAGTTTTCAGCAGGGTTGTAAGACATGCTATATACAGGGGTGCGAGATGAATTCCTACAAAGTGAGAAAAATAATCGAGTAAGAACAACAATTTAACAGTTGCCTCTCAAAGTGGAGGTTGGGTACATAAGACATTCAGGAGCTTCCACTATTGGCAACCAGCTCCTAGATGGAGACCACTCCCATGGCTGGTAACATAACCAAGAGCCCCCTCACTTAAGAAATCATGAATACTGTAGAAAATGCTGACTACATGTAAATGTTAACTGCTACAATGACCTCTTGGCACATATATACATGTATCTGTGGGACTTCTGTGGGACTTCTGGCTGCCTGGGACAGGCAGCCAAACTTAATTTGGTCCCAACTGATGTTCCAAGATAACAAAACATATGAGTTACCTTCTAAACTGCATCACTGGTACATCTTTAGAAGTTCCAAACTCATACATCCTCAAATATCGCTCCTGCAAATGAGTTGCATGTACATTTAACAATTATCCTGCGAAATCGCGCGGAATATCGTCTGATACTTGGCCGACGAGGCCGTAGGCCGAGTCGGCTAAAATCAGACGATATTCCGCGAGATTGAGCAGGATAATTGTTTTATTATTCAACAAATTGATAACAAAACAGCCTAAATCCTTGTAAATCTCTCTGTCGACATTTTCTCACTTCACTTTTTTTTCCCACGTACGAAGCTACGTATACCGCCGGATATCTGTTACGGATATCGAGAGCATCGTGACCATATTTGGGTAGTGTTACAATGTGTTGAATAATAATAAGAGATATCTGTCTAGTATGAGATCAGAAGAAATAACACATACAAGCACATCTGGATACATGTAGAAGGGGAGCTGGTATGGGCTGTGTTTCACTAGCAGCCGAGTACTTCACTTTCGGCCATAATCATTGGGGGTAATAGGCCGGTACATAGCTATGTTGAAGCTTTTGTGCAAAAACGCATTTTTAGACATTTTATTTATGGATATGAGCTAAATTAGCTCCAATCTAGTAAAAAACAGATTTGTAACATGAAAGTGTGCCGTTCTTTCCTCTAGCATCGTGTTTTATCACATTTTTGCTCAGGCATGCGCACAAATCAAAACTTTGAGATTGGATAGGAAAGTGACCTACGTCTTTGGGCTTTTTGGTTTTTTTATTTTATATTTTTTCACCTTGCAGTTGTTGATCTTCTACTGGGCTTGCTTCGAGTTCCCGAGAAAGCATCATCAAAACGGGAATTCTTACCACGTGTAACCACATATAGGTAAGTGTTTCTAAACATTTTCAGGCATATGCTCAAATGACCCAATCACTCTGATCTAAGCATCATTGGAAAGATCTTTTCCTGATGCAAAACTTGAGTATAGGTGATGCCAAATTTGGTCAAAGTCAATGGCATCAGAATTGGAACAAAGGCTAACGCTTGTCACAGCTGGTTATGGCCAGCACAATAATAAGATTAGATTACCCATTACTATAAATTGATTTGCAGACTTACTGAGACAAAGTTTATCTTACATGAAGCTGTATGTTCTCAACATACATGTACCTTGGTATAATACAAAGTGTTTCCATGAACAGCATAGGCTGGCCTTTCTCGCTCTAATTTAAAGACGATCATTCCACTGTCATGACCTACCACGAAAAGATGGTCATCAATTACTGGTAATGCACTACTACACAGTACATTACTTATAAGCCATGGTACAGATCCAAAAAACCAAAGCAGGGATGTGCAGTAGCTAAGAAAACACTATGCTGGCTCTATTTAGTAAGTCCAGCCAGCGTTTCTGGCTTTTGCACCTGTTTTTTGTGAGATTTCACCTGGTTAAAGACTCTCTTTCTGCCAGTGCAATAAGCAAGTAGTGGGCTCTTAGCCACATCCATACAAAAAGCAAACAACATGAGCAGAAGATGAACTACCGTATGTACATATTCACCAAATGTAACAGGGAAGATACACTGTTAGTTTACTTGTCCAGGACGGTTGCCAGTAGACAAAGTTTGTTGTTTTATGCTCTAAAGGGAAGTAAAGTTAAGTAAAGGAAGTGTGTGCAGCCTACCAGCAGCAAAAAGGTTGAGTGTGGGATGAGCAGCTGCTACCCAAAACCTGTCATGTTCCCTCCTGAAGGTTTGGACTCCCGTTCTGAAAGTCAATTTAAATAATTAGAGAAGCCAAGTTCAGCCTTCTAGCCATAACAGAAACTATCTAGAGTAGAATTAAGTGGCTACTAGTCCCTTTGAACTGCTTATCAGCTTGTGAACAAATATACTATCATTTGTAAGATTCATATGATCCACAACCAACATGATGCTCACACCTCTTTGACATGTCCCAAACTCGGATACTCTTGTCTTCGGAATTACCTGTAAATGGCACAAGCAAATTGTAAGAGGGAAACAACTTTTGGTTTGAAGAATTGAGAGTTAAAAAAGCAGTAATTGAAAACGTGTGTAAAATCTGACGGTTAGAAAAATTAATGAACATGGCTGTTACAAAGTAAATCTCTCAGAAGTGACTCACTGATGACTACCTTCTTGCGCAGCCTTCAGAAATATGGCTCGAAAGTTCTTTAAAAGATTCCATCTTTCATGGCACATGAAGGCCAGGCAACTATGGTACCATAACAGCCCCAGCCATTTCTTTCTGAGATACTTTGAGTAACCTCCTTTAGCAGATACATTTGTCAACCGACAGGTGTTAACAGCTGTTTCTAATGCAGTACAACCATTAAGTACACTTACTTAAAATTAGCTCTTGTCTAGGATGGAACATAACACAGGATACATTATTGTAGTGTCCTCGACATGTGTCCACTTCCCAAGCCTTCGAGTCTGGAAATGACAAAAAAGAAAGTCACACTCTTACACCATTTTTTCCAATTGGCAAATGATTATTTTCAGGAGCAGTGAAACGTGTATCAAGATAACAAACATTACCATTCATTCTCCACAACTTGACTTGTCTGTCATCAGCTCCCGATACAATAAGTGGCATGGTAGGATGGAAAGCAACCCAGTTCACACCACGGTCATGACCCTGATGTAAGAAAACATTGGACTGGTTTACCTCTAAGCAACATCAAGATACCATGCCTGAGTCATTTCTTTAGCTTTGCAAAAGGAGCTACATGTGCATGCATGCCTTTTATAAAATAATTGAGCCACTATGCGCGCTCTCATTGGTCGATAGGTGTGTTTAGATGAGAGTATGTAAACACGGTTGTGACGTTTTAGATTCACGCAGATTTTTGAGAATTATTTTATAAAAGCAATAGAGCACTTCTTCTGTGTTTACATAGCCTCGTCAAAACACCCGGAGGGTTGGGAGAATTCTCGAAATTCTCCCAACCATCCTTGTGTTTAGATGAGGCTATATAAACACAGAAAAAGTGCTCTATTGCTTAAATGGGGTTTTAAACTATGTCAGTGACTAGTAATTTCGTCTAGCAGTTTAAAATTTCAAAGCTGGCTGCTTTCTCCTAATATAAATGTACAGTACTGCAAAATTGAAATTTACCAAATTATTTTACTGAGGCCATATTAATATTGGTAGCATTTTCAGATTAGCACAAGTGAATATTTGAAATATCATACATTAGAACTGTAGAGTCAGATTAGATTGTTAATATTTTACCTCCAAAACGTGCTTAACAATTGCATCTGACTGTCCAAAGAGATCAGTGTGGCCAGGTGTCTTCAGGTGTTCCTCTAAGCCACCTGCACCAGGAGCAACAGTTTTCTTCCTGAGACCTAGATTAAAAAAATTCAATCACTCTGAGCATAATAAAGAACAAATGAGTGTTAGGGAATAGAGCAGGTGCTATAAGTTTCATGATTTTTGCTTTTGAAAAACATGTAATAGCAAATTTTGGAACTAAAAGAAAGCAAGCCAAAGCGATGACAATGCAAGCACCCATTTGTCTCTGGTCAAAATAAAACTTTCACAGTGCAGGCATTCTCTGACACTGTTGGATCCAATTTACAAGTGTACACAGTGATGACATGAAAAACACCAAACAGTAACTATCATAAAATAACACTGGTACTAGTAACACAGTTACCTGAAATATCCCATACTCTAACTGTCTGGTCAAGAGAAGCTGAGACAACCAAGTCTTCAGTAGGGTGAAACTGCGCACACATCACATAATGATTATGCCCTGTGAGAACACTATACAAGACACAAATTACATTATTAGGTGAAAATATACTCTAGTAGCATTCTATCACAAATGCCGTTCTCTAATTGGCTATGCTACTCACTATCTGTTGTAGATAGTGAGTAGCGTAGCAGTGCATGCTTGTTGACAAAGTGATAGCCCATTATTTATCGTTTGAGGTGCCTGTGAAGTGGATTTAGATAAAGTTCTGAACAACTAGTAGATTTATACTAAAACAATTGAAGGGCTTCCTGCAAAAAGGGCGTATATCGCTTTTAAGCGGATATTTTCATTTTTTTGCAGGATCAAGCTAATTTTTGGCAGACTGACTTGTGTTGACATGAAAAACATTGTTCCGTAATTGATTTTGTTGGTTTGCGCTTCGTTTTCAAGAAATAACGTATGCAAAAACTCAGTCTTCTAAGCACCATCTTTTGAAGATCTTTTAGCACCTATCTAGCAGACAGGCTGTTGAGAGTGTGCGAAGAAGTCAAAATCAAATCCCACAGAATCTTAGCTGCACTTTCTTTTGAGTCAAGGGAAAATACCACACAAGCGGAAATCTGGGAACGGATTGTTTACATCGGTTATTGTGATGCGAAACACAACACGTGAATTGATCGAGCGTCAAAAGGAAATAGTGCATGCTGCCTTAGAGCTCTGTCAACTAATATTTTAAGCCTTATTTTAAAGTACCTTGCATGCCTGCCTGGTGGTTGAGAGGCATCATAAAGCCTTGATAAACCCGTAAGTCACCAGCACGTTTTAAAGAACCAAAATGTGCTCTGATGTTCGAGCGAGGATATACTCATGTTATCGTTGCTTGAAGTCAGGTCAATCCAGGCAGCAAAGAGTCCAAGAGCAGTTCTTGCCCAAGAAAAAATGCTCTCGTGAGTTGTGGCTCATTTGCCAAGCGTTGCTGGTGTCAAAGTTTGGAAAGCGAGAACTGGTTTTAGACTTCTAAAATGTCTTGCATCAATGGGAATGTGGTTGTGTATGCACAAGGCGAAAGGAGCCTTCCCAAGCATGCATAGCGATCGCGCTCAGTGGACGTTTCATTGGTTTGGTGGCCTGGTAAACAGCAACATACCGTAAGAGGAAGTGGATTTTTGGAAGTTATTGACACAGGGATTCACACAGATAATGGACAACAAGTAGCAATCGATTACAACATAAATTTTATTTCAAATCAGTATGATTTGCAGTGTTTCGAACTTCTGGGATCAGGGGACAGAGCCCTAACCTTGAAGGCTTCACGAAGTCAACATTTTGCTCTGCTGTAAGTCAAAAGAGCATCTCTGCGATCGCTTATTGTCGTAGACTGCGAGCGGTACCTCTTTTGCTCGAAAATTCGTAGAGAAAAACGGAAGGAAGAATGGAAATCAACATGAGCGTGCGAGCGTGATATGTTTTGTTCTTTTATTTTTCAAAGACTGAGTTTTTTGCATACGTTATTTCTCGAAAACGAAGCACAAACCAACAAAATCAATTACGGAACAATGTTTTTCATGTCAACACAAGTCAGTCTGCCAAAAATTAGACCCTTGCCCTTCAATTAGATTATTCACTCTTGATTTCTATGCATGATAGTTGATGAGGGCACAGCCTGAGTCAACTATCACGCAATAGAAATCTCATAATCTAGACCAATTTTGATATATTAAAATTCAGCATAACACAATAGACCTCAGCTCGAGGCCTGGGGAATTAACACCACAAACTCTGCAGTTATTCCCCAGAGCCTCATACTGAGGTCTATTGTTTTAGGCTGAATTTTAATACATCGAAATTGGTCTATTGTTTAATACTTACATGTAATGCATTTATGTTTTATAGTACCTAGCAAAAATGGTAATGAAGTCAGACATACATGTACTACTTAACACAACTGTGCCAAATCCACCAGGGAGAGGACTGCAGAAACAGAACTACAGGCTATAAAACTTAATTAGAAGCTAGCCTTGTGGCTTGCTAAGGACTGACAGGAATGGAGAAACTTTGTTGATGCCCCATGCATATGCAAAGTCCAAAGACTCAATTTCTAAAGTACTGATGATGATAATGATGATGAATCATCAAAAGGTTCACCAGACAAGGATGAATTAAATATGACACAACCTTCTTGATATCTCCTACATTGTATGTACAGTGGATGACTCACCAGATGCAAGTTCGCGACTGCCAGTTCCAGATGCGAATTGTTTGATCATCAGAGGCACTAATTATCCATGGATACTCCTGTGAATAAAATGTTATGTTCATGTAGTTACAAGACGGGTACAATTCAGAGAAGCTCGAAAAATGTCTTCATAAATGCACAAACATGCACCACTCACTTGGTGATAAAAGGTAGTTCTGATGTAATCCAGATGGCCCAACAGAGTGAATAGACATTTCTTTTGTTTATAATTCCAGATCTACCAAAATACAAAGTAAAAGTTTTTCTAGTTAGTTACATGTGCTAGTTAACTAAATACAAAGAGTAAATGCTATACATTAATATACATGTCAGGCACAACAAAGGACCAACCTTAATTTTGTAATCATCTCCTCCAGAAACAAAAAGAGGCTGGTTGGCATGGAAGTTGATACCTCTCACAGGACCTAGAAAAAACATGTTTGATATCAGGTGAACTTGAGTGTGAGATCATTGTGATCGAAATTTTATTGCTTCCCATGGTATAATCTATTGATACATGTAAGACAATAAATATTACATATTTATCAACTAGGAGATAAGTAGTCCTTTCCTGTTTTGTTTTTTAAGGGTGGATAATACCATCCACTGGATAAATCACCACTTAGTCAATGAGTGTTAACAAGGCTAACTATGCCATCAACTGAATTTGGTAATTAAATTTCATTCCATGAATGGCTCAATAAGTCATTTTATTATATAGACATGAGTGATTTACTGAAAAAAACAACATGGAGGCCATGTCTAAAAATTTACTTAAAACTTAATTTAGATTGAAATCAGTCAGTGAAGATGCTTGTCTTAGGTCTATAGGTAAGTTGTTCCACTGGATCAAGTTAGGACATTGATAACATCATTTCCCACTTTTGATGCATGTTTGAGCAAACAGTCAGTTTTTCTATACATGTATCTGTTTAAAACTGGGAAGCTGCTCCACCATTGCATACACTCACCATCGTGTTCATCAAATCTCTCCAGCAGCGTGCACATGCGGTAATCCCACAGCTGAATAACACCATTGTGCAGACTTGCAAGAACCCATGGCCTCTTGGGGTGAAAGGCAATACCTGAACGACAAAGAAGAAAAAAAGTTCACTAAAACTATACAGAGCAAAGGGGGCAAGTTTCTAAAGAAACTGTGGTGCTGCGTCGGTGGGAGTATTACAAGATAATTTGGTTTTATGAACTGGGTTGATAATGTGAATTGTCCACCGTAAAGAGATTCGGAAGGTGACGTTTTGATTCGCTCCGACGAAGGGCTAACGCTCGAAACGTCAGCTTCCGAATCTCTTTACGGTGGACAATTCACATTATCAACCCAGTTGATAAAACCAAATTATCTTATACAGAGCAAATAACCACTCATGGTTCAAAACAGTGTACAAAGGTGGCCAAGATGTTAATTCAGCCATTTTATTCAGAAAGTAACCAGGTAGCAGAAGCACCCAAACAGAGAAGTCCTGAACATGTACTGCAAAAGCTCTGAATAGTCTACATGTTACAATCTCAGTTAACATTCGCATACACCTCTAATCCTTTGTGATCAAAAGTGAAAACAATCTCCTGTAATATGGGTTTTGAGGCAGTTTAACTAAATAACCTGATTATATAAAATCAGTCACAGTACATAAAATTATGACCAATAAAAAATATCATTTAAGCTTTTGATTCGTGTAAGTAAATGAAGTCTTGAATTTTCAGTGCTGAATCTATGGAAGCTTATAATTTGCTACGAGAGAAAACCTTCGCCTTTTTAATAGCACTATACGTGTTTTAATACCGTTCCCTGCTTAACAAAACACTTCTAAGGTCGATGTCATTAGAAAATAGTGCGATGCAAACTACTACGCTTATATAAACACATGTACAACAGAGAGTTGAAAATCTTGCACACTACGTATACAGATCTCTCCACAAGGTAAAAGTGTACCTAAGAATGGTATAACTCGGTGTACTTCGCTTTTGTGAAATTGCCTTTTTGATAGCAATGAAACAGATCGCATACGAGCAATCACAAAACTTAAAACTATTATTTTGAATGAAGCACCAAGGTTCTAGCATGCAGGGAACGGATTACAAAGAACGATGGTTCTTTTCCTTACCTTTCACTCTGGCTGATTTTGTTTCAAATTTCGTAAGCATGGTGATTAAAACCTCTCAGAAATATACAAGAAGGTACCAGAAACTGATTATCGAATCAAAAGTAATAACACTTTCACCAGGACCGCCAATATGCAATGGAAATCGGCAGAAAAATATAAAATTCTACCGCGGAGAACAATATGGCGGCAGCCACGTCACTTCGGACATGTGTGAGCGCCTCGATTTCATGCTACAGAGTCATTCCTACCTCCCCTCCCTGAAATAATTCGTGAATTTTCGTTCCCAGTTCTAAAATCATGTCCGTCGCTCTTCCTCTCTCTCTTTCCTCTCATCGACCGCCATCGCGGTTCAAATCGGTGTGCAATCCGCCGAAATCGTTAAGAAAATCGATACATCATGGCTGAAGGGTTGACTCTTAAAGGAACATTAAAGGGACACAATGGCTGGGTAACACAAATTGCCACCAATCCTCAAAGTCAAGACAAGATTTTGTCCGGTTCTCGAGGTATATATGTTATTCAGTGAATCTGTCTAGTTTGTTGGTGTTTTGTAACCCCATAATGATCGAAAGGAAATAAAAATACCTTTCTCTCACTCGAATCTTTCAACTTAAACTCTTCTCTATGCGGAAGTGGTCATTTTTATGAGACAAAATAGTTGTTATTTCTCTCGTATCCCTGAGAATTACCATAGTTTTTTTTTTCTTTCGTACATCAGAACTTAAGAAATATTTACTGTTGAATACCTCAGAAAATGGGCCTATATGTATGGCCTATTCTCCCAGAGGAGAGCTAGGACTATGTTGATGACCTCAGAAAATAATACAAGCTTTATGTGTGTAGCGAAACAGGTTCATGGAGTATTATTCTAGCTATGTCACATAAGAATTATTACTAGGGCAGTTGTTGGACAAACGAGAGGA
>OZ026595.1:37609633-37617133 GCA_964020085.1 Micromussa lordhowensis
CATTGATGGAACCCCTGATCTTATATTGGGCAAGCACGCTTCTGTCCAAATGACTTGGGTGGTACAGTGGCCTAGGACTTCGGAATCAGAATCAAGCCGTCTGTGTTTGAGTGCTGGTCTGTGTCACATTAATGTGTCCTTAGTGTGGACAAGTCATTATACTTTACTCTTAAGACCCAGAATTTGGTTTTAATTTCAACTCTTATTTGTTCTTTAGGATCTGGAGGCTAAGTCGATCGTGGATGAGCTGCGACCAGATGTAATCAACATGGGAGGCAAGGCCCCACCAGCTCAATGTATTTCCCTCGCCTGGTCAGCTGATGGCCAGACTTTGTTTGCAGGTTATACAGACAACTTGATCCGTGTGTGGCAAGTTACTCGTGTCTCATAAGCCATGTTTCGTATAAGAGGAATTTTACAATGGTAACAATAAAGATACAGCCATCTAGTAATGCTGTTTGCTTTGTCATTTATGTTCACCATGTTGTTACCCGCCCAATATCACTAGAGCAGCCACTAGGAAACCTAGCTATAAAGGGCACCCCTTGATAACAGTTAGTAAATTGCTACCACAGGACGACTGTTGTAGACAGCTGTAGCTGGATTTCAAATGAAGAGTTGAGACCAGAAAGGGCTGCTTGTCTACAGCTGGTTTTGATTTGCATAACAGGTTAACGATTCAACTGTTTTCTGATCAGGAGATGAAAATTAGATGATTTCATTGCATTTCTGGTTTAAGGAAAGATAATAAAATGCACATTGAAGTCCCCAGGCTGTCGCGCTGCTGTGTACCTTTCCGATGTAGCTAGGTCCTCTGATCATGATAAGGACTGGATGACTTGAGTCTGCTTGCACCTCCTTGTTGAATGTGAACACAATAAAAACTGCGGTAAAGCTGTGAGCGCGTTTGTTTGCTTTCTTACCACTAAGACCAGTAAAGCTGCGGACCTTCCTCATGCTAATGGCATTTCACCATCGTTTCTCTGACGAGCAGTCACAACCCCCTCCCCACCCCCCTTTTATCTAATGTGGCCTAACTTACTAACCAATAATGCTTGTGACTGTAACAAAATACGACAAGAACTCAGTCCAGTGAGTGATGCATCACCGTTTTAGAACTTTGAGTTGGGTTGAATCAAGAAATTTGGTTTTATCAACTGAGTTGATAATGTGAATTGGCCACCATAAAGAGATTCGAAAGCTTTCGAATCTCTTAACGGTGGCCAATTCACATCAACTTAGTTGATAAAACCAAATTATCTTGTAATACTCCCCACCGACGCAGCACCACAGTTTCTTTAGAAACTTACACTCTGAAACCAAGAAAGTTTCTTCAGTTGGAGACGAAGCTGACTGGGAAAGCTCAAAGTACATGCTGTAGTTATTATTTCGCCAGCATAACATCCTTGCCAGAAGAAACGCTTTTTTCCACACAAAACATCTCCCAACACTTCCAACATCGAAATTTGTAATCCGCAAAGGGATTAACAAATCACTGTACCAGCTCATTTTTCAACCAGCAAAAAAGGGTGAATTTAAAAACCGTTTACATCGGAACAATCCCCAAAGGTAAAGAAAGGTAAAGACGGCTGTTTTTTGTTAAAAGAAACGGGTGAAAGTTACGAGTTGGTTGATAGAAGTTAAGGATGATTTCCAGTCCACACTGCGTAGTCTCGGCACTCTAGTGTTTATAAACCTATAAGTTCCCTCTCGATGGAATGCGAACCGATGTTATTCGTTACGAACCACATACCTCATCTTTGAGGCCTTTCAAATTCTTTTTCCAACAGCTTCATTGATTTTTACGGCTGCGAAGTTGTTTCATCAAGCGATTTGAGAAAGAACGAAGCGTGAAGCTTCGACCGCTTCGCATTGGTGTATTTAGCTGCAAAATGTTTATACTTTGTGATGTCTTACATGAAACAAAACAGAAAACGCAAACAAACTCGAGAGTGCGCAGTACGGACTGGAAATCATCTTAAACAGAACAAATGATTGTTTGAAAAATGAATCATAGACGCCAAAAAATGACGGTTACATTCGAGGACTGGGAGGTGTGGTGGCCTCATGGTTCAACATGTCCTCCTCTTTGAATTAACGATTATCGTTAATTGTAAAGTCCCTTTGGATTTACGATTATCGTTAATTTAGAACACTGTTTCCCAGGACATTTCAGAAAAGAAAGAAAAAATCATATTACTTGGACCGGATTTGAACCCGGAACTACCCGGCGCTAGGAACGACTGCTTACCACTAGACCACTGAAGCACAAGACGACGGTAACGGTATTTAACTAAATATTTAATAGAATCTTGCATAGAATATCACTGATTAGGCCTAAGCGCAGATTTCAAATGGTTAGCTTTTTGTTAAGGTTTGGTGATCGACCTTTCCATTCACTTTCTAAAATTATTTTTTAGCGAGTAATGATATATGCTTACCGCAGGATGTAGAATAAGCGCATGAATTATACTGTTTAAAAACTGAGATTTGTTCAGCTAGCGACGTGGTGGTCTAATGGTTAGAAGACAGGATTACAAAGCGAACAATCCCAGGTTCGAGTCCCGCGTCCAGACACTTGGGTATCCTTTTAAACAAGATATGTTCATTTCCCAGAATTCCTATCAAACTTTGAGTGTTCTGAATTAACGATAATCATAAATCCAAAGGGACTTTACAATTAACGATAATCGTTAATTCAAAGAGGAGAACGCGTTGCATGGTTAGTGCTCTTGATTCGGATCGAGCGGTCCGGGTTCTAGTCCTTTGCCGGGGACATTGTGTTGTGTTCTTGGGCAAGACACTTACAGTGCCTCTCTCCACCCAGGTCGGCGAATTTAATGCTGGGGGTAACCCTGCGAAGGACTAGCATCCCATCCAGGGGGGAGTAGAAATACTTCCAGTCGCTTCATGCTACTGAAAAGGGGATAAGCTCCGGCCTGATGAGCCACTTGGCTCGTATGCAGACTTTACCTCACCTTACATTCGAGGAAAAAAAGCGATTGAAGTTGTAGCTTGCCCATGTCAGTGCGTAAAACAAAAAATAAGAAGTAACACTTTATCAAACCGAAGGAACAAAGGAGATTGGACGAGTTTTGTCAGTAGCCTATGCTCCGAAATGGAGTAGACAGGCTTCAGATCACATCAAATGTCTTAATTTTCCATCGGAGAGAAAGGGAAGTTTAATCTGAGCGCCTTCGTTGCTCGCAGCTAAGTCTCCTCTTGGAATTTGCGCCAGTTTTGTTCTCTGACAGAAAGAATCTTCGTTTAATTTCTACCTTTTGCGTACTATCAGGCACCGACAGTTTTGGAGGTTTGCGGGATATATATCTCGGCGAAAGCCTGGGTAACTTTTGCGACATCACTTTGGAGTCACTTTTTTTTCTTGCTTTCTATTCTCCTTGCTTGCTTATTTTTTCTTGTTCTTAAGGTTCTCGGGAACCCAAATTATCGAAGCGAAAGCCAAACGAAAAAGAGGAACCTGGGCAAGGCAAGGCTCTCTTGCTTGCGTTTCAATATCAGGGATGTTATTTCGGGGTGGTTCCTGGGGGTTTCTAGGGCCTGTTTTTCCAGGTTCGTTTTTGTTAGTATCGGTGGAGCTTGTCGCCGACAGCACCTGTTTCCAACAAATTAAAACCGACCTACTTCTGCTGTAATCGCACAACAATTGAGAACACATATTTATTAAATCAGTTATTAAATTCCCGATTCCCTGATCCATAGAACCAGCATTACATAATAACTCCCGATCTTCCAATATATCATTTTTAATTTTGTCTTTTTCTACGCTATAAATAGTTTTTCAACCCTTCTATATCCCCCAAAAAACCTTACACAAGGTTCTTTATTTCCCCTCTCCCCAGCCCCCTAATTTGAATTTTTCTTACTCGACTATCAGGAACTGGGAAGAAACACCTGTATATAGGCTTCTCCCCTTTCCTCTAAATGATACTGATGCAGTACAGCAATGATCATTAGCACAATTAACCTTTTTTGGCACAAACTGATGTAGTCCACTCATAGGTTTTGGGTCTGGTGTAACAAAGCGACGGCTTGCTAACAATATGATTGCAGTGCTTCCTCAAAGCCGGCTCCACAGCAAGACCCACGAAACTAGCAACTAGCACCCCAGCTGACTCGCCTATTGTCACCAAGCCCAAGCAAAATTCTCTGTATTTCGGTTCTACTATAAGGGGCACTGCGCAGACTGTGTTGGCGAAAACTAAACCCGACAGCGAGCCGATGAGGAAACAAAGAAGCAACACTGACCATACGGTTTCAAAGAGCCGATAGTAAGAAGCACATATTGAAAAGCTCATCATTATCAGCAAGATTACAGCGAAAATCCATGTTCGTTTTATAACTAGGCGAGGGACCAACGTAGGTTTAGCCCAAGCGACTACGCTTAAATACGAGCGCAGAATGAATTCGCCAACGCCGTTTAGAAGTACGTAATACACGAAGTGGTCTCTTGGCGCGAAAGGAGCGTCTTCGAACGCTATCGTCGTGAACACCGCGTGGATCGTGATGTACTGCGTGACATAAGCGGTACAGAGCGTGATCATATAAGGCAAGATCTGACACGCTCCAGTGAACTTCTCAGTCCAAGATAAATACAGAGGGTCCTTAGTTAGGTAGTCATCTGAGTTCCCGGTGTCAGTGGACTTGAGTTTGTTGTAGGAGTCCAGTAAAGCATAAGGCTTGATGCGATCCTTGTCGAGGATGTAATAAAACACCAGGATCAGTAGTGTCGCCGGTGAAATGATTATAAGAGTTATCTGAGGAGATACACATGCCCATGTAGTCATCCCTGAAAAGATACAAAAAACACAAAGGCTAAGCGAGAAGCTGAACTGCTAACATAATATCCTCTTGTTCAGGCCTGATTTTTTTTTTCAGGCTTTAATTTCACAACTGCTTAAGTTGTGTGAATAAATGCGATGATCAATCATATCTTCGTATCCTTCTCTGCAGTTCAAATATATGAAATTTCATATATTCACGTGTATACTTCACCTTCTATGGGTATATCACGAACTCACAATGTGACCAGCTCCCAGATAGCTTGATAGCTCAGTTGGTAGAGCACTGAACCGGTATCGCAGGTCATGGGTTCGAATTCCGTTTAGGCATGAATTTTTTTTGTTCAGACTTAAATTTCACAACCGCTTCAGTTGTGTGCATAACTGCGATGATCAATCATATCTCCGTATAATATCCTCTATTAGCCTTATCAGTTGAGTGTAAATTTGGTCAGTGTTTGTAAGAGTTTTATCGAACTCAGTAGCCTCGCGTTGAGGAAATCTATTAATCCAAAGATCAATGTAGCTTCGCTTACATGCCCATGCCGAGAAAACACTGCACAGAAGCAGGAATATGGTTATGATTTTTAGGTTGGAAAATCTAATTAACAAGCAAACTCGATTTTCGCTATCACGGCCATTTTGACGCCTTTATATTCATGAATTCATGGCGGTGCTTTTAAAATTACTTTTAAGTATCTTTCTCACACACACGAAATGCGGTTAGAACGACAAAAGTCCGGAGAGTAAATTGTGAATGGCTTTTAGCAATTTTTCCAAGAATTTGAAAAAAAGTCAGCTGCGACTTAATCAGTTCGGCTGCAATTTGAGATTAAAAAATTGTAATGAGATAGGCTTCTACCGATGAATTTAGCGAGAACGTAACAGGGAGGAAGCCTCGTGGAACTACCTCAGTTCTGTTTCAATGCGGTTTTCTTTCCTTTATTTGCTCAGCGCTGATGGACTTTGTTTCTTTCAAACAGCTACTCTCTATTCTCGCGATAACACGTGAAAGCACTTCTTTGCTACCGCGGTACCCGGTAAAATAACTCGGTGAATCATCCGCATATGCTCCCGCTTCAGAACGAAAATTCCTTCCGTAGAGCGTTCGCGCGACTGTTATTTAGTAATGTCGTTTTTTGGTCCTATATATTCAACAGTAAAAAGGTTAACAGGTCTTGTTTTCATTTTACATACATAATTCATGCAGCGTGGTATAAAACTGAAATTATAAAGTATTACATAAGTAGTCTCTACATAAAGGATGCTAACCACTTGACAATCTTTGAGTTTTAATCCCAGACTTTCTACGTGTGAACTGCGTTAAGGGTGAACATGTCAAGATCCAACATGTATCAAACTAAAATCCTTCTTCCGATGCAATGTTTAAAATTAGTTTATTTACCACTTAGGTGATATAAGATGGAAGAGGCTCGAAGCCCGCTGAATCATTCGCTCCCACGATTGACCTACTATGAACTTACTGTACCTGTATAGTAGATAGGTCCAAGTAATATGCCAGCTCCGCTCCCAGCGGCAAAGGAGGTGACAGAGAACCGTCCATAAAACGCGCTCAGAGCAAGAAAAGAGATCTCTCCCAAGCCATGGGCCAGCGCATTCAAAGAGACGCCAAGGATTTTAACGTAAACGCTATGAACAGTTATGAGCAGTAGAGTACCACAAGCCATAGAGACGAACACGATCAAGGTCCGCCAAAAGTAAGGTATTCTTTGCATGTACCAGGGTAGAAATGAAGTGACAATTACCATGGTGGCGACATGCGAAGCGAGGATGCTTGTAGTGGGAATGTATGTTCCTCCCAAGATATCTTGAGAACCCGAAACAACGACACTGAAGAACGAATGAAGTAACATTGCCAGGCCGCCAAAACTGATGCAGATTTTGATGTGATCACGCTGTGTAAATCCCTCGTCGTCAACATGATCTTCGGGGCTGACTATGTGTTCATCTGCTTCAGAGTCTTCTTCGCCGCTTGTGAATTCAGGCTCCATTATATTTGACCCACTCATTAAACTCAACGTAACTTAAAAAGGGAGCTAAGCCGTTGCTCTACTCTAGAGTTCTAAAACGTTGTTTTCAATGAACGCTAAAACAGAAGAAAGTCATGTTAACAAGACAGAGGGATGCGTTCTCTCCCAGCACAATTCCGAGATTGAAATGCAGGTTTGTTCGAGTTCACAGCAAGCAAGATCACTCAATAAACGACGACAAGTTTGCGGGCGGTATAATTTATGCTGGCTTTGTTTGAATGACATCAATCTAAACAGAATTTGAATTTTTAATGAAATAAATGCACTTAACATGAATAAATATCCGTGTCAGTCACTTCCCGTCGCCTTTTATTGCCGTTCTTCTTGAGTACAAAGAAGACGGAAAATTCCGGTTTGATCAAATTTCTTGTCGCAAACCCTTTGCCGGAAAATTTATCTCTAATAATTTTATCTCTGTTATTTATGCAATTGCTAAACTAATGTTTTTTGTTACTGCGGTAACTCCCAAAAAGTATTTTGTTAGATTTAATAACACCTTAAGTCATGAAAAGACACAAAAGACACAAAACAGACATCCACAATCTGGCAAACGAAAACGTTTTCCTGCCAACCATGTTAAAACTCCCAAGAGGTTTGCATTCTCAGAGTTATAATTTGCATGTAAATACTCTCTTATCGTTCTTCAA
>OZ026595.1:37622133-37654633 GCA_964020085.1 Micromussa lordhowensis
GTATGATTGACGGAAATTTTGGAAACGTTTCCGCGGGTATTTTGTTTTCGAAAGTCGCGTATCAAGGAAAACGGTGGTAAGTCTCGCTCAGTTCGTAGCCCTAAGACAAATACGTGCAGAGATAAATTATTTGCGTGTAGATTTGCTTGATCTCAGAGTCATTCATGCATGCGAATGGCCGTTGAGAAACCCGACCTGCCCGTCTTCAGTTATAAATTTCAAGGAATATTTAATGTAACTGTGTTTAGTGAGCTAGCCCATCATACTAAAACTAAAATGATAATTTTTACGATTAGACTGCTACAAGGTTTCAGACTTTTTCAGGTAAATCGGCAATGAATTTTCCGGGGTCGAAATCATTTTTAAAGATTTTTACGCTCGCCCTCAGTGCGGACATGTCAAATTTCATGATTAACATGCCTTGACAAGGAGGTTGATTGAGGCTCGGTTACATTTGCATTGGAGCATGCTCAATAGGAAATCTCGAAGCCGCTCGCAGAGTCTCCTTCCTCTTCCCGATTTGTCTAGGAAGATTGAAGGAGACTCTGCTCGCAGAGTATCGGGTAGAGGTCATGAATGGTCAAATGATTGTGAGTTTGACTAAATGCAGCACGCTCAGTCAGTTTCGAGACAAATGTGAGATTACTTATGGGACGAACATTAGGAAAGATGACTTCAGCTTTTGGTTTCTTCAGCCTTGGGTGGACATCAGCGTGTTTCCATCTATCTGCAAAACACCCAGATTGAAGTGACAGGTTTATCATCCTGGTAAGTACAGGAAGCAAAACATCAAGACACTCAACAACAAGGGTGGTTGGCATAGGATCCAGTGAACAGGTCTTCTTGGTTGCTTTTGTTATAAGACTACTGACTTCTTTATCAGTGAGAGTTCTAAAGTCCTGAAAGAGGCTGTGGATCTCAGGGTTTCGGGGAAACATATCGTCAGCTGAATGGATGTTGCCGGCTGCGGTATCTAGTCCAGTTCGTATTACATCGACTTTTTTAATAAAGAAGTTACCAATATCGTTAGCAAGCGTCACATTACTATCTGAGTAGCCTTGAAAATGTAACCCACTTTCGTGATTGAAGAGTGTTTTTGCAGAACGAAATAGCTTGCGTGTATCATGGCTATTCTCCGCTATAAAGTCGGTGTAAAACTCTTGTCTGGCTTTCTTCATCTCAATGAATTAACAATATCAATAAGAGCGTGCTGTGTAGAGCAGTTCTCTCTAAAGCCGTATTGAGATTTAGAGAGTATGTATTTGGAGCCGAAACCAATTGTAGAATTCCAAACATTTTAGGTATCCTACTGATGAACGGTTGTGGCAACTAGATATTTTTCCAGGAGCCAGCATTTAGATTGTGGTCTGTCCCCTTTGAATACATCA
Organism: Micromussa lordhowensis; assembly: GCA_964020085.1. Lineage (NCBI taxonomy): Eukaryota > Metazoa > Cnidaria > Anthozoa > Scleractinia > Lobophylliidae > Micromussa > Micromussa lordhowensis. The sequence goes on from OZ026595.1 coordinate 37,623,522, forward strand.
GTTTCTCGAAGATCCGATTAAAAACAGACAAAAGTGATATCGGCCTGTAATTATTTGGATCAGATTCGTCTTCGTTTTTAAATACTGGTATTATTTTTGCATGTTTAAGCTTTGAGGGATAAATGCCACTTTGAACTGATTTATTAAGTAAGATAGCTAAGGGCTTAGAAAGAGGCTGACATGCATCTTTTAGGATTCGAACAGGGCAAGAATATAGCCCTAGAGCTTTATTTGGAGGAAGTGAATTTATCTCAGCTTCAACTTCACAGGGCAAAACTAGGTTAAATACAAAAGATGACGACGGAGAGCTATCTTTAGGTAGATATTGGGAGAAGTGTATTGGTGAGCGCGGTATCTTGGATGCTAGTTGAGGTCCGACAGAAGCAAAATGTTTATTGAGGATGTTTGGGATTTCTAGTTGATCAGTAGTAATATTATTATCGGGGCGCTTGATACGAGAGATAGCTTTGTTACTCTTTTTATGACGGATCAACGCATTAATACCTTCCCAAGTCTTTTTCATATTATTTACATTTTGTATAAAATAATTGTGATAAAATGTTCTTTTACTAATTCGAGAAAGGTGCAAGATTTTATTTCTGTAAAATTTATACTTATCTCGATCACCCGAAAAGAAAAGCTCATTCTTAATCCTTATAGATTTCCTAATTCCCTTGGTAATCCATGGTTTTGAAAGTCGTTTAATTTTGCGTTTAGATAATGAGCGAAGTGGGGCGTGTTTGTTGGTTAGTTTATTCAACTTGTTATAGAAAGTAGAGAATAGCTTATCGACATCGCTTCCAGAGAGAAGAGATTCCCAATGAAGTTGTGAAAGATCCTGTAAAAATCTCTGCTCAGAGTATTTTGAGTAGTCTCGAATAGTAGCGGAGCTCCGGCGGCCCGAAAGCGGAGCCCCATAACCATATAGGAAAAAGAAACCCATGTATGGATTTTCTCATGGTTAATCATGGACAGCGGTATTGCTCGTGGGCGCGTACGCACGACGGCGACGACAACGACGACGACGACGACGACGGTGGAGTCGCGCAAGATGGCGGCCATAAGAGGACCTCTAAACCAAAAGGAGGCTTAATTTTTCGCGTGCTTTCTGGAGCTCAACGCGGCTACACAATATGCTAGGTCAGCTAAAGGAGTAACGTTTGTCGTGTTTACGTGGAAACTGGAAGATTTCCAAACTGGAAGATTTCTGGCTAATTTATTTAACTACAACTAGTACTACGCAATAGGGTCAATGCAATGATAAAACCTTGGAACAATGCTCACATGTTAACATCATTCAGATAATATTTTAGCCCAATAGTTTTTGGCAATTCTTTATTAACCCATTGTCTCCCATTGCCTGATTTCATACCGTGAAGGACTAGGTACGAGTCTGTGAATTATGGGATTAGCAACTATTGATCCACATAATCAGAAAGAGCACACCGAGATTCACAAAATCCCCAAGTTTGGTGTTAATCGGGCTAGTTTTCACTGAGATAGAGGCATTTAAAAACGTAAAAAATTTACAAAGAAATGTATTGAAATCCGGACAAATCCGGACATTTGTCCGGATTTGTCCGCATTTCCATACATTTCCTTGTAAATTTTTTACGTTTTTAAATGCCTCTATCTCAGTGAAAACTAGCCCGATTAACACCAAACTTGGGGATTTTGTGAATCTCGGTGTGCTCTTTCTGATTATGTGGATCAATAGTTGCTAATCCCATAATTCACAGACTCGTACCTAGTCCTTCACGGTATGAAATCAGGCAATGCCGGCCGTAACCGGCCGTGCGAAAACCCACCCCCAATTTCCCGTGCCGGCCGTAACCGGCCGTAAAAAGGCAGGTCAGGACAATTGCCCCTCCTACCCTCCCTGAAGATATTTTGGTCCTCCTATTGTTCTATTGTTGTTAAGGATGGACCTACTGAGCATAACGACTTTAGGGGTCCTAGAAAGATGGTTTTTCGTCTTAAAATCATGCGCTCGAAAAGCGCAGGTAATCATGGCGCGTTGCACGACAAATCTACAAACTTCCAGGGTCTTGTTTTAATTCCTAAAACGGAGAAATTGCTTCTTTGGCATTTAAAATGAAAAGGAAAAACATAAATCGATGTTTTGGTGGTCTCAGAATGGAAGACCAAGGTGAATGGAGTCCTCAAACCTTTCTGGAGGAAAATTTTTCCTTCCTTCAACCGCGGCGAAAACAAGACGATCGTTGCACTTTCAAGTGAGTTTTGAATACAGATCGCGGATTTAAAGCAGCTGCCTGGACTTAAGAAAACAAAAATGGTAATGTAGAGTATTAGTTCTAAGTCGAATTTAGCATTTACCACGAATGGCAAAGCCACGGCCGATAAAATAACTTCAAAACTTGTAGGGAAAAACTCACGCTTTCGCTTTAGCGTGAATAATTAATTCGAACACGCGGTCATGCGGTAAATCACGTCCGTGAAATTTTGAACATTTTTGTGCTTTTAGATAAGTTTTTTTGCCTTGTGTTGAATGAAAATTTATTGTTATTGAACTCCCTGTCATGTTTCTTTCATTTGGTCTTCTTTATTTCGGAATTTTAGGTTTTAAAAGTGAACAGTATTTTGTCACGCTGAATTTCTGCATAATTTACGGCGACTGCCGTGGTTTGTTTGTCTTGTGTTTTCGCTTCCCTGAAATATATTTTATTGAGCCTTGTTCAGCTTCTACAGAACTTTTGAGGAAAGAACTAGGTGGGCACTAAATTTACACAGTTGAAAAACGATTTATCTCAAGATAATTGGCTTGTTTTTGTCGTGTTTTTGATGTACAACTTTCATCTTTCTTTGGCCGCACTGTATAATTTCGTCGGGCGGCGAAAAAATTATCTGAATTTCTTCTTTTAAATTGGTTTTTACTTGTGTTTTTCACCTTAATGGTCTGGTGTTTTCTTAAATGTTATACGTTACAGTAAAAGAATGAAAATTCTGTTTTACTCGATTTCGCTTTGTCCTCTAAAGTCAAAAATTAACTCATTTTTGGGTATTCAATTTTCTCGGGTTTTGTCGCGCGGCAAAGGAAAAAATATAATTTCTTGTTTTCTTACAAGTTAAAGACATCAAGTTAAGTTCTTCCTGTTGATATTTTTTAATATTTTGGCTGTTCAGTTATTGAACTTTCAATAAACGAAGTCTTGAAACCTGACCTTGTGTCTGTGGTTACTGCGCATATGGTTTATTTTTTTGCTTTCGCTCGCTCTGAAATATTCCAAAAAACGCCAGGAAATTAGGGGTGGGTTGCGGACAGTTTGATGCGGGGGTCAATGGGTTAAACAATCAAAGTAATTTTCACAATTTCCTCTGATAATGTTTTGATTTTTTAATCCACTCGTTTGACTTCTGGATTGAAAAAAGCAGTTCATTTCAGTTGAAAGAAAAACTAAACACCAAACAATATGCAGAAAACCTTGCAGCAAAGTTAGGCCCAGTTCAGACGTCGTGCTTCTGTGGTGCCGAACTAAATTGCAATTTAGCACGACTGTAGCACGGCAGGAAATTTTCTCTGATTCAGACGTCGTGCCAGAGTCGAATCAAATTCAGGGTTTACTGAAGCCTCGCAACAGTTCTAACTAACACTCCTCCTAACTCCTCGAGGGAACGCAATCTCGCCAAAACATATTAACATAATTTATGAATTTAGTTTGGCGCGACAGAAGCACGACGTTTGAATCGCTGTCGTGCCAGAGTCGTGTAGCACGGCAGAGCTTGTCGAACTTAATTGCTTACCGAACTTAATTCAAAAGTTTGATTCAGACGCCGTGCTTCTGCCGTGCTTTTGTCGAACTTAATTCCTGAGTTGAGTTCGGCACGGCAGAAGCACGACGTCTGAACTGGGCCTAATTACAAAACTGAACTCAAAATTCAACCTTATCCTGGATAAGCCTAATCGGGCTACAGGAGCTCCGCTTTTAGGTTGACCTAAATGTATATATTAATTTTGGCAGGCCGAGTTGTTTCAATAAAAGATTGAAATATGCAGAATTGGGAAAAGTGATCAGTGATGTCGGAAACAATATTGCCACTTGCAAAATATTCGCAGAACCTATTTGTAAAAATATTGTCGATAAGTGTTGCTGAATTATTATACACTCTTGTCGGTTTATCAATTGTCGGAAGAAGGGCATAGCTCTGTAGGCAATCAAGAAATTGCTGGGCATAATTACAAGTTTGGGCACGAAGAATATTTATGTTGACATCACCTAAAAGACAAATCGGTTTTCCTGTAGCGCTATAACGATCGACAGTTTCTTCAAAATAGTCTAGGAAACGATCCACGGAATTATGTTGTCTATAAATGACGCCACAGATAATATTGCTTTGCTTCGGAAATTGCAATTCAATCCACAGAGCCTGAAATGCCTCATTAGATGTTTTTTCAATAACCGTGTAATTCATTGTTTTATCTATGTACATTCCAACACCTCCAGCAGAAAGAGGTGTCGGAACAAACTCGAAATTATAATTAGGAATACTTGGGTTGAAATCAAGAATATCATTATAGATTCTAGTTTCTGACACTGCGATAATATTGAAATGAAAATCTAGTTCAAGAAGAATATGACATTGAAAATCATCTAAGTTGCTTTTCAGGCTTCTGATATTTGTATGAAAAAAAGACAACTTCGCCAGGGCGGATTCGTCAGGTTTAAATTGTTGATTAAAACTCAAGGGAGAATACGGGTGGCTGCTTAATAGGTGGCCACTTAATAGAGGTTCGACTGCTAAGTACGTATCACTGATATTTGTAACAGTTTTCTCGCTAAATAACTACAATTTACATTAGTTTTGATTATTCAATCTTTCTAAGCCTCTCGGTCGCCTCCCCTCTCTTCCACAGAGATTCAAACGTTCGTTATGTGAGGCGAGTGAAGCTCAAGGGTATTTTTTTTGTCGGGTGGGATCTGTGATGATCCATTGAACTTTGAGCCTGCACTCACGTCGCACATCAAGTTCTATAACGAACGTTTCGAACCTCTCCGGAGTAGAACGAGGAGAACTAAGGCGAGTTGACGAGTAGATCGTTGATGATAGGGGAGGGGAGAGATCACACCTGCCCGAGTGCATGTTTAAAGTGAAGACTAGGGGTACTTACCATTTACATGGGAAAACCGGAAATTCCAGTTGGAAAATCAAATGGTTCGTCCTATTCCGTTTGGGAAGCTTCAGAAAATATGGGCTGTGATTTCAGTCGATGCTATTTTCCTGCTCTTTTAAGTCTCTCTAACTGATGTGGATAGACTTAATAGCGCTTCCCTCTCAGGGAACGTGGCATTTAAATGTTTAGTGTTTATGCCTAAAATTTCCAACCTGATGGTTTTTGTAAATAGTAAGCACCCTAGATCTTCGCTTCTCGGCGTTCATGCATAATAAAATAGCTTTAAATTTAAACGATTCCCTCTTGGCTATAAACTGCGAATACAGTTTTATTTTCAGGTGCGAGCTTTCTTATTGTTTATATATTCAAAGCACACAATCGCAACTAACGTATAATGCATTCCTTTTGTCCAAAACATATTTTTCATAGCTGGGATGAATTTTAATGTCGGTATATAAAGAGGTGTAAAACGACACACCCATTTTAGCATCGGTCGCCGTTGCATTGAGAAAGCATGAGCGAGGATAAGTTCGTCGATGTGCTTTCTTCGGGTAAGTTAATGTTTTTTCTTCCTCTCTTGTGTGCATTCTTGTTTAGTTTCCCTAGCTTTTCTATCTTTTAATAGTTCAACATGGTTTCATGTTGCTGTGAAAGTTTTGAGGTCATGATGTACCTGTCTTCTCATCGCTGTTCCTTTCCAAGCACGATTTTCTACATCTTCTTCCTCACGATATAAACAGAAAACTCTCTCCGTGCCAATCATTGCTCTGACATGACGAGAACATAGAAATTTCCAGTCAGAACCCAGCTTGTTAGTAGCCGTTTTAAAGTTCTATTCCACATACTGAGGGAACGGCAACGGTACTGATGATACTTCACAACTATTCTAAGTTTGTTGAAGTCTAATCGCTTTTATTTATCGCTTGAGCCTGAACCATGGTTTTGTTGTTGTTTTCCACAAGTCGAACAGAGCCAGCAAAGGTGAATCCAAAGGAACTGTCTTGGAGTGTTCTGTTCAGCTTTGGCATAGCCTTCGCGACCAACGCTTTCATCGCCACTGAAATCAAATGAAGTGTGGGGGCACGACAAGTAATGGATGGATTCCTGAGAAGCCGCTGTTTGTTATATCCTCTTTGGCTTGGTCATCTTGGTGACATTTCAACTGAATTTCAGATAAGTGAATCATAGTTACTGCTAAATTTGTTTAAAATATACCTTTCTATCATCTGGTCTTTCCTTGGCACTGATAGTGAAGTCTTGTTGATAAGCCTAGTTTAGAACCCTAGCGGTATTCAAATATATGTACGGAGGGGGCTCTAGATAACCGATAGTAAATGACCGAAAATTATTTCCTAGGGAAAGTGATTTTAGCTTGATCGATATAGCGAGGAGTTTGACTTACCGAGGTTAGAATATAACAGAGATGGGAAAGTGTGATACCTCCTTGGAAAAATTATGCGATCTGAGGACTTTTCTGGATTAGAAATTTTATGATGTCTTGATTCAGTTTGGGTGCAAAATGTTTTTGAAGACTATTTCAGAGGGTCCCGGTCGACAAAAAGCAGGTGACCTGACTTCCGTTCGCCAATGCAACGGTTTGTGACAGATGATGAATGATGAAAAAGGAAAGAGGGACCCCAAACGCTCTGGAACTCTTGATTTTTGAATTTTCTATGCAGAGATTAAACGCTGGGAATTATGTTCTGGGCCGTGTGGGTTTTTTTTTGAGTCTGTTTCTAGCCCAAGCTGACATTTTTATAATTTACTTTTATTTCTGCTATCTGTCATGTCATTTGTACACCTGAGTAATTCCCCCTCCCACACCTCCCGAAGTTTCCAATCTCTGAGTAATTTGGCTGATATGTCAATGCTATTTGTAAACTTTAAAAGATGATGGTAAATTTGACGTTAGGTTGATTGAGGAGCTGTTTATAATGTTTAATGTCAAATTACTGAAAAACTGGAAAACACGTTATGAGCAGGAAAAGTTTTGCAACCTATTCCAAAGGATTCTTTTGTTAAACAATAGGCGTAACGTAAAGAGTTTGAGAGTAAAGAGTTTCGTAAAGAGTTTCACCTTTGTGAATATTTCTCGAAAACTTTCCGACTAATACGCAAGGCTTGGAAATTAGGTTCGAGATGAGGAAGAGTGGAACATGATGGTTGGGAAGTGATTATTTTGTTGTAGTGCGACTGGTTTCTCATGTTCAGCTTGTTCAGCTGTGAATGGCTTGCTTGAAAAAAGAAAAATAATGAATTAGATGAAACCATTGTAGAGAAATAAAATTCAGTACAATACATTCTAATTTAATAGGAATTGATCTAGCATAGACCTGGATCACTATAAATTGGGCGTTTCACACGAGTGAATAAAACCAGACCTGGAAACTAATCCTGGCACAAAAACAAGATAGAGCGAAATTAAACTGAAACTCGTATTGTTACCGCTCGATTCGGAGTCGAGCGCACTAACCATGAGGCCACGAGATGAAACTCTCTAAACATGCTAACTGTGAAGTACAAAACCAGTTCCACAGTATTCTCGTTATTTTAATAAACATCACTCAATACTGTAACGGCATAAAATACAGACAAAACAAGCCCTCCATGCAAAACAAGACAGATCTTCTGTTGGAGGCTTATGATAAAAGAACAACGTCTTTTTATGTAAAGAAAATGTTAATAAAAGCAAGTTCGTTTATTTTCAGGGTGTGTGTGTGTGTGGGGGGGGGGGGGGTATATTAAGAGGGAGGGTGCATTTTCGAAGCACGTGACTAATGTTTAAATTGCATGGCAATCAGTTAAGGAGACGGGGAATGCAGGAGTGGGTGGATGGTTGGTGGGTACTAGAAAAGAATTAAAGTTCACGTTTAATTCTACAAGATTTCTCAAACAAATTCGAAATCACAGCCACAGCAAAGCCCTGCATGCTGTTTTCTGAACGTTTATCTAATTGTTAAACTCCGGCGTATGTAACACGACGGCAAATTTGTCAGTTGACTGAGTGCGGGTAATACAGTGATAGTTATTGATATTCTTTTTTTTGTCAGGCTGAGTAAAGATCAGTGTTGAAAGAAAGTGCCCCATCTTGGATCGCAGAGTACTCTTGGGATCTGGAGCATGTTATCCATTGGAAACATCAAATTCAGATAAGTGAATTATCTCTGCTCTTGTTAACCATCTAACGACTTCAGCGCAAGAATAATGCAAAAAAATTGTAGAGTAATTGTATTGTTGAAGAACCAAATTTTTATAGAATATGAGAAACCAGTAATGAGAATTAACATTTTAAGCACGGCATTTACCTTAGTTAAGAGTTACCACTCAGTTCGTTTCAAAACTTATTTACTATTTGGATCAATAACCAGAGCCAATCGTTTTCCTAAAGAACTGAAAACAATGGTCGCTTCTGTTCGAGAGACGTATAATTTACCTGAAAAGCAACAACTAGAAATTAATGCCCATGGTTTATTTAATGAATAAAACCAACTCTTGAATTAAAGCTCTCTAGTTTTTCGCATCAAGTCCGTGAAGACTTAGTTGTTTCACATGCTTACATCTTGTAAATTTGAGGAGTATTTGGAGTTTATACTGTGAAGTTTCTCACGGTTAAAATGTTTTACCTTGGATTTCGTAAACTCATAAATTGTAAACTTCAGGAAAGATTGCTATACGTTCAACTACACGATAGTAGGGCACGTAGTTCCCGGTGTTGTGGTCTGGCCTTGTCTCACGGGTTGGTGCTTTACATAGGGATAACCTCATGCACCTTTCCCCCTTGGACAGAGTTGTTCAAGAAAAATGACTATGACTATATTACTATGAACGGGTCTCAACATTACACAAACTAAAACTAAATTTACTAAATTTAATTTTTTGTCAAGTTAAGAAGTATTTTCGAATCTTAAAAAAGGAACTCTAGTCTCTTAATTTTAAAGAAACATTCAGTTTGAAGTAACAGCTAGACAGATCAGGCTGCAAATGCTTATGATTATAAACACGAGAACATCGAAACACTGGATTGAGCATGGTAGCGTTTTACGAGACTATTTGTCCTTGCCTAGATCTATTATTCCAATATAAATTTCTTCTAAACGGTATTAAGGCTAATAATGTCATAATTTCGTGTAGCTTGAGTCTTCATTAGTAATTATTGGTAGGAAAGAGACTTTAAAAGCAACTCGGCGAGTAATTTCAAATGGAGGCAGTGAAACATCTTCAGATACTTCACCCCAGGACTTAAAAAAACAACTCTGTCACGTTCTGCTCTTATGGGGTCAGCCAGAAACCCGATTAATTCTCAGAAATTTGTGTTACTTCCAATTTCTACCAAATTTGGAGTTCAGAAAGCTGACATAGAGTTACAAGATTGAGCAAAGACACTTATGATTTTTAAGCGGTCAAGTAATTTCGCTTCAAAATGGTGGATTTAAAACGATTTTAAAGATCCTGACGATAATTTTGGAGAGGAAAACAACTCAGAACGTATCGTAAGTAATTAAAAAAATTATCTCTAGAATTATGTCGAAAATCCAAGCGAGAGTTTTACTTAATCTCATTGGGCCTCGCACGAGTTCGCGATAAAACATGTTTTTCCAAATGAAAGTAAATGCTTTTCAGATCGCCAGTTTTACATTTACAATCTGGCTTGTTTATGCGATCTTGTGTATCGAGTCACGAAGCGTACAGCTCAGTAACTTTGGATCAAAGCTTCGTTTTTCAGCGTTTCATTGCTTCATCTAATTTTACACATGGTGGTTTCCTTGGTGACTGAAACGCGCTAATTTTGCTTGCGTCTTGAAAAAAAATCGTAGTTAAGTTTCGATCCAATTTTCAATTTATTTTTTCAATAATTCAAACTTTATTTGATTTCCAATAATTTTGTTACTACATGTATTTACAAGAAGTCAAAACAGCTCCAAAAAAAAAAGATGAAAGTACAGTATAAAAAGAATATTTATAACTTAAGAATCTCGGTAAAGGTTATTGTCTAGATTTGAACTACAGTAGACTTTAGAAACCGACTTGCTAATAAAAATGGAAATTCTTTAATTTCAAATATTATTCCTATATAAAACAAATTAATATGTTTACAAGATGGCTGCCTCTGAATTTTGTAAATCAATGTCTGCATTAATTAAGTCCATTTTACGTCTTCTGATTGTTCTTGACCCCCTTAAGCAGATCAGTGCAGATCTCAATAAGGCAAAGGAAGTTCTTGCCCTTATCCATGATATAGTCCTTGAATTTTCAATTTATTGTTTGCCCCATTTTTTTCTTACAATTCTCGCTATAACATGGCTGTGATGTTGTTGGTAGGAAGACTGCAGGAGATCCCAGAATGCAGCAAGTTTTAACAAACTTTTCTTAGGGTGTCCCCTTTTGCAATAATTTTCGCTACTGCACCTATCTAAGGAGAGCTTTGTAATACCATGGCAATCATGATCATACTTACTGTTAAGATTACTCCAAACCTTCGAGGGGCTACTTTTGCCAGATTTATTTCTTTCCAACCAAATAGAGTTCATTATTTATTGATTGAAAAAAAAAGATTTTTTTAATAAAAGTTAGCAAACCGCCAGGGTGTCATAATCAAACGGCATGGACTCCGCAGTGACTTTTCGAAATTGTAGTTGTGTGCTCGCACGCATCGTTTTTTCAATAATTTCAGGTTTTCTTACGTCAAGAAACCCCAGCCGTGATGTCCTTCTTTTAGTCTTCTCAGGAATTTAATTATCCAGTTGCATCAAAAGTTCCTAAAAAAAATTGGGAAAACGAAGAAACGACACCATTTTGTAGACGACCTCCAGCCACTGTGCACTAATTAAGCATTAGTAGAATTCTACTAGTATACTAATGCAAAAGCTGTAATCTGATTGCCTTAGCCATTTCACACTATTAAACAATTAGATTATGAGCTCGAGATTTCTATCGCGTGATAGTTGACGAGGGCGCAGCCCGAGTCAACTATCACGCATAGAAATCGAGAGCGAATAATCTAATTGTTTTAGTATAAATCTACTAGTCGTTCAAAAATTTAATCTAAATCCTCTTCAAAGACACTTCAAAAACACAAAGAAACGGCCCCTAGTGCGCGCTGCTACGCTACTCACTATCTATCACAGAATAGAACGTGGGTAGCGTAGCCAATCAGAGGACGTTATTCGTGATAGAACGCTAGTAGATTTATACTAACAGCCATTAGTGTTCAGTGGCTTGTTGTGATCGACAAAAGTGTAACGTTTTCTCGTTTCGCTGAAGTTTTGAAAGAACATTTAGAAACAAATGAATAAACAAAATTTTTGAGAAGACTAAGAGTAGAGGATTTACGGTTTCTTGAATTAAAAAAAAAGCCCGAACGTTTTGATAGAGACTGATAAGCGCGGGTACACAACTGCAAATGTCAAATTGACAATTAATTCAGTTCTTGCGAGTTAACTCTCTAAAGCGTGAAGTTTAATACTAACCAGAAATAATTGGAATCGTTATTTGAAGGAAATTTCAGTTAGAATTCTACTAAAACAATTAGATTATTCGCTCTCGATTTCTACGAGGCGATAGTTGATTCGGCCTCATCAACTATCACCTCATAGAAATCTCGAGCTCATAATCCAATTGTTAAATAGTGTTTCTGTCGAGGAACTATCGGCTGATAGTTGCCCGCGGAAATTTGATGTTCTTAAAACAAGTATTTGCCCGAGAAGCTAAGCTTCGAGGGCAAATATGCTAGTTTTAAGAACATCAAATTTTCAAGGGGCAACTATCAGCCGATAGCTCCGAGACATCGACCATGATTTTAGTGTCTTATTTTTCACCACCAAATTTTCTTCCGCGCCAGTTCAAAATCATATTGAATTATTTTCAACCTTTTTAGACGAAAGCCGTGAAAGCCAAAGTAAAATTCAAAAAAAAAAATAGACAAAAACCCACTTGATACAATTTCACTCGTTTATTTTCTATAAACCCGCTTGTTTACAGAAAAATGTTCACGGACCAGTACTGTCCATCCGGGCATTTTCCTCGGACGGCCACTATGAGCTGCTGATAGAAGGGCGGTTATGAATCGAAACCACGACGGCGATGCCAAGGACAACGTCGATTGAAACAATGAACCTATATTTTACCTACGAATCTCGCGATACTTTAAAGTCATTTAGTTTGTTTATCACTGACAAAACTCGAAACTGGATATAGAGGACAGCGTTAAATTCGAAAAAAAAATAAAATAAAAAATTAGCCGTCGTCGTTTACGTTCTCAAGACAACGCAAAATTTGGTCATTCCACGTTATATTCTTTTGCAGAGGGCGGCAAAGATATGTACCAAGAATTATAACGCACGTGCACAGCCATTGTTCTGCTTAATTAATCTTCTGTTTAGCGACGTTCCCGTTGCTGTTTGCCGTCGTTCTTAAACTCCCCGGTGTCTCTCCGCGGACGATCGCGCCACGTGGTCAATTTAAACCAATAAGAATCGGAGAAAATTTAGTGAACGGTAAATCAGCCAATCAGATGGCAGCATTGCATTAGTGCTCAAGAAGAATTCTACTAAAAATATTTAGAAGGAGAAAACTCGCACTCCTTTTTTGAGAGAATCCCTTGTCTTTTAATAAATGAATGGTTTTCCTTGAATTTTGGCCAGAGGAAACACTGATAAATGAGGAACAAAAAATTGTCGGCGAATTTTTTTATTTTCCATAGTTTTCTCGTGGCGGCCTCTAACACAAAATGTTGTGCACTGATTGTTCGATAGTGGATCGTGACAGAGATAAAAAGATAACTGACAGAAATACAATAGAACTTTTAAGACACGTTGAGACAATGATGCTTTGCGATTAAGGACCTGTCCACGCGAATCCGTCCACACGCATCCGGCGAATTCGGCAGCGAATCCGGATGTTTTTGGATCCGCTCTACGCGTGAACGAGGAAAGTTTTGAATCTGGAAAGAAGGATTTAAAACTATCCGGATACGTGTGGACGGGACCTAACACTGTACAGTTATTTTGCATCAGGGAGCGCATTTGATAACCGATTAATTCGCCGGAATGTCACTTTAGAGTCGTTTGAGAGGATGTCTCCTAGTTTCACAAAGCCTACTTTTTTATTTTCTTATTGTACATTGATTGCTTGTTAATCAAGAGGTTCTGGTTGTTCCAGATGATCTCATTCAAAACGTCCTGTTTTGTAGCTATTATATGGCCATTGTAGTCAGACCAAGCTTCAAGATATTCTTTATAAAAAAAATGGTAATTTGCAGGGTAGGCACAATGGATTGAGGATTGCACTGAAGCAAAAAAAACTAATTCATACGGTCTCAAGATAGTGAGACAAGGAAACTTTCCATGGACTAACATTATCATCTAAATACCTTTTTTAGTCTCGCAGTTCTTTGAATATTTATTAAAGATTCAGGGTGAGGCATTTTGAGGCCACCATCTTTATATTCACTAATTAGGGCCAGTCTCTTGATTTTATCTTTGCCTCTCCACACAAAATTGAATACCACGGAATTAATGCTTTTGAAAGCCTTTTTCACGGTTTGTTTTTCTCATTTGCATTACAATATAATCTAACATGTATGTGAGGCAATTTCGAGTTGTTTTGTAGATCCAGCCCAAAATTGCCTCACAACCACATTGGATTACATTGTAATGCTAATGAAAAAACGAACCGTGAAAAAGGCTATTTTATCATTTTATTTTTATCCTATTTTATACATAAACTTAGGCATAGTGAATGTTTGACTAATTGAATTTTACCAATTAGTGTTAAGTTTCTCCATTGCCAGAAACTTAAAGACTTTTCTATTGACTTTAATCGAAGTTGAGCTCTTTACTTTTACTGATCATAAGTAAAAAAGATACCCAGTATTTTAATTGGCTCCTTCACCTTGTTTAAATCGAGAACTTCATAATTTCGATAAGTCACGTAAAAAGTTTGTTAAGTCATCCGCGAAGGAGATGCATTTGATTTTTTTGTCTTCTACTATTATGCCTTTTATATTTTATATTCTGTTTGACAGCGGTAAGGAGGGTTCCCAAAGCTAAAACAAATAAATAGGGCGACAGAGGGTCTCCCTGTCTAAATGAACTTTCTCGAGTCTTAATGTTGTTGTTTTGGACGCGATCTTAACATCCACATTTGAAAGAGAAATGGGTCTCCGATTCGCAACATTTTTTTTATCCTTGTTTTTCTACTCAATAAGTTTAATAATACCTTTTTTGGGAGTTCGCCAATTCTCCTTTTTCGAAAGAGCTGTTTAAAGAGTCGACTAAAAGATATCCTAAGGTTGGCCAAAATACTTGATAAAATTCTGCTGTCAAGCCATCGTTACCTGGAGATTTTCCGTTTTGAAACCTTTGGAGAGCTTTAAAACACCCCGCCTTTGTGAGAGCCCCTTCGCAATTTGTTTAGCATCCTCATTTAAAACTGGCAAACGACAGTGGTCAAAAATGCATCGCTTGCAATGTTATGGTTGGTTGAGTTGCGGTTAGAGTACAATTTACTATAGAAATCATACAAATGTGATAAAAGTAATATAGGATTAGTTATTATTGTGAAAAAGTTTGCGGACGCAGGAGTTGCTCATCTTTCTACTTCCTAATTAAATTTAAGGAATATTTGTTATTTTTCTCACCGTGTTCATACCAGTTGGCTCTAGATCGAATAACATTGCCTTGAATAATACAATCGTACAGTGAGTTTTATTCAGATTTAATCGTTTCCAGCTGTATTATTCTCTATCGGATTGGTGTCATTCTGCGTTCTTTTAATTTTCTCGATTTCACTAAATGACTTCTCCTTTCTTTTGCCTTTGGTTTGCTATATTCCATCGTTACTTGTCTTATTTTTTAAATCCCACAGAAGGCCTTTATCTAACACATCACTAAATTCTACTAGCCACGAGGGAACGTTGTCATTTTTAAGGTTGATGTATTCGGGATCTTCTAACAGGCCAGAATTAAATTTCCAATATAATGGGCCAGTTGGTTGCTTTTCAACACTGTTTAATAACCTGGAGCACAATAGTGGCGGGCTCTGTTTTAATAGCTGAAATTTTTCCTGTGTTGTCAACGTCATCTTGAAAGACTTGAAAATCATCGTTTATTTGCCAATAGTCCAGCCGACGTTGGACTAAAGGATTATTTTGTTTCCACATATAGCGCTTTTTATCCGAGTTGGTAAGTCTTCATATATCTACAAGGTAAAGTTCAACATTAACTCGGGGATTTTCGTTACCTTGTCTCTTTTTTCTATTTTGCTTTTATATTCCTGGTCATAGTCACTCTCAAGTAAAGTAGTCTTGAGATTTTCATAGAAGTCATTGGCCTCATAGGTTTTGTTAGGGGCATAAATATTGATTAACAAAACAGGAGAATCTCGAACTAACGCGCAACGATGACAAATCTGCCATGAATATCTTTTCTGACCAACTTCAACCCAAATTGCAGGGTTTCATGTATTAACACCAGAACGCCTTTCCTATGATTTGATCCGTGCAGATAATATGAGGCGCATTTACACGACATTCATTTTGGGTACGGCACTCCTAAATTTTGGCACGCGGGCCAATAAAATAGGGCACGGCACGCTTGATTTTTACCGTGTAAAAGCACATTTTTCGGCCCGCCTGTCGAAAAATTTAGGTGGGCCGAGCGGCCCGTCTAAAAAGAGATCCGCGTACCCCAACTGGAGGAATTCTCGTCCCCAGAATCTTCGCGCTCATGACTGACACGAAGGCGAAGGCTCTGGGGTCGAAAATGAGCTTTGAGGCGCCAAAATCTTGTACTTAACTTTTCGCGGGAAGAAAGATATGGCGTCGAAAAATCGTGGCAAAATTTGCTTCTGGAGCAACGATGCCACAGAAATGTTGATCGACCTGTGGTCGGAGGAAACTATTCAGTCGATCGCTTTAGAAAGCAGTAAAACCTAAAAGGAAACGAGAGAAGTGTATAGCACACTTCAGGTAAGTAACACATTCTACTTGATTCAGTTCGACAACATGCACTTTAAAAGATTGTGAGGTTTCTCGGTTGTCGATCGATGTCAGAGACAAACTTTAATCGCAAATTTTCCTCGTTCTCTTTTTGAAGTTATGTACAAGCTCTAAATAAACTTAAGCCTTAAAAGCTGTTAAAAGTTAAAATGTTTAAAATCTTTTCGTGTATCAGGTACAGCTTCAATCCAAGGGTCACGAGTTCGCTGTCAAAAAAGTCGTAAGTCATTTTCTTTTTGAACAGCCCCAATCTCGTTCCCAGAGGTCGCGTTGCCCTAGTCCCGCGGACGCCCGCGGGACTAGGGCAACGCGACCTCTGGGAACGAGATTGGAACAGCCCGCGAAGACGCCCGCGAAAGCGTGCCGAAAGCGCGCCTGAAATCATATGTGAACCGCTGCCAAATAAGCGCAGGGACTCACAAATTTAAGAGTGCCGTTCTTGTTTTAGGGGTGCCGTTCCAGAAATCAACATTGAAAAAACTCGAACATATTTTGCCGTGTAAATCAAGCAGACCGTGCCCAAAACTATTGGCCCGCGTGCCAAAATTTTGGAGTACCGAGTGTCTTCCCGATCAAATTGCAATTTGTAAGTGTTGGAATGAAAATACTGGGGGTAAAAATGCCCTAGATCTTCTGTATCTCAAAACGATTTTGTGGTCTTCCCATTTATGGGAGCGCGATCCCAAAGCAACCCGCTAATACGAGACAAACCCTCAAGGACGTAAGCAATAGATATGAGTCTGTGTTTTTCAAACCCTGACCTCCGGTAAATTTTCATATTAACAGGGGCGATTTCCTTTTGAAAATTAGGGGTGGTCCACGGGGTGGTCCATGGACCCCGGTCCATGTTTTGTATACGCGCGTAACTATATCTAAAGTTGAAAAATTCAATGATTTTGAGTTCAAAAATATAAAGAAAATAAGAATTAGGAAAAAATTAAAAATAGAGTTTTGCAAATTATACGTTACAAGCATGTCAAAGTATTTAAATTAACATATAACTGTACAGTACATGCATTATTGTTAATCGCTTATATAATGAATGGATAGTTTAGTCTGTTACCTTTTCATTGATCAATAATAATTATTATTAACAGGTACAAAGAGATCAGAAGGATCAGGCCAGAAAATGCAACCTGTTTGAAATACAAACATATATACTGTGTGAGCATGTCTTCAGTATAGGCTTGGCGATTTTCCAAGACATGTTATTGATTTTAATAACAATCCTTAGGAACATATTCAACAGCCTTAATGTTGTTTTTGTGGTAAGCTTTTTATTACAACCTGCTTCCAAGTACAAAAACTTAAGTTACATTTTCCAAAACTGTGTAAGAGCAGAGGTGTAAGAGCAAATTAAAGGAGTGATGACAAAGAGCTCTTAACCTTTTCAAATATAAATAGCTATGTTAACATTCACAAAATATAAAACAAGTCACATAATCTTTGTGGCCCAAACCTGTGTCCTTGTCCATTACTCTAATATTTTGAGGGATACCTGAATACTCTTCCTACTCTTCCACCCGCCCTCCTCCACTCCGGAGGAGGGAGGTCGGTGGGAGGAAGATTACTCTTCCACCCGCCCTCCTCCACTCCGGAGGAGGGAGGTCGGTGGGAGGAAGATTACTCTTCCACCCGCCCTCCTCCACTCCGGAGGAGGGAGGTCGGTGGGAGGAAGATTACTCTTCCTACTCTTCCACCCGCCCTCCTCCACTCCGGAGGAGGGAGGTCGGTGGGAGGAAGATTACTCTTCCACCCGCCCTCCTCCACTCCGGAGGAGGGAGGTCGGTGGGAGGAAGATTACTCTTCCACCCGCCCTCCTCCACTCCGGAGGAGGGAGGTCGGTGGGAGGAAGATTACTCTTCCACCCGCCCTCCTCCACTCCGGAGGAGGGAGGTCGGTGGGAGGAAGATTACTCTTCCACCCGCCCTCCTCCACTCCGGAGGAGGGAGGTCGGTGGGAGGAAGATTACTCTTCCACCCGCCCTCCTCCACTCCGGAGGAGGGAGGTCGGTGGGAGGAAGATTACTCTTCCACCCGCCCTCCTCCACTCCGGAGGAGGGAGGTCGGTGGGAGGAAGATTACTCTTCCACCCGCCCTCCTCCACTCCGGAGGAGGGAGGTCGGTGGGAGGAAGATTACTCTTCCACCCGCCCTCCTCCACTCCGGAGGAGGGAGGTCGGTGGGAGGAAGATTACTCTTCCACCCGCCCTCCTCCACTCCGGAGGAGGGAGGTCGGTGGGAGGAAGATTACTCTTCCACCCGCCCTCCTCCACTCCGGAGGAGGGAGGTCGGTGGGAGGAAGATTACTCTTCCACCCGCCCTCCTCCACTCCGGAGGAGGGAGGTCGGTGGGAGGAAGATTACTCTTCCACCCGCCCTCCTCCACTCCGGAGGAGGGAGGTCGGTGGGAGGAAGATTACTCTTCCACCCGCCCTCCTCCACTCCGGAGGAGGGAGGTCGGTGGGAGGAAGATTACTCTTCCACCCGCCCTCCTCCACTCCGGAGGAGGGAGGTCGGTGGGAGGAAGATTACTCTTCCACCCGCCCTCCTCCACTCCGGAGGAGGGAGGTCGGTGGGAGGAAGATTACTCTTCCACCCGCCCTCCTCCACTCCGGAGGAGGGAGGTCGGTGGGAGGAAGATTACTCTTCCACCCGCCCTCCTCCACTCCGGAGGAGGGAGGTCGGTGGGAGGAAGATTACTCTTCCACCCGCCCTCCTCCACTCCGGAGGAGGGAGGTCGGTGGGAGGAAGATTACTCTTCCACCCGCCCTCCTCCACTCCGGAGGAGGGAGGTCGGTGGGAGGAAGATTACTCTTCCACCCGCCCTCCTCCACTCCGGAGGAGGGAGGTCGGTGGGAGGAAGATTACTCTTCCACCCGCCCTCCTCCACTCCGGAGGAGGGAGGTCGGTGGGAGGAAGATTACTCTTCCACCCGCCCTCCTCCACTCCGGAGGAGGGAGGTCGGTGGGAGGAAGATTACTCTTCCACCCGCCCTCCTCCACTCCGGAGGAGGGAGGTCGGTGGGAGGAAGATTACTCTTCCACCCGCCCTCCTCCACTCCGGAGGAGGGAGGTCGGTGGGAGGAAGATTACTCTTCCACCCGCCCTCCTCCACTCCGGAGGAGGGAGGTCGGTGGGAGGAAGATTACTCTTCCACCCGCCCTCCTCCACTCCGGAGGAGGGAGGTCGGTGGGAGGAAGATTACTCTTCCACCCGCCCTCCTCCACTCCGGAGGAGGGAGGTCGGTGGGAGGAAGATTACTCTTCCACCCGCCCTCCTCCACTCCGGAGGAGGGAGGTCGGTGGGAGGAAGATTACTCTTCCACCCGCCCTCCTCCACTCCGGAGGAGGGAGGTCGGTGGGAGGAAGATTACTCTTCCACCCGCCCTCCTCCACTCCGGAGGAGGGAGGTC
Organism: Micromussa lordhowensis; assembly: GCA_964020085.1. Lineage (NCBI taxonomy): Eukaryota > Metazoa > Cnidaria > Anthozoa > Scleractinia > Lobophylliidae > Micromussa > Micromussa lordhowensis. The sequence continues at coordinate 37,643,060 of OZ026595.1, forward strand.
GGTGGGAGGAAGATTACTCTTCCACCCGCCCTCCTCCACTCCGGAGGAGGGAGGTCGGTGGGAGGAAGATTACTCTTCCACCCGCCCTCCTCCACTCCGGAGGAGGGAGGTCGGTGGGAGGAAGATTACTCTTCCACCCGCCCTCCTCCACTCCGGAGGAGGGAGGTCGGTGGGAGGAAGATTACTCTTCCACCCGCCCTCCTCCACTCCGGAGGAGGGAGGTCGGTGGGAGGAAGATTACTCTTCCACCCGCCCTCCTCCACTCCGGAGGAGGGAGGTCGGTGGGAGGAAGATTACTCTTCCACCCGCCCTCCTCCACTCCGGAGGAGGGAGGTCGGTGGGAGGAAGATTACTCTTCCACCCGCCCTCCTCCACTCCGGAGGAGGGAGGTCGGTGGGAGGAAGATTACTCTTCCACCCGCCCTCCTCCACTCCGGAGGAGGGAGGTCGGTGGGAGGAAGATTACTCTTCCACCCGCCCTCCTCCACTCCGGAGGAGGGAGGTCGGTGGGAGGAAGATTACTCTTCCACCCGCCCTCCTCCACTCCGGAGGAGGGAGGTCGGTGGGAGGAAGATTACTCTTCCACCCGCCCTCCTCCACTCCGGAGGAGGGAGGTCGGTGGGAGGAAGATTACTCTTCCACCCGCCCTCCTCCACTCCGGAGGAGGGAGGTCGGTGGGAGGAAGATTACTCTTCCACCCGCCCTCCTCCACTCCGGAGGAGGGAGGTCGGTGGGAGGAAGATTACTCTTCCACCCGCCCTCCTCCACTCCGGAGGAGGGAGGTCGGTGGGAGGAAGATTACTCTTCCACCATTTTTATTATGAACTTTGCTCCTTTTTATTAGGCAGATTTGATGTTTTTTATGTACAATTTCCTTTTATGTGAACCAGTACATGTATTAGTGTGTTCTTACTAAATTGCAATTTTTGTAATCTTTGAATAAATTGGTATTCATTAAAAATAACCCTTGGATTTGATTTAAATTAGTACTCCCTCAGGAATTAGGACTGTGGATTTAATTGAAATTCATTTTCTTTGGTGGACTACAAACTTAAAATTTAAGCTCGGAACAATCTTGACATGTTAAAAAATGGAATACTCACTACAGGCATTAAATATTAAGCCCAATATACTCTATTCATAAATGGCTGCCAATTGAAAATTGCTTTGTACGCATTTAAATTAGTTTTACTAACATCATTGGAGGGTAAAATTCTTTTCAAACACCAAATTTAAAACGAGGTTAGTAAAGTTAATTTTAAGACGTTCTAAAGAATTTATAACTGGTTTACCATTTATGAAAGTGGTCTGTGTTTTCAGGGAAGAAGGAACACTTTGCATGGGAGTTTCTCTTTCACACCCTTTCTCTCTATAAGAATAGGTGTTATTAAACTTCCTGGCTCAATTTTTCGCCTTAGGGGAGAGCAGGAAATTGCATGGAAGACTTTAGCCAGAACGGGATTAATATCTTGGTATTAGCTTCTGCTTTGAGAATGGGAGCACTGACAAAACTAAACAAAACTTAAATGTTAAAGAAGAGAATGACACAAGTTCATCCGCATTCACCTTCAAGGTTCTGCAGCATATTTGTTTTTTATTGTTTAGATGTTTAGCTATCATTTATTAAGGAAGGTTCTAAGAGCTTATTGGACTCTGGTCTTTAATTTGCTCTTAGCGCCTTCTCTACATCAGTGAAGTTTACTTTCGTTTACTACAAGTGAAGTTTACTTTCGTTTACTGTTTAAGTCTTGCTTCTTTTTTTCTTCTGTACTTCTGGTACATGATTTCAATATCATATATATGATCATGCAGTACTATTAGGATCAAAAGATGAATATATATTTTTCAAGTTTATTGAGTATTTATCTAAAAAGTTTCTGCACTTTCTTGTAGCCAGACCTTTGCTGTGGTGTAAGTGCTATTCACTTTCTTGACTATCTCTCAGCCTACCTGTTGAAAAAATCAAATGTTAATGATACATTAGAACAAGTCAACTAGAATATCCAGCCTCCCAGACCTCACATTGACAATTACTTATTTTTACCTTGTTCAATGCCGGAACTGATATTAACAGTAAATCCTCCACACTGTTTGCCATTCATTGTGTATCTTGTCCAGTATGGGAACATATTTTGTAATTGCCATTTGTATCTTGGCAGGTGTAAGAACTGAGGTAGTAATCCTAATAACGCATGTTGTAATCAGCCATACTGGTGTAAACTCTCAAAATGATTGCCACTCATTATTTTTATCTTGTACAGTGTTTCCTTGTCATTCTTTTGTATCTTGTGAAGACAGAACTGAAATATTAATTCTCCATACTGATTGTCAGTCAATGGTCCAGTATGAGAACTGAAGTAGTAATTCTCCACACTGATTCTCATTCAATTTTATCTTGTCCAGTATCAGAACAGACATTGTAATTTGCCATATTGATTGCCATCATTCATATCTTCTCCAGTATCAGAACTGATATAGTAATTCTCTATACTGATTGTCATTCAATTTTATCTTGTCCAGTATCAGAACTGATATAGTGATTATCATTCAGTTTGTAACATGTCCATTCCCAGGATTGAAACATTAATTCTCCATACTGGTAACCGTTCACTTTAATCTTCTCCAGCTGCAGAACTGAAGTAGTAATTCTCCATGATGATTGTCATTCCATTTGTCTTTTCCAGTGATATTCTATTTTTTTTAAGTGTTTCTGCAGTTGCCTTGTAGCCAGATCTTTGCAGTGGTGTTGTGTTATTGTTAACTTTCTTGACTATCACTCAGACTACCTGTTGAAAGAATGAAATGTTAATGATATATTAGAACATGTCAACTAGAATATCCAGCCTCCCTGGCCTCACCTTCGGTAAATATCGCATATACATCAATTATTATTTTTACCTTGTTCAATGCCGGAATCGATACTAATAGTAAATCCTCCACACTGATTTTACATCTTAATTTGCATCCTGAATAACCCTTAATTGATTTGTATTGTATTCTTTCATTATCACACAAGCCCTATAATTGGTGTGAAGTCTACAAGTCTAGATCTAGAAAGAGTTCTAAGTCCAGCTGAACCCATAATTGCTAATGTAAAAGGGTTATCTCCAACTGTAATTATAATGGTAATACTAATAATGTCTTCATTTAGTTGATCAAAGTACATATACATAAAATAAGTGTTACATTTAATAAAAGATAAAATGGTCTAAAAAGCACTTTTTAAAAAATGTAAAAAGGGTAAAATGATAAAAAGGTAATACTATTTTGCTAATTTATACTTAAAACATAATCAATTGATAAATCTATTTTTATAACTCTTGGTGTTTATATGAAGAAGCTCAGGCTGCTATTAAATCTTTTTAAGTTAGCCTTGGAGATGATTCTTTGACTCAAGGTGACAAATTGTGATACAAAGTTAGTTAGCCACACAGTCATACCATGATCTGATTAGTTCTGATAATTCTCTTGAAAATGCTTGTCAGACCTTGAGCAGCCGCATTTTGAGAATGTCTGAAATAACTTGAGATTTAGTTATATCCAGCTAACACTAAGATAAACGACATTGGCAGTTCCGGTGAGAGTTATGCCGTTCAGTTATTTCCAAGTTTCAGTTTAATGATACTTTTCCACATTAAGAAAACAAAGCAAAAAGATGGTGGGATAGTGGAAGGGCGAGACTTAATTCCCATTCTAGGGCCACTCTAAAGGAAAAACCTAAATTGTGCAAGAAAAAGAGGTTGCTCAAGAACAACTGATTTTAATATCTGATCCCTATAACCATTCTGAACCAAGACAAACAGTTCTTCCTTTGGCAAAAAGGAACAGCATGTTACAGGAAGCTAATGGTACACACTTCGGCCAAATTGGAAAGCAGAAAAAAAGGCGAAAATCTTTAAGCAGATCCTCAAGACTGGAAAACGCAACATGCAGGAAGCCGTTCTCACAGACACACCCCCAGGACATTCTTTGAAGGTTGCATCCAGCTGTGCCCCTAACACCAGATGCTCTTGTCCCATGATCGTCCATGAAGCAAGTGACTATCAACATACTACCCACTGTTGATCAATCCCCAGTGCAATCAAAAGCTGTGCCGCTCTCCTCCACACCCCAGGGTACTCAGCTAAACAGCCTTCGGAATCCAACATAGACCATAACAGAAACAGCCCCAAACTGATGGCAGCACCATTCCAAATACATTAGTGTCCAGTCAACCAAGCCCAACGATATTAAATAGTAAAGAAACAGTGACTTGCCTTCAGTCTGGACCAAATACCCAGTTAGGCCTGAAGCAAACAAACCTAACCAAGATCATTAAATCAGGCTGTATGTTCAAAACAGTTGTGTGCCAAGACCTGTGAACTACTGTTTCAGCCATCAGACTTTATATTCCATGGTGACATCCCAACATAACAATGTCTAAAATCATGTCCTTTGACATCATTGATCTTTTTTTTATTTAATTCAAATCATTTATTGTTTTATACTGCAGACTTAAGACTTTTCATGTTTACTAATGTTATGGCTTCAGGAGAGCTACTTCTGAGCTTTCATATATTGTTGTTATTATATAGAGCTGTATTTGTTTTGCGCTACAATAAATTATTACTTTTCACAAAAAAAAGACAGAAAGGAATATGTTTGGTGTGCAGTGCACCTTGGTAGTTAAAATAAAAGTTTTTTGCTCAACATCACATCAATTTTGATATGTGGCTAAATATCATTTAGGCAAAGCGAGACTAATGAATACAGCCAGTGGTTTTCCCACAACAGTATGTGACCTGTGGGGTGGCCCTCAGGGAATTCACAAGGCAATTTTGTCTCACTGCACTACAAGTGTAGTTCAGTTAGCTGATCTTTGCGGATCATTTGCACAGCTCATGCTAGCGAATCTTTGTGGATTCTAATGCTCCCTCCCTTCCTCTTGGTTTGCTGGTCTCTCGTTAACTATTCGGTCAGCTAAGGCAAGTTCCACTGATATCTTTCTGTCTGATGGTACCAGTTGGTGACTGCTTCTTGGGGTGGTTCTTACTTCCAGGGTTGCCCTGGATACCTCCCTTCAGCATATGACATTTGGCACTCCGCCAACGTTTTAGGCACCAGTTCCCAAGGTCATCTATTTGTTCGAATTTGTGATAAATTTAAAGCTGGTTCCCTGTCACTCCAGGAACTTGTACAGGTTTGATGTCTAAATTGACTTTTATGCACAATTCAATAATGTATTCAATAATGTATTTATTATTATTGTTTACTATTCCAGGAGCTTTAATAGGACTGATCAGGTCCTTATACAGATCTTTATCCTTGTTTGATGCTCAATGTTCAGCTTGATTGTGGAATCCAAACTTGACCCCTTTAAAAGCATGTTTCTGTGGCATAAAATGGTTGCTTAATTGAGGAAGACAGAATCTTCTCAGTGTTCCTTTTCTGCATCGGTTCATAGCGATATTCATAACTTTCAGACAAGCCACTCCCATCACACAACACAACAAACTGCAGTCCAGTCCATCTAGCCTCTACCATGTTTAATCTTCAGTAGTATTTCATTCTTACAGAGTAATTTTAAAATTCTATTTTGTCTCCAAGTTTGATTTCTGTTTCAATTTAGGCATGATGTAAGATTGTTGTTTTTCTTAAAAGTAATGTTACCAGGTTATTTGAAAACTACCATTCCTTGCACTGAGGCCTTGCATTCATGTATTCAAGCATACAATTCATGGTTATGTGTAGATTTGCACACTGTGTGATCCCTGCTTTGCAGAGGCCTTTATACAGCTTTAGACTATGTGGCCTAACCATCCCTCATATTTCACTTTCATGCAACCCAGCAAATTGATTAAAGGTCTCAATAGGCAACACTTCAAATCTGGATATAAAGTCATTGAGTCGACAACAGATTCACCAACATGCAGAGAGTATTTTTCTTGAAAAATGAATCTCCTAATTAGGCTAGATTGCCTACAATTTAGAGCTGCAAGAAGAATTTTATTAATGATTTGATGTGATTATTGTTACATGTAGTTGTGCATACTTCTCTAGGTTGTTACATTGTATAAGTTCAAGTCTGGATATAAAGTCATTGAGTCGACAACAGATTCACCAACATGCAGAGAGTATTTTTGCTTGAAAAATGAATCTCCTAATTAGGCTAGATTGCCTACAATTTAGAGCTGCAAGAAGAATTTTATTAATTATTTGATGTGATTATTGTTACATATAATTGTGCATACCTCTCTAGGTTGTTACATTGTACAAGTTCAAATGGTTTTTTAATACCCTTTGTATACTGACAAAGAGGTCTCATAGAAACATGTAACTATAAACTATTACAAGTCAAAAACCATTGTCATTGTTTTTAAAACATTGCATTCAGTTTAGTAATACATGTACATGTACATTGATTCAAACATTATATCAATGATATTGACTCAACAGTTTATTGAATTGCACTGAACTCTTGGATCAGTTTAAGAGCATTACAGTTCTAAGAGCAGTGTGTAATGACTCATGACAGACAAAACCAAGACACTCCAAACTGATAACTTGATAATATGAGGCCAATACATATTAGCACCATAAATGCAAGAAAATGAATGTCACCAAGTTGCAATTGGTTTTCCTTGGGTAACTAATTGCTCATAACTGTGAAATGATAACATGGATGATAACATATATTATTTTGAAATCAATACTCTCTATCATCTCTCTATAAATGTTTAAAAAAAATAGACTACAAGGCATTTTTATCATTCAATCCTTATGACCTTGTAAACATCTGTTTAGTGTACCCTTTCGAAGCAACAATTAGCTTTTTGTTGAATGATCAAGGAAAGGGGTACATTTTAGCACCTGGTGCACTGCAGGTGTTAAAATATACCCCTTAAAATGTGTTATCAATGAAAAAGCAAAATGAACAAAACTGACAGCATTAACTTCATCTTACTTGAAATGTAATCTACCTCAACCCAAACCATGTATTTACACCCTGTATTCTGACATGACACGTGGTGTCATGATGCTGAGCTCCCAAGGGCTGGTTGATTCATTTTGTATCAACTTGAAGCTGTTGTACTGTCCTAACAATCCACAAGCTGCACCACCACTTGCAGTCTTCTAATAACATCGTCACTCGTCCCATCCCGTGTAGTTGAATTCCTCAAGCTTCATATAGTTGTCATGAATCATACCTGTATTAGAATACCTCAAAGAATACTTCATATTAAGTTCCATGCTCCATACTAAAAATGCAAAGTATTAACATGTGTCACAATCACAAATGTATACAATAGAAAATTAATAACAATATTTCACTTTTTGGATTTCAAAGCTGGAACTACATAAACAGGTTGAAAGGCAGAACTTTTTCTTTAGCACATGTTGTAAGATTATACACTGACAAAATGTGTTGACTGAAAAATAATTATCGTTTTGCTTATTGAGTAATGCAAAATTCTGGTTGGTATGACATTGCAAGTCATGAGAGTTAAATGCACTCCTCAAGATGTAGTAACTACAGAGCTCTGATTTCAAATTGCATTCTCCACTCAATAATATCACCGTGTTAAGTGATCAACCTGATCAAGCACAGACTTTAACTATGAGCAAAGTATCCACCATAAGGTAAAGTAAAGGTAGGTAAAGTCTGTATATGAGCCAAGTGGAGCTTATCCCGGTTTCCGTGGCATGAAGCGACTACGAATATTTCTACTTCCCCCTGGATGGGATGCCAGTCCATCGCAGGGTTACCCCCAGCATTAAATTCGCCGGTACCCATTTATACGCCTGGGTGGAGAGAGGCACCGTGAGAGTAAAGTGTCTTGCCTAAGCAGGGTCCGAAATTAACTTTTTTCTAAGGGAGCCAATTGGCGACTAACCTAAAAATTTTGGTCGCCAAATGGAAGGGTTTGGTTGCCAATGACAAGTGTTATTTTTTTGGTTTGGTTGTATTAATTTTTCGTTTTAATCCAATAGTTTTAATTTACATTAATTTATAGTAAAAGCACAAAATTTAAACTTTCCTTCACTATAATTAAACAAAATGTTTCTATTTAACACAATATTATTACATACAGCTATTAAAGGAGAGACTCACAACAGGCGTGTAACGATAATCCTACATCTCAATGAGCGTGTTTGTCAACGTTCATGCGAAGGCTTCGGATTTCTTTTTCTTATTATTTCCATTTAGCAGGAACTATACTGGTCTCCTGTAAAGTTCTGTGTACTAGACATATGGGGGCCCTCTTTCAATACTTAGATTTAATCAAGTGTGCAACTCAAGTATCTGTTCTTCTCTGAAACGCAACGAAAACGCAACCAAGCCAACTCGATTGCACGGAAGCAGCTCTTGGCTTCTGGTTGGATAATGACTGCAAGACTGTTCATTAGTTAAAAGTGGCCATACTTTACTGGCATTTACTCGTGTTTACTGGTATTTAGGTAAAGTATTAGAAAATTTTAAGCGCGCGTGTTTCGGCTGACGCTTTATTTGTCACGACTCGTCACGATTTTCGCCAAGTCATGTTTTCGCCCGCGATATCAGAATTGTGAGAAGCTGCTGAAACAATATGGCGCCGGGTAATTATGGCGATCATTAAATCGTCGCTTTGTTTTACTACAATTCTCCACAGCAGCTTTATGCTTTCTTTTAAAAAAAGCCCATTTACCTTGGAATTTAAAATGCCGAGGGGACAAAAGGTTAGTCGCCTGCTGGCGACCAGTTCTAAATTTCTGGTCGCCAACTCTCAATTTTTGGTCGCATTGGCCACCAGTCAGTCGCAATGTCGGACCCTGCTAAGAACACAACGCAATATCCCCGGCCAGGGCTTGAACCCGGAGCACTCGCTCCGGAGTCAAGCGCACTAACCATGAGGCCACCGCACCTCCACCATAACAATACATGTAAATCTGGACTGCACAAACTTCAAGTTTTACTGGTTTAGAGGTTTTCTGTTTCTCGCTGCTATCCAAAACATAAATCCACCCAATGAAGTGAAAGCTAAAACATTGACTTTAGATTTTAGCTATGGCCAACAAAGCTGCTGGGAGATATGACTATGCTGGGAGATATGACTAAATATTTTTTTTTAATTTTGCCCTTAGTCTAATTAGCTTTCATTAACTTTTCAAGGTCTAATGACATGGTAAAACTGCACGATTTTTATGCGGAAAAACCTTACTTTTTCATCTTTCAAAAGTACCATCACTGGGTATACAGTGTATAGACAAATTAATTGTGAAAGCTGGGAAAGGACTATACTTACGCCTTCCCTACTGTAAGTCCTAAGTCAATTCACTTCCAGCTGCGCTAGCATCAATAAACTACATGTATATAGGCAGCTTACATTTGGCTACTTGAATATCCAAATTGATGTATAGCCTGGCTTTGAGATATTGAATCAAAATTCTTCATGGTTTAAAGGTGTCATCACAAGTGTGCACTGTTAACAATACCCTTTTTGCCAATGTTGGGAGGGGGAAGTTGGGGTTGTGTGGGGTGGGGAGGTGATGGCCTAGTGGTTGGTCAGTTGGACTCTGGATCAATAGGTCCAAAATGGAGTCCAAGCTAGAGTTGCTGTATCATGTTCTTATGCAAGACACTTGACTCTCCCACTACCTCTCCCCTCCAAGGAGTGGAAATGGTACTGACTGATTGTAAGGGCAACCTGACAAAAAACAAGGGGTAACCTGTGAAAGACTAGAATCCCATCCAGAAAGAGAGTGACAATACCCCTAGGCACTACATGTTACAGAGATCAGAGTTAAGCACCAGCAGTAATGAGCCATCTGCCTTTGTAACAACAATTATTACTTTTGATATTTCAATGACACATCTGATAGGGATGAAACTCAGCTTTTGATTTTTGTTGAAAATTAGAAAAATAAGGCATTCCATGCCCAGTAGAAATAATGTTACATGTTCCAGGCCATAATGACAGTAGGTGGAATGGAGAGCGAGTCATGATAAGTGACATTTCCTTCATGTCAGAGACATTTCTGTCCTTCGAGCATTCAGTTCAAGATGCTCAAGTGTATCTCTTGCAGGAACTACAGTGCAAGGATTGTCTGGCTGTGATGAAGCAAAATCATCCATGCATTCAAGAGAAGTACCAGGTGATGAGCTGACACATCTTGATGAAGCGCCCAACAGCAATTGCATGAACTGAGGAGGATTCAGGTTGTCTGCCCAAAAGTGTCATGGCAAAAAAGATGTCGCACATGCACCCCTGCCACGCGCGCCACAACCTTTGCCTCCAACCATGCGCTCCGCCACGCCATCACCACATCTGCATTGCCTCCACCTTTGCTGCTGCAACACCTTTGTGCAAAAGCATGGTGAATCCTCTCCAGCTCATGCAACTTATGTAAGCTGCTTCTTCATTAAGGTTCTTTACAGTTCATTGCTTGAAACATCTCCTAAATACATGGAAGATGATGCTTCGTCTCAACTAGAAAATCCTTGCATTGTAGTTCCTACAAGAAATACACTTGAACAATCTTGGGCTAAATGCCAAAAGTCTCTGAAAGGAGAAAAGGATCACCAACTATGACTTACTTTCCACCCCATCTGCTGCTCTGTTATGGCATAAAATATGTGACATCATCCCAACCAAGCATGCAAAAGCCAATACGTCATTTTCACAATTTTCAACAGCCAATCAGAAGCTGGGCATCATCCAAATAAGGTGCGTCATCTGAATATCAAGCACAAATAACTGTTGTTTTATACGGTAACCCATCTTTTTCCTATAACAAAAAGATTTATTCAGAGGTCTGAGCCCTAACCTTGGTGACCACAATAACATGTGCTAACCATATCACTGCTAAAGAATTGTCCTTCTCACTGTGGATTCCTGAATTAACCTGGCTGTACAACCAAACTCAAGAGGTACCATTCCCTGATTTCCCCACCCCATTATACAATCCACTACTGCCCTGGTTTCATTCTGCCATTCCACATTTTCAGTCATCTATTGCATAACTGCTTGCTAAAAGTGCTTGTTAACAAATGCCCTTTCCCTCCCTCACTTAAAAGTTTGGTCGTATATCCAGTGAAGGGTGTTGGACTTAAATGGTGAAAGGTTTGTTTCACACAGGATACCAAATCCCCCCTCCAGTCTAAGAATGTGCTAAGAATGGGCACATTCCAGTGATGCTTCACTGGCTAGTGGGCACTTAGGTCAGTTCCATTCCCAAGGGATCAGAGAAGTCAAATGGTTCATCAGTACAGGTGCTCAACTCCAGTTTCTGTGACATGATGTGTCCAGGAGTGTTGTCCCTCACTAATTGGCCAGTACCATTTACACTCTTGGGTGGAGAGAGACATTGTGAGGGTGAGGCGTCGTGCCCGAGAACATGACATAGCGACCCCAGTTTGGCTCCATTTTGGACCTATTGATCCAGAGTCCAACGAACTAACTACTAGACCATGAACTCTCCACCCCAACACAACCTCCCACTAACCCCTCCAAAAATTGGCAAAAAAGGTGTTGTTAACAGTACACACTTGCAATGAGACCTTTAACTTAGGTAGTCTGATTCAACATATCAAAGACAAGGCATACATCAATTTGGA
>OZ026595.1:37664633-37777133 GCA_964020085.1 Micromussa lordhowensis
CTGTCTGACAGGTATCCGGACGTTTCGTACCCACGCAAGGTTCGTACTCAGGCAATTCGTACCCAGTTAAGCAGATGTTAAAAATTTTGTCAAACTTTTTTCAGCGTGTTAACCGTTGTCTGTTCTCGAAAGCGTATCTCAACGGGAGTTCTTTAAAGAGAAAATCATGAAAATCGCTTAAGAGTGCTTTTAATTTGGATGGAACTTTAAAACTCTTTACTGTCAGGTGAAAACACGTTTTAGTCAAAGTTTGACCTTGAACTCGATAAATAGAATCTGTTTACTTGTCCGGGTTAAAAATACCCTGGGAGCTAGAGGGTTTTTTCCAAGGTTGGAGAGAACGCCGCAGCTGATTTCCCTGTCGTAAACGGTCGATGCCATTTTCGTAAACGGTTTATGCCATTTTTAACGGTCGATGCCATTTTCGTAATTGGTTGATGCCATATCTGCTTTAGTTTAGGCCTGGACAAGGTAGAAACTGGTATAATTTGTTGATGGAGTAAAATGCACTCACCAAATGCTTAATTGTTCATATTCACACTGGTTTGCTTGCGGTTAGCTCTTATTTGATGTTTGGGGCAACTCTATTATTAATGTTTAAGAATGTCACGTTTTATAATTAAATTTTGGGGAAATTTGGCGGATCAAGCTGGTAGTGTAGTGGTATAAGAGGGATGTCAGGAAAAAGAGGTTCCGGGTTCGATACTAGGTGGTTACCTGAACTCTGTAATAATTCGGCGAGTTTTCAACAACTTCCACTTGAAAATGATGTCAAAGCGACATCGAAAGGTTGTGTTCTCGCCAATTTTTATTCTTCTTTCGCAAACGAGCCACAAAGACGAGGTACTATTAAAATTTAATTGTTCAGCTAATTGTCGCGACGTTAAATAAATTACTACTATTACTATCGATATTTGGGATAAATTGATCCGCTTCCAACCAATCAGAAGCGCGTATTTGCCATAGCAGAATTTGTCTTTCTAAATTAAGTATCATTCGAATAAAGATCATTTATAGATATTCAGTTTCTGAATTTTGGTTGGAAAGGTTATCAAGTCGTGAGTTTCACGCTATACAATTACATTAAGGGTCTTTCACACTTTTGGCTACTTCTCTCGTCGGACATCTACATTCCATGGCTTTGGTTTTCTGTTATTATAAAAAACTGACCCCATCATAACATTGTCAAAGTATTCTATGACTGAACTCGCCTACTCCGGCAAAGTGGATAATTCCACGTTGTCGTGCGTCTGTTTACAAATTGATCGCAAGGATATCAAAATCACAGTGATATATATCAAAATGTGGTAACAACGAAAAGTGTCACAAGGGGCGATTATCCTGTGTTTTTTTGTGCGTTCCGTTTGATTGACGCAATTATCCTTTTAACACAAAGATCTCTGTTCGTCGTCGGAGACTTTATTTATATGGATGGCAATCGATGCTGTACCACAAAAAACACGACTTCACTCTCCATGCGACATTGGGTAGCAAATCAGAGCAACAAATGCATCTCCACAACACGTGGCACCTCCCATCTTCATATCACGTGACATGGTACGTGGTTTTAAGTTCTTTTTTACACTGGCGTCTTTTCCTTTAAACGTTATGTGTCTTTTGGTGCGACGGCCACAAAGTATGGGATATAGGCCAGTAGTTCCACACCACTGATAGAGTCGTCTTTAGACTGGACATGAAACGGAAACGAAATCATGTTACATCATAATTATTCTTTGTTCTTCGTCCATTTCAATTTCAGAATGAAAACAATTTCAGAATGAAAAGATAACAAACAGCGGTTACAAACATTACTAATAGGCAACGCATGGTCTAAAAAACCTTAATGTTTAGACCATGCGTTATGTATTGGTAATGTTTGTAACCGCTGTTTGTTTTCTTTTCCTTCTTAAATCATAGTTCACTGCGAGTAGACCGTTGCCATTCATTAGATAGACAACATTAACCTTACAGCCAACTTCGATTCGGCCTCAGTTCACATGTACATTGGATTCTAGTATTTGGCAATCGTTCTCGTCTAGGGTTTCACACATTATGCTCCAATTTTTCATTACTGTGCTAATGATTGATGCTCAAAATATCTTACTATTATGCTTGGAAGGCGTCACTATTATGCTCCATAATGCTTACATAAAACAGCTCATATTCACCCTTAACGCTTGTTTTATTGAAGCATGAGCTAAGTTATTGCAAAATGAGGGTTCTAGTTATGAAACACCTCGCTCTTATCCAGCAGATAAGGATTGAACTAGCACAACCTGTTGGCATGTGCTGAGTGTGTATTGTGCAATCAAGTGACTAGGGCCCAGATTTCTCTGTCTGCCCAAGGCCCCCAACCATCAGCCAGTTTTCGTCACTATCATTATAGCATAATGCTTGAATTTTTGCCTCACTACTAATCTCAAAATAATAGGGACCCTTAGATCAGAGGACGAGGACGACTACGAGTACGGGTTTCCTGTTCTGAGCACGCGCACTTCGAAAAATGTCGGCCTCCAAACCTTATGCGCATGCTCAGTACGGAAAACTCGTAGTCGTCCTCGTCCTCCGATCTCAAGGTCCCTAATGCCGGCATAAGGTGTAAAGCTTTATAAATCTCGTCCCTAGAACCATTCGATTCCCAGCCGGACCAAGGAGAAGGGACTTAGCAGGAGAATGCGCGATAGGGATGCTGCAATGCTTATTTTAGTTGCTAATAAATGGTAGTTGCTACATATGTCTTACCTTGCCCAAATTACGAAGAATTTTCTCGATGATTAACGAGTTCGGATGAACGTTGATAATAGAAGCCAACATGTCCTAGGAAGAGAAAAAAAGAGACATCAGAAGATGAAATGGAGATTTTTCCCCATAAGAGAAAGTGTTGGACAAAATGTGCACGTCCTTTTTTGGTCAAAAAATGTTCACCTGAAATGACTGCATGTCGATGATACCACTCTGAGTTTTGTCTTCTTTACTGAACGATTCCTGGAAAAGAAGAAACTACAAATTTTACGCTGTTGTATCGAGTGAACTTTTGCGACTCGGCAACATTTCAGGATAATTACACGGAGTACTCTAACGGCACACTGCAACACTTCGATTTTGATTGGTAGATCTCATGACTTGCCAAGAGCTGATTTTCAATACAAAGCGGTACAGAGAGTTTAAAAATTTTGTATATAACTGATTGTAATGTACTCGCCCTTGAAAAGAATCAGGAACTGAAGACCAATGGCTACGGAAAAGGCAAAGGACAACTATACTTCAGGAACGGTCCTGATTTGCAAACTAACTTCCACCCCCCTCATCTGTATACGTATTGTAAACAAAGGGAAAAGAGACAAATTCTTTACCATAAAAGTACTGAGCCAAAAATCCATTGCCGAAGAGTCCAAGTTGCTAAAGGCATTTGAAATCATCGGGCTGAGGAGTAAAAAGAACAAGAAAGATCGAGACATCGCACATTCATGTTACTCTATTATTTTTAGTCTTTAACTTAATAGATTCTGGATTATTTTGGGGAGGTACGTTGACAAAAACGTAGACTTTCTAAATGTGTTCCATAAGATAAGTTAGTTTCATCGATTTGATTTCCTCGTAACTCGACAAAGCGTCAATGGTCGAGTTGGTGCAACACCAAAAACAACTACGCAGTGATCTCCAAAAAGATGGACAAATCACTTTCGGTTACCGGTAAGACCGCATACCGATTATTCTGGCGGCGTTTCTCCCGAAAAACGCCAAACAGGCCGTGAGAGACGAGAAACGGCCGTATTCGCAAGCTATAGACCAATCAGAGTGGAACAAAATTTGATTCGCAGCGAATGCTACATCTACTTATGACACACTATACACAACCCCGGGGGACCCCATATAAAAGGAACAGGGTGCTTGTCGGAACGTTTGAAAAGAACCCCTAAGAGGTACCAATATCCTGTTTTCTGGCGCTGACTTGAAATTATTTTCACCCTTAAGAGTTACCGATTCTAAAACAACACAACATCCCCTGTCATTTTTTTTTTCGGGTCAGTACCCTAAAAGGTGCCGCAAAAGCTCCCGCTTTGGACCTGTTGAGGCTGAACAACATAACAGGTACCCCTCCTCCTCCCCGGAATACTATACAGCCATGATCTTAGGGTAATTGTATTCACCTTGACTTTTCCAAAAGATCACACATCTGATGAGCGGCAGTGAACTCTTCCAGACCAAAGTAGGTGCTTTCACAGGCCATGTTGTAAATCTAAGAGGACCAGAAAAGATACGTCTTCAACTGAAAACTCCACGGGAAAACATGGATGAAAACAGAGTAAAAAAGATTGCATGAATCACCTTTTTCAGATAATTTATTTGATGTCTTGTTAAATGCGGTGGAAGGCTTTTCTTTAGTTCATTGAATGATACGTGTCTGCAAAAAATAAATACATCAAAATCAAATTTGTTACTCATTCTACTGAAAAAGCAAGTAACATGTTACAATAACAAAAACAGAAAATATCTTTAAGTTAACACGTTGAGAACAATTGCATTAGAAGACGAACTTGATAAAGCACTAAATAATTGATTTATTCTCTTACCCATCACAATCGGTGTCCAATTTTCTAAAAACTTGAGATAAGGACGACAGATCTACTTGTTGTTCAGACGAAACCTGCGATCCACAAGAAACACAGAATATTCCTTGACTGCGCGTTGATACGCGTTTGATTGAGGACCAATCACATACCAAAGTCTTAGTGTTAAGGCACCTCCTCCAAATAATGATTATAGCACATAAGTGAATATCATACAGAGCGGTTTTCAATTGAGCGTCATAAAGCCAAAACCAAACCAATTACTTACCAATAGACCAATTTCGATGTATAAGTAAAAAGTGCAGCTATTCCCCAGAGCCTCGTACTGAGGTCTATTGTTTTTAGGCTGAATTTTAATTTTAGTAAAACCAAAACCAAAGTAATTGCCTGATTACTTTCGACACTCAATATAAAATCGCTCTAATATAGTTATTGTATTATATTTAATTGTTGTGGTTATTTCACAAATGTAAGACATCAACGCTTCTCGATTAAAAAAATTCTCAAATCTGGCATTCTGCTTTTATACATGCATCTTTGTTAGCCTCGCAGGAAACAAAGTATTTCTGGCTCTCTAGGTTACTTGCGATTGTATACTACTGGCATAGAGGCAGGTCCTCAGAAAGTCCAACCTTTAAAAGCCTGGGCGTGACAGACCGTTGTGCGTCACATGACGTTACAGTTCGTAAGGATGTCACTGACATGACATCTACACGATTCGGCTGGTCCTGGAGTTCTCTGAAACACAAATTGAGAAAGGAAGTTTGATAAATTGCAAGGATACTGATAGCATTTTTAGGTAAGCGATCAGGGTGATCAGAAACATTTTCTAGAGCAGATTACCAGTATTGTAAAAATAGTATATATTCATGAATGCATGCTATTCTTTTTAAGGATGGTGCCCTCTAAATGCAAAGGTCTTTTCGCCAGATTAAGACTATATGGATGAAGTAGGTCTATCGGAATGAACAAAGCAAACGGGGGGGGGGGGGGGGGGGTTGCCACACATTTTTCCGAGATAAGTGGCCTAGAATCTCGAAAAAATGCTGATGTCAGCACCTTTATGACAAAGAAGGAAAAGATATTGCAGGTGCTGAAATATACTGAAACTGACTGATTAACATTACCTGTCATCAATATATTCAATCTCCATGCTGTCGATAACTTCTTTGTCATCTTCCACATGCAGGCTTTGACTGACATTTTCAATGTAAATCATGACTTCATCTGGTTTCTCTTTTGTTGGACTGTCAGCAATGGGAACCTGCACTGTACTAGCAATATCCTTCACTCTTAACGGCGATTTGGGGCGTTTCTCAATCTGTTCAGCTGTTTTAGGAGTGGCCTTCTTTATTCTTTTTCTTTGTTCTTGTAGACTGCTGTTACTGTCTGATGCAAGTGCATTTATCGCTTTGCACTAAAATAACAAAAAAATCAATCAATCAAAAACCCTAAACCATAAACAAGCTTGGACGGGCCGTTTAGCTCTGTCTATGACAATAAGTCAAAAACATTCCGTTTTATAATAAGTTTTCTTTTCTAGTTTTTAGCCTTGTATGTATACGTTTTTTGTCAATTAACAAACATTCATGTGAAGACTGGAAAAGCGCTCAGAATGAATAGAAAACAATTTTATGTTAACTACTACAACCATATTCTTTTCTTCTTACTGCTTGAGCATTTTTTAAACATAACTCCTGCCCTATTCCACATTTTTATACAGACTGGAAAATGGGTGGTTTTCATGAATATGGTAGAACTGAGAGACAAAGATGCTGTATCATTGAAAAAACTATATATTATATTACCTTTCTCTTTGGCTGTAGATAATTACCTGTTCATCAAGATAAAATAAATGGAAAGTAAGGATAGGTAGACATGGCAAATTTATGATAAGAAACCAATATACATGTACTCTTGGTAAATGAAGAGTTTTTAAAAGGAAAATAAATTCCCTAAAAACGCAAGACATGTTGCTAGCATACCATTGAGTTTTGGCTGCTGTCGAGGAGGAGGCCTGTCAGTTGGCTTAACTGTTTTCTCATTATTGCATCCTTCCTTTCTTTCTTTGTACACTCGCTGTAAAATATTGTCACAAGTCAGACAATCAATCAATCAAGTGATTGAATCGATCATTCAAAACTTAGCCCAATGAGAAATAGTGTGTCACGTTTTCTTTTCATATTTCTTAAGTGCCAGGTCTTGAATAAAACGTCTATGTAGTCTCCAAGAAAGGGTTTAAACAAAACCTGTCAAGGTATAATGGGCTTTAAATATGATATGCTTAAAAAACACCAGTTACATATAGTTAATTCCTGAGGGCATTTAATTACGAATGTATGTGGCTCTAGATATAAGGAAACTTATTTCACAATAACTTGGATAAAATGTCTTATCAAATATTATTGTATTACGTTTATATGTCTTTCAGGTTTTGGGGAACCCTTGCCCTTTTTCATAGTCAGCAAGACACTTGGGACTGTCTATTAATGTCTTACAAATATCTGGAGATTTCTAACAGTTAAGAAACCAGGAATTTCTAGGAATTCATATGAAACTCTAACTCTCTTAGCCTAGGAGTTCCCAGAAAACATTACCTTGTAGTATGAATGTCTGAATGAAATTCACCAGGGAAAAACAATTTACAGGCCTCTGAATCAAAACATTCAGGTTCAAACCTGCTCAGTGTCTTGATGACATACATGTATCCTCAATACCTCTACCCACCAAGGTGGAAAAACGATTTCTGGAAAACTGTTTGATCAATTTTCAAAAACGAAACTGTTGGGTAAGCTGCACTGAACTAGCCATTCATGCAGGGGGGGGGGGGAAGATATACTATCACCGCTGATTACTTTATTCTAAAGAAATCAACATAATGGCTCCTTGCAGGGGTTTCATTAAAGGTCCTGGCACAAGGCAAATTGACCAGCTGTGGGGACAATTTTGTCCACCTGGTTTGACCATCTAGAGGTAGGTTTTTTTTCTTCAGTTGTAAAGAAGTTCAGTTCAAAAAGGTTTGCCCGCCTGTGTAAACCAGTTGCTCTCCTGCTGAAAGGTTACATATGAATAAATTTCAAAACCCCTAGGAGTACCAGTTCAACACGACAAAACAACTTTATTATATTATATTATAGACTTACATGTACATTAGACAGCACTGGCAAATGGTCTTGTATAAAATCTTGATATATTATTTCTTACCTCCTTTCTAAAACTTTCTGAGGACCTAGATTTAAGTGTCGTTCGTTTTTCACTGTCTTGTTGTTTATGGTGTCGGCAACAGCACCGCGAGTGTATTGCAATGCCTTCTGGCTTACTAGAAACCACTTTTGGTGGGTGAGGTGGGGTTGGCGCAGCTTGAGTACGTGGAAATATGGCTGTAGACACGTCTTTACTTGAAGGAACAAGACCACCACTTGAAACAGCAGGTATTCTATACCTGGAAAAATGTATAAGGGCTACTGATATCAAGTAATCAACACATTCTGACACCAGATAACAAGCTGGTTTTTAAAAGAGATCAATTGGACACTACATGTAGGACATATTTCACCTTTTTGATCGGGTCAGGCTAAATTGCGTGGGTGGGTGTTTCGTGGGTGGTGGGTCGTGGGTCGTGGGTCGTGAGTGGTGGGTTGTGGGTCGTGGGTCGTGGGTCGTGGGTCGTGGGTCGTGGGTCGTGGGTCGTGTTTGCTTGAAGATAAAAAAAAAAGTATATTAGCTCCCTCAGTGCTCTGTCCAAATTTGCAATTGCCCGCTCACGAATTAAAACATCTGATCATTTGAAAACGAACTTGATCAAGTTCACATTTGTGAACGGCCTAGTTACCATTTTTGAGGGATTTTCTTATACTTTATTTCAAGTTCTTCTAAAATAACCAAGTTTCATGGACTGAAACACGACAATTTTATTTATCTATTGTGTATCGTGTTTTTTAATTTATTTTGTTTTGGTAACCAATACAAATACCGCTACGAGTTTACTTTTGAATTGATCGTCGGGAACTAGGACCCATCTAAGATATGAATGTTATACTACAGATCTAAGGTATGAATGTTATACTACAGATCTAAAGTATGGATGTTATACTACAGATCTAAGGTATGAATGTTATACTACAGATCTAAAGTATGGATGTTATACTACAGATCTAAGGTATGGATGTTATACTACAGATCTAAAGTATGGATGTTATACTACAGATCTAAGGTATGGATGTTATACTACAGATCTAAGGTATGGATGTTATACTACAGATCTAAGGTATGGATGTTATACTACAAATCTAAAGTATGGATGTTATACTACAGATCTAAAGTATGGATGTTATACTACAGACCTACGGTATGGATGTTATACTACAGATCTCAGTAAGGTATGGATGTTATACTACAGATCTAAGGTATGGATGTTATACTACAGATCTAAAGTATGGATGTTATACTACAGATCTAAAGTATGGATGTTATACTACAGATCTAAAGTATGGATGTTATACTACAGATCTACGGTATGGATGTTATACTACAGATCTCAGCAAG
This sequence comes from Micromussa lordhowensis, assembly GCA_964020085.1. Classification (NCBI taxonomy): domain Eukaryota; kingdom Metazoa; phylum Cnidaria; class Anthozoa; order Scleractinia; family Lobophylliidae; genus Micromussa; species Micromussa lordhowensis. The sequence goes on from OZ026595.1 coordinate 37,673,750, forward strand.
GTATGGATGTTATACTACAGATCTAAGGTATGGATGTTATACTACAGTTATAAAGTATGGATGTTATACTACAGATCTAAAGTATGGATGTTACACTACAGATCTAAGGTATGGATGTTATACTACAGATCTCCGTAAGGTATGGATGTTATACTACAGATCTAAGGTACATGTATGGATGTTATACCACAGATCTACGGTATGGATGTTATACCTTCAAGGTATGGAAGTTATACCTCATATCAGTTTGGAGTTTTTAGTTTTTGTAATCGGAAGCTCATGCACATGGATATAATTTTCTTTTAACTGTATTTACAAAAAACGTTTATGAAAATGACAAGACGTTTTTGAAACTTAAACTAGATTCTGAGGTAGAAATAAATGGTATGTTTCTATACGAGACAGCGTTCAAGGATGTGATCCTTTGGGTACCTCCCTAAGATGGTTTGCCACAATTGAGAGGAGACAATACAGTGTCCAGGGGCCTTTAGAGCTATGGCATATGGATGGGAACCATAAGCTGATCAGGTGAATGTGCAGTACATTATATGACCAAAAATGCAGTTTTTCTCCGAGGCATTTCCAAGGTTTATAATCAAAGGCAACTGTTCTGTTCATGCTTTTTACTGACCGACCCAGATGCAAATACCAGAGAAAGTGAGGGAAAATAGTAGTCTTGATGGGAATATTTTCCAAGTTATCCCAAACTTGCTCCGTTGTTTGTATCAGGAGGTGACCATTTTCCAAACAAACAAAATGCAGAGAAATGTCATACAGGTAGCCAAGTTTGCATACCCCATAGAAAACCCACTGACCTTGTGTATTTTTCAAACAAAACTTGGTATGTTATTCTAAAGTTGCTGCACATACAAGAGAATATAGACTAGAACACCAACAGTGTTAGGGGAAGTAGTCCACAGTGAAAGTTCGCTTCCCTCACCTTGTTCTGGCGGATCAAAGACTTGTGTGAAAAAAAATTACGTTATAATTATTCATTTTCATAGGTGGCGAATGGTTGTGCATGGTGCAATTGATGGATACTCTTGTTTGGTTGTCTTTCTTCATTGTTCAAATAACAATCGTGCTGAAACAGTGCTACAGTTGTTTATGAAAGCAGTTACCGAGTTTGGCTTGCCATCTTGATTGCGGACTGATAAAGGTGGTGAGAACACGGCAGCTGCTTTGTATATGCTGCAACATCCTTTGAAAGGAACTGGACGAGGGAGTGTGATAGCTGGCAGTAGCACCCACAACCAAAGGATCGAGAGGCTGTGGAGGGATGTTTTTAGTGGTGTCTTGTGTTTGTATCAAACACTATTTTATCATCTTGAAGAACAAGGTGTTCTTGACCCACTAAATGAGGTTGATCTGCTTGCTCTTCACACAGTATTTTTACCTTGTGTTAACCGTCACCTGGACATTTGGAAAGGAGGTTGGAACAATCATAGCATGAGAACTGCAGGAAGCCTTTCTCCTCTCCAGCAGTTTGTCAGTGGGATGCTACAGTAGTTACGTGGTTCTGGTTTGGAAGTAGCCAAGGAAATGTTTTGTCAACTAGATGAGGCAAGTACATGTAACAAAGAATGTTGTCTATGTATTTAACAAGTACAGACTCTTCATAAACTTGAAATAGGAAGATCCCAATTTATGATGAAAACAGTATTTTTGGAGATGTTTTTATATTATTTGAATTATTATTCAACAGGAAGAAGTCTCCTCATATGGCATCGACTGGGATGGACCCATTCCCAATGAGTCTTCTCCCAGTAGTAGGGAAAGGCCGGTACTGCAGAGGGGACACAGGGACACAGTGACGTCACAATACCCTAAGGGGTTGACGTCATCAAAAATGATGACATCATAATCTAAAAATAAAATAGTGACATCATCGGATGGGGTTCTGCAACAGGGACACAGGGACACAATGACGTCACAATACCTTAAGGGGTTGACGTCATCGAAAATGATGACATCATAATCTAAAAATAGAATAGTGACATTATAGGGATGGGGTGTCATTGGAAGTATTACGTCATAATCTTAAAATGGGTAGAATGATGTCATAGAATTATTTTTAGTACCAGAGGTCATGTGATTTTTTCATTAAGTGTTTTTAATAAAGTTCATGATGTGAAATGATGTATGACCATTGTTCTATTCAATTACTTTCTGCTATTTAACGTATTAGATCTGTACAGTGCTGAGAACTTTATTTCACTTGTATTCATACAAGACGGAGGAAAGAACTGTGGTGGCTTTCAAAGGAGGTCATGTTGAAAAAGACTTGTTAAACAAACTGAACATTCCTTGTCTCGATTTAGAAACTTGGGGTTGCCCCAAATACGAACAGTTAGAACAAACGATTGTAGAACCGTTAGCGAGTTGTGGTTTTCACTTAAATGATAATATTCACCATTGTCCCATGACTGAGTGTCACGCGTTTTGGTTATGGTCTCAAACTTATGTCATGTATTTTGGGCTCTTTTAACCCCGATTGGTTCATGAAAATATCTGTTAAGTTTTATCTGAACTCTCAGCTTTGCTGACGAGAGAGAGACAGAGTGAATATATTATTCGGCTTAGCTAACTGCTCGAGTTTCCGCTCCGTTAGTCACGCACTGAACTCTTCTTTCAACTCTAGATTTGCATACAAACTCCAACGGAAAAGCCCATGGGACAGCTCTACCATTGAAATTACAACAATAAAAAGTTCAGACCGCTAATTAATTGTCAACATGCGACAATAAATATTTTTTGGACAACGCGTTTTCTTAACAGACTTTATTGCTTGTTATTAGCGAATACAAAAAAATAATACACACAGATTTGAAATGAATACACCAAAATTACAACAACTACAAAATGTTTATGAGTAAAGTATCAGAAAATTAGGATGCAATCAATCGTCTTCATCGTATTGAGAGTACTTGTAAGGCGAAGTCCTGTGTAAACGTCGAGATCGTCTAGAGGTTTTCTTCGGTTCATAGTCGAGGTAATTTACAAATTTGACAGACTGGGGGCGTTTACGCTTTCTAACTGGTGACAGCGATTCAACTGTGGGAGGGGGTGTCAAAATGGAAGGAGGGAGGGAGGAAGGTGAGATAGCGGAAGAGGTTGCCATGGTAGATAAGGCTTGTGGGGCTGTCACTTGGGTTGGTGCTTGAACTGGAGTCGCTGGTATGATTTCTGGTGGTTCTTGATCGGGCTTTGGCACTGCTGTTGGTACAGTCGTAGACATTTGGTTTGACTCTTGGGGTTGGGTGGATATTGTTGCTTCAGGTGTTAACGATTTCAGCTGGTGTTTATAGTTTAAAAACTTGTTTTGCAACTGCATGTACTGCTTCGCTTTTTGGTCCTCTCCAAGGTTTGTACGATACAGGAGATTATCCATATTATTCTGAATGCGTTGCATCTCCGAAATTGGCGGGGGCACCATCGGAGTTTGCTGTTTCAGATATCTTAGAAACTCCTGAGGGATATTTTCTTCTATCTCTACTTGATTAAAGTTTTCTTCTCCAGGGAGCATGTTTGTTCTCAGCCTACAGTCATCTCGAGTAGTAGTTTTCAAATCGATCAAAAGATAACCATAGGGCCTTCTTACAGCTTCTTCATATTGTTTTAGGAAGAAATCGGTACGCCCGGGATACATTTGTTTTGCTAGGGTCAAAACTTGTAGTTTATCACGTGGATTTTTGAACAACACCAAGTAATGACTGTTTAAGCTGATGCTTCGGTTGCCTTTGCCTTGATGGAAGAGATTTTGCACTATGTAAATAACGCTCAGATTACGGTGATGCGATCCTTTTGTAAACAGGTTAACGATCCGATTATCTTTTCCGGCTTCAATCATTTGGTCGTCAAAGACAATTAAATTCCGTTTGTTAACATTAAATTAATCATCTTGCTCTAAAGCCCTTGGGATTCCCTTGACAAATTCTATATTTGGTATGGCGACTAGCATTTCCATATAGGCGGGCTGCCACTGTGAGTAACACCACACTATCCTTTCGGGAGGAAGATTAATCATTCTGTAAGCCTGTCTTAACAGCGATTGGACCCAGATCGTCTTGCCTGATCCAGTCATCCCCGCCACAGAGTATTTTTTAATTGATGAAAATATTCTATTCGATTCTTATACCTGTTGAGCGTATACACAAATTTTGAAGGCTTTGTATTTACGATTTGACGTCGAAAATGCTAGTATATGAAATAGGCTTCAATTAAGCTTGAAAATCATTATTTAAAAGGGGGTATAATAAATACTGCAAAATTGTTTTATAAAATATCATTAAATTTAGACAATTTTCCATCACCATGAAAACTGCAATACGTAAATGGATTCCGCGTTAGTGAAAACAGATAAGAAATAGCACACAACTTTTCTAGTGTACCAGAAAAACAAGAAAAAATAACGGCAAACTCTTAGCAGTATGTGAATATGACATGAATCAAGCCAAATTTCTCTCGGAGTATGTGAAATACCCATGAAACAAGACATAAAAGCGTTGAGAATTAAAAGTTCAGATTTCTTTGATCAAGTTCGTAATTTCTAAATGATTGAGTGTTTTAATTTCCCCGAACTCCTCAGTTTTATGAAACGTTGAACAAAGGAAAACTGTCTCCCATTAACTATAAACATTTTTCCTTCTGGTCTGGCGAATAATTTTGGTAAACTTTAACGAAAGTATACGTTTAACATTGGCGTGCGCGTTTGCCGAGAATGATTGCATTAATTAATATAGAAAAGTGTGTTGAACTTGCTTCTTTGTTTCCCAGAACTCACGTCAATGGAATAACAACTTCGATATAACGATCTACGGCTTTTTGTCGGCATTTCAAGTAAAAGAAAAGAACAACTGATCAACTTTTGGAAAACACAAAAAAGTTGTGTCATGGCTGTAACCGAATTTTTGAGTCATTTTCCAGCAAACATGTCATGGGATTTTTGTCTTCATGTTTGGTCATGATTTATTTTATTAATATTGATTTCACGAAAGCTAAGGATCAGCCGACATGCATCCGCCTTGTAGCGACCGCGCGGTTGTTCATTTGGTAGCGTGGGAATGCTCAAGTATGGTTAAAAATAGCTGAAATGCTTGCCAGAAGCCTTCGTCATGGCGGATAAACTTAAGTTCGGCCTGGGGTGAATCTTTACAGACTACAGTATTCTTAGCATCCTTGTCAATTTTTGCGAACATTAGCTAGCCCACTTCTTTCCAAGGTGGCGAACTAACTGGTCACGTGTCTCGTTTCACATTGCTTGGTACCAGTCTATACCGAGTGTCCACGCGGCAAGACATAAATTTTTCGACACCACTCCACATACAAGCTCCTTCTGAATTAAGTGCTCCAATTTCCCATAACAGACATTTACAGAGAAGTGACTGATCCTTATCAGCCAAAGGAAGGATGTCAGTCAAATCGTTTTGTAAGGTCTTGTCTGTTTCGAGAATTTCCAGTCGCTGATAAAAAAAAGTAAAATAAATAAAAGACACTCTTATTCTTCGGTCATTTCAACTTGAGTAAAACTAACAAACAAACTGCGGTTATAAACATAACGAGACAACCCATGTAAAAAATTTCATTTATGAACTTGACGTTTCGTATGTTGGAGCATACGTAACGTCAAGTTCATAAATGAAAGTTTTTACAACATGCGTTGTCTCATTATGTTTACAACCGCAGTTTGTTTGTTATTTTTAAAATAATAATAATATGTGAACCACTGGCAGAATGTTAACATAACATCTTTGGCACAATTTTAGGAAAACGTCAGACTGAAGGTTGAACGTGTCTTTTTATTGGGAGAGACGTACTTAATTACTTAACTTAATTACAGGATTGATGACGTAACATTTCATAGATTATGACATTCGACTATGACATTCTCCCGGGCCGGCGATGAAGTATTTGTAATTATACATTGATACTGTTTTGACAGTCAAGTCATTAAACATTAAAGATAGGAAATAAGAAAACTTAATTTTGTTTAAGTTGAGACAGTTCTTTAATCTGCTGTGCAGCCTTCCGAGCTGCGGCTCGAGTTGGTCGCGTTTTTTTGTTCTCTGTGGCTTGCTCTGTGTCCATCTTAATAGTTGGTTCTTTATGCTCTACGTAATCAGTGGACACTTCTATCGGATATAGTTTTTCGATTGGTCTGGAAAGGAAGTTTCCGTTAGCGGTTTTCAAGGTTACAGCGCGTACGAAACCATCCCTGCCGTGATGTAACTCTACTATCACTCCTAGTTTCCATTGGTTTCGTGGTAGGTTGTCATGTATGAGGACTACCTTTCCTTCGAGTACCGTTTCTCCTGAGAGGAGTGGTTTCCCTCGACTTGAATGCTGCTCTCTTAGGCCGGTCAAGTATTCCCGTTGCCATTGCTTCCAGAAACTCTGCAGCATTTTCTGACGGTGTTTGTCTCTCTTGGATAGATCTTCTGTGGATTCTGGTTGGGGTGAGTATTCACCGTCCTCTTCGTTATCTGATGTTTCTGGTAAGTTTATCAGTCTGTGGCCACAAAGGAAGTTTGCTGGAGTAAGCGGTGGCCCGTCATTTATGTCTGTGTAAGGGTAGGTGAGAGGACGACTGTTGAGTATCGCTTCGATTTCTGTCAATGCAGTTTGCAACTCGATCACGTTTAATGAGGCGTTCCCTATGGTTTTCTTTAGTCGTCTCTTAACGAGGCCTATAAGCCTTTCGTAGAAGCCACCCCACCATGGAGCTCGCTGAGTTATGAATTTCCACATGATACCGTTGCTCGCAAGGAATCGTTGTGATTCAGTTGTTTGCAGTATCTTTGTCCTAAGGGTTGTTAGTTCTTGTGAACCTGCTATAAAAGTCTTGGCGTTATCGGATATGATACATTCAGGGATCCCCCTTCTACTTATAAATCTCTTAAAGGCTCGTATAAAGCTGCTGGTTGTTTGATCTTCTACCATTTCCAGATGTATTGCGCGTATTGTTGCACACGTGAATAAGCAAATGTAGACTTTGGCAACCTCTTTCTTGTTGTTACGTACATACAGTGGGCCAGCATAATCAACTCCTGTAACTTGAAATGGGTGATTTGCTTTGACCCTAAGTTCTGGCAAGGGAGGACAGTTGACTGAGCGAAAGGGTGGTCCTTCTACTTTTCTGCAAATGACGCATCTTTTGAGCTCGTTTCTGACAAGTTGCCTTCCTTTTGGAATCCAATACGTTTGTCTTAATTGGGTTAAGGTTTCGCGCACACCTCCGTGTAACACTTTCTGATGCATGTATCTAACGATAAGCGTTGCTAGATAGTGTTCTTTTGGAATCAGGATTGGGAATTTGGCTTCGTACGGGAGATCTGTGTACTGAAGTCTTCCTTTACATCTCAGTACATCGTGGTGATCGAGGTAAAGGCCGAGTTGAGAGACTAGAGGGAAATTGACCTTTTGTCTTTGTTTCAGACCTATGATGATGGTTTTGAAATGCGCTTTCTGTACGGCTTTTACAATAATGTTGCGTGCGTCTATTATGTCGGTTGCGTTGATGATTACCCCTTGCTTTAGTCCCTGTTTTAGATTTCTCACAAATTGGAGTACGAGGGCTGTTACTCTAAGGAGTCTTGTCAGTGTACTGTATCTAGTGATGTCAATGACGTTTAAGGTGCTGGCGGTGCTGTCCTTGTTCGATATTTGAGTGACTTGCGTTGCGTAGTCTGTAGTTTCTGTTATCTCGATGTCTTCAGATTTTATGGAAGGCCATTCGTTGGGTGCTTGTACGAGCCATGGAGGTCCTTGATACCATTCTCTTTGTTTGTTCATGAAGCTCTTGCCGTTTAATCCTCGTGTTATGAGGTCTGCTGGATTCGATGCGGATGGGCAGTATTTCCATGACGAGTGTATTGCCGAGGTGAACTCCTTAATGAGTTGTACTCGGTGTCGTATAAAGCCTTCTCTTAAAGGTTTCGAGCGAGATATCCACGCAAGTGCAATTTGTGAGTCGCTCCATAGCACTGTCCGTGATGGTTGTAGTTTGTGCAGTACGGTTTTACACAAGTAGTTTGACAGTTTCGCTCCGAGGAGTGCTCCGAGTAGTTCAAGTCGGGGAAGTGTTTGTTCTTTGATGGGAGCTACCCTGCTTTTTGACATAAGGAATGCGCATTTTGTACCGTTGGATGTCTCGCATCTTATGTAGGCTACTGCTCCGTATGCGAGCTGGCTGCTGTCACAGAATATGTGTAGTTGGATGTTGTCAATAGATTCTTGAATGTATTGTCTCGGGATAGCAAGTTGGATCATGTGTTGTAGCTCGTTAAGCCATTTGCACCATTTTTCTTTAAGACTATCTTCGATGTTTTCGTCCCAGTTTGTGTTTCCTTTCCATGCCTCCTGCATCATTATCTTGGCTTTGACATTGACTGGTTCTATGAATCCTAGCGGGTCAAATAATTTGGATATAGACTGAGCGCTGCTCGTTTTGTGAGTTTTGTTGTGTTAGTGTTGCGAATCTCTTCACATAGCTTTGTGAGTGGTAATGTGAGCGTATCTGTTTCGGTATTCCACGTCAGCCCTAAGACTTTGACAGTAGACTCTGCATACACGTCGTCGGATCGTGCTTGGTCGTTCAGCGACGTGCAGTTGCTGGACCATTGCCTTAGGTTCATGCTAGCTTTGTTGAACATGTCTCTTGACGATGTGTAGTATTGAAATGCTTCCGCTTCTGTGTTTGTTCCGCTCACGACATTGTCCATATATATGGATTGTTGGAGATCAGTAGCTATAGCGTTTGCTTCTTTATTTAAGTGGTATTGTACTGTTGCGTTCAACAAGAACGGTGAGGGTGCTGCTCCGAATAGTACGCGACAGAATCGGTAAGTGATTATGTTGTCTGGACTGTTTGCAGGCTTGTTAACGTCTCTGAGCCAGAGAAATCTGGTGGCATCACGGTCTTCCTTGTTTAGTTCAATTTGTAGAAAGGCTTTCTCGATATCTGCTGTGAATGCCACTTTGTGTAGTCTGAACTTAGCTAGCATGCCTTCAAGATTCTGCATTAGGTTTGGTCCGGTGTAAAGGCAATCGTTAAGGCTCGGAGCTTGGTGTGAAAGCCGTGCTGATGCGTCATAGACGATTCTCATGGCCGTTGTTGAGCTCTCCTTAAAAACTGGGAAGTGTGGTATATAGTGTAATACACCTTCGTGTGTTGTTGGCTCCTCGATTTCTTCTATGAATCCCCGTTTTAGTTGGTTCAGCAGTTGTTTGTCGTATTTGTATATGAGCTGTGGGTCTTTCTTTGTGAGAGTATGCTGTAGGCTGTTCAGTCGCTTTTTGGCAAGGCTGAGGTTAGAGGGGATGCTTTGCTTATTGTCTTTCCATGGGAGTCGCACGTTGTACCTTTTTGTGTCGGTGTTAAAGGTTATTGTTTCTTGAAATCGCCTTTGAACGTCTGAGTCGTTACCGTCATTTTCTTCAGAAATGTTACTTATTTCCCAGAACTTCCTTAGTGTGTCGTTTAGGTCTTCTTGTTGTATGAGCGTTGTGTCTCTGCTTTGCTGACATATTGTGTTCAACGTTTTATAGTGTGTTGTAGTTGGAGTTGGTCCTGATAGGAGCCACCCGAATTTGCTTCGTATTGCCATCCATCTCTCGTCCTTGGATTTTTTCGTTTCTCCGGTTATAATCTGGACGTAGTTGTCGTTTCCTATCAGGATGTCTACCGGTTGTTCGTCAGTTTCTCTGACTGGGTCGGCTATCTTGAGGTTTCTGAATTCGGTTGGAAGGTTTGTTGCCTGTGTGTTGTTTGAGAGTGGAGGGCAGATGGTAGGTGTGACAAGAGCTGTTATCGTGAGTTTTTCGTTCTCCGCTTTTAAGGAGAGTGAGACGACGTCGTATGCTTTAGTGGTACTTTCCGTAGTACCGAATGTGTTTATGTCGAGTGTTTCTCTCTTTATGGGTTCGAGTTTTAGTTTTCTCTTCAGCTGTTGTGTGACGAATGTTTTCTGTGATCCGGTGTCAACGAGTATGCGAGCTTGACAGGTGTTCATGTGCCCGTATGCGACGACCATGGCAGTTTGTAATGATACGTTTCTATTTGTCGTTGTGGAGAGTGTTTTTATATCTTTTGAGTTTTCCTGCTTGTCTGGTTTTTGTTTCGGTTCGTGAGTTTGATCGCGATTTGGTTCGCAGATGGACGTATGATGTTTGAGACCGCAGTTGAGGCAACGGCCTTTGGATCGGCACTGCTGCTTAGTGTGTCCTGGGCGTAGACAGTTGAAGCATCTCCTTTTTTGGATTAATATGGACCTTCTTTGTTCTGCCGATTTTACAGTCTGGCATTTGTCGGCGCGGTGTTTGTCGTCGCAATAGATGCACGCTGAGGTTTCGTTCTTCTCTGAGATACGTGGGTATATATATTTACCCTTTTGTGATGCTTTGTGTTGCTGTGATTTTGTGAATAGTGCGCTGGCTGTCGGTATGAAGATGTCGTCGAGTGTCGCGCCTGACGGCTCGGTTTCCTGAGTTGTTTGGCTGCTTTCGATTATTTCTATTTCTTTGCGCAGTGTTTCTCGTAAATCGTTTAGTGAGCTGCATGCCTTAGGGTTCGCTCTGAATATTGTGCGTCTCAGTTCGACTGGTAGTTTTTTCAGTAGTGTGGGGATTAAGAGACTACCGTATGAGTCTGTCTGGACATCTAGTGTTTCTAGGGCGCGAATGTTAGTTTCGCAGCTGTCATAGAATCGTCTCAGGTTGTGTGTGTCCGTTGGGCTGTCAATTTTTGAAAGGGATTCCATGTGAGCGTTAATAAGCGTTTGCTTTCTACCGAAGCGTTCTTTTAACAGTTCGATTGCTTTTCCGTAGTTCTGTGACGTAATTGGCAGTCCGGCAATGGCGCGCGCGGCTTCGTTTGCCAACATTCCCTTTAAATAGTTCATTTTATCTATGTCGCTTAGGCTGTCGTTTTCATGTACGGCATTTCTGAAGCTGTCCCAGAATGTCAGCCACTCTAACGGGTTGCCGTCGAAAGGCTGGATTTGCAGTTTAGGGAGATTGACGTGAATGTTTTTTTTTGTTTGCTCGGGGTTAATATAATGGAACGGACTCACCGTTGGTTGATTTTTAGCGAGAAATTTCCTCATTTTGAGTATTCCGAAATGGATTGTGTCTTGAAATGAAAGTGTTTGGTCCGTTTCCTCCATAATATCTTCTTCTTTTTCCAATGCGGTGACGATCTTGTTGTCTAGGATGGATATCTCTTCCATGCGTCTGGCGAGTCTTTCTATGATTGCTTCTAGCTCTGTTAGGTTCGGCGATTCCGTGTCTTCCATTATGCGGTCCGCGCGTTTGATGGCTTGAATGCAGTGTCCTTTGTAGGCTCCTCTCACTGCTTTGTGGTGTGTTATTTCTGTTTTTGACATCGTATAGCCGGGTGTCTCGGCACCAGTTTAGGAAAACGTCAGACTGAAGGTTGAACGTGTCTTTTTATTGGGAGAGACGTACTTAATTACTTAACTTAATTACAGGATTGATGACGTAACATTTCATAGATTATGACATTCGACTATGACAACAATCCCTTAAGAGTCACTCAGTGTACACGCCAGAAAGAGATCGCGGACAAAACCGCTGTTGTGAGAGGGCATCGGAAACAGCGTAAAATTATGCATACATGACATGTATATACGGGGGACCCACGACCACACATGATGGACCCACGACCCACGACCCACGACCCACGACCCACGACCCACGACCCACGAACTACCAACCCACGACCCACCCACCCACGCCGATTAGACAATCTCTTTTTGATCATGAATGTTTTTGCACTGTTGTTAATAAAGAGAACAACAAGTTCTTTTAATCCTCTAATAACTGGTAACCTAGCAACCTCACAAACTCAACCTTGTACAAACCTCCTATTAATTGGAGTCTGTCCAGCAAGTGTCATCAGATATTCTTTCTTATCTTTTGTGGTCTACAAATGTGAAAAAGTAAAATCAATTATTTTCATGCGCAAATTTTTATACATGTATATACACAACACATTGTTAAAGTTGAAGAGAAGGAGTGACAATAGCCCTGATTAATACCCGATTTCTCCTGTTATGCAAACTTTCCACAGGTTGACCAAGGGATTGTTGAAGTAGCAGTCTTTGAGAAGTACTCATCCTGAAATTGACGAAAGATACAGTGTTTTTTATAACTTCTTGGCAATATTTCAGAACTGTGCCATACTGTACTACTGATAATGAAGCAGGAACTCGTGGCTAATCATCAAAATGAAACACCAGACCTATAAGCTGACAACAAGGTTTACTCCAAGTCAATGAACAAGTGGTCATTGCATTCAAAATGGATTTAGTAACAAGATGTATCATAAATTCTCAGATAGTTTTTTTGCGAGAAAGAATGATCTCAAAGAGGTGTATCATTTTTCTGAAAGTTGATGTGAATTCCAATATTATTCTTAAAGCAATTTAAAGTTGCTCCATGAAACAATATCACACTAGCTTGCAATATATTATACATGAACAGTACACAGTAAGTTTGTTTCTCTTTTATCTGCACTGGGAAGTTTACACTGGATTGAGAAACCTATTTTCTACGTCAAGGAAGTTATCAATCCTAACAAAACATACAAGACAACCAGCTCACTCACATGTGCAATCCCACAGTTGGAAACTGGGAGGGACGGCTTGAGTTCTGCCAAGGTCAGAGGCAAACAAAAAATATTAAATAATATAATAATGTATTTAGCCAACGCTAAAAGTGTAGCTATGTTGTTCAGAAAATATACTTGCCAACTTAGTTATAGGAGTGAGAATTTTATCCCGGGAGTGCCGGGTTTCTCAAGAACCACACTAACATATCCAAAGATACCCAAAGACATCCGAATTCTTCCGAATACAAGGTTACCAAAAAAATGCTTTACCCCCACGGACTGAGTTAATCATGACATCAGTGCTATACTACACAGTCTATTTTGACCAAATTTGCATACAATAGCAGAAGCGGAAACAGCCCTGAAATTTCCCAGTCCCAGTCTCAGGATGTGTATCACTAAATGTGACCTAGTGCTTTCTATTTCAAGAAGGAAGTATCATCATTTACACATAGGTTTTATGAGCCAGCGTGAGATTGAAGTTTTCAATCCACAGGCGTGAGAGTTGGCAGGTGTAAAAAAAAAAACAACAACAACTTTCACATGATAAATTTACCTAAATCAAAAAGCATTTAAAAGGAAAGAAGTAAAAAGTAGTAAGGAAAAACTGATGTTGGTGACTCACAGCAAGTCGTGGGTTGAGTCCCTGAGGACACCAACCACGATCCACATTCCGCCATTCACAGTCCAACTGTAGCTGTTTAGTTTTCAAACCAGTGAATCTGCAACAATGAGCAAAGCAAAGAACAAGTTAAAAAAATCCCTAACTGGGGCATGCTTGTCTGTGTAAGTGGAAAACTATAACATGGACATTTGGGGTTACTGAAACTGTGTGATGTCACTAAATCAATAATGATGGTAAACATCAAAAAACTAAAAACTGTAAATTGAAATACTGTACAGACACAAAAGGGATATTCTTGGAAACTTTAAAAATACTTTCCTGTTTGCTTTTAAAATATTTTTGTTACACTACAACACATTTACAACATTCTTTTTTAAATATATTTATTTTTCTAACAGAATTATAATTAAATGTACTTCCACACTAACCTTTGAATATCAACTTGTGAACTAATTTCCTGTTAGAAACATAAATGTATGCAATATTCTTAGTAGATTACATGCAGTGTAGTAAAAAGACATGTTTATTTGAACTGTTTAGTTGGTACCCATTTGATGAAGAAGGCAGATGGAAAATATTAAAAAAAAACATATCATAGAGTATTATGTGACAAATGTGAAGCTATTTTGCACGTCAAGTCTGAGGTATGAGCTGATTAATTTATTACTTAAGTGGCAGGGATCAGGAAAGTTTTGGCTATTGAGGCCCAGTTCAGATGTTGTGCTTCTGCTGTGCTGAACTTAATTGCAGTTAGGATCAACTGAAGCATGGCTGAAACATGACTCTGATTCAGACAATGTGCCAGAGTCGTATCAAATTCGGGATTTACTGAAGCCACGTAACAATAATGTTCTCTTCACAAATCCCCACAGGAACGCAATCCTGCCAAATACATTAATATAATACTGAATTTTGCTTGGCAAGGCAGAAGCATGGCATTTGAATAGCTGCCAATTTTGCCAGAGTCTTGTAGCATGGTGAAGCTTGTTGAACTTAATTGCTTTGCCGAAATTAATTCAACAGTTTGATTCAGACACTGTGCTTCTCCTGCGTCAAACATAATCCTTGAGTAACCAAGTTCAACATGGCAGAAGCATGACGTCTGAACTAGGCCTGAATCTGATTAATATATTATTGCATAATCTGATGAGGCTCTGTTTTCATTTACTTTTTTATATGCAGTCTTTTGTGGGGCTCAAAAATCTATGGCTTTCCTAAAGATGAACATAGAAAAATCAGAAAGCTTTCCACAATCAACAATTTCTCTGATGACAAGGATTTCCTTTCTTAGAATAAGAATTTTTAAAGGAAAGTGTGATCCAAACTTAGGATTCAAACCTCAAGAAAACCTGTCTGTGCCCAAGGGGTATAGATGTTTTATGGACCAGTCGACACAATTGTGAGTAATTTGTAGTTTTATTGCTTCAAGGGTATCCTTTGTGATGAATTCATTAAACATTAACCAAAACGTATTTCAGGGAAGCTTTGGGCATTCTGGGAATTTTCCGCTGTTTCCTGGCCCCGGTTGTTCAAAAGCCGATTAAAATAACCTGTAGTTAGCGTTTATTCCGCGATTAAATTTCGTATTCCCAGGATAACTGATCTGGGGATTAAAAGGTGTTCCTGAAAACAGATTTAATCTTTGATTAACCATCCTTCGATTAAACTCGGATTAAGCTGGTAAAACCGGTCTGTGGTGGGAGAAAACGGTGTAGTACCGGGGGATAATTATGACGGTTCCGAACTTGTTGTTGAATAAAAAGAAAAAGAAAGCCCAAATTTTATATCTCAACTAAATTTACTCTCTATTAGAACCAATAGAAACGCTTAAATTAAAATTAGAATTGTAATAAAAAAAATTTGTGCAAGATAAACGCTGGGAGAAACTCACTAAAAAAATCAGTGGGTTCTTGAAAACGCTTACCGGTCAAATTTTCAAACTTTTTTGTAATTTAGAAATTTAGAATAGCCTCTATTTGGATGGGCTAATAAAGTAAATTTGGCTAGGAGAAAATACTACAAAAAAGCAAAGCCATAATGATAAACTCAGCAAAGAAGCGAAAGCGAATATTGATTATAGCTCAATTCTGCGGAATGAAATAAACAACTTTTTAAACAACAAGCAAGGTCGACAGAAAACGAATCTTTAGCAATATTTTGTCCATAAAATACTTGCCTTTATCAAGACAAAAAAGCCTTTAATTCCACCATGATCTTTCCTTTTACATTATGGTGGCTAGTAGGCGACAGTTTCTACCTTTGAGAGAAAAAATGTTGAAATTTCTTGCTTCGCTCTTGTTGTGTAAAAAAATTTGCAGATCGCTGAATAGCGGTCCGTGTTGTGAAAAACCGCGGGAAAACCAGACGCAGGATGGCTCGTCGGTGAAAGAATAGTAACATCTATGTTGGAAAAGTCGTCAGGTAACTGGAATTGCTTTTGTTTCATTGCTGGGCCCGGCATTAAGGCAAAATCAACATCCTATAAGTCCACCATTTTGGTTTGTTTGTCTGCTTTTTCACCTGATTAGCGAGTTAATCCACCTCGCTAGGTGTGTTAAATTTAACCCTTAGTTTAACCTTTGGATAGTGCTAATCGAGCTTCGAGGAACAGAATTTAATTGAAGGATAAATTTATTCCGTAGATTAGGATGATTTAATCGTGGGTTAGCACTAATCGCCTTTTGAACAACCGGGGCCTGGGCTTTACAGATATGTACATATGTATGTAAAAAAATCAGTGGGTTCTTGAAAACGCTTACCGGTCAAATTTTCAAACTTTTTTGTAATTTAGAAATTTAGAATAGCCTCTATTTGGATGGGCTAATAAAGTAAATTTGGCTAGGAGAAAATACTACAAAAAAGCAAAGCCATAATGATAAACTCAGCAAAGAAGCGAAAGCGAATATTGATTATAGCTCAATTCTGCGGAATGAAATAAACAACTTTTTAAACAACAAGCAAGGTCGACAGAAAACGAATCTTTAGCAATATTTTGTCCATAAAATACTTGCCTTTATCAAGACAAAAAAGCCTTTAATTCCACCATGATCTTTCCTTTTACATTATGGTGGCTAGTAGGCGACAGTTTCTACCTTTGAGAGAAAAAATGTTGAAATTTCTTGCTTCGCTCTTGTTGTGTAAAAAAATTTGCAGATCGCTGAATAGCGGTCCGTGTTGTGAAAAACCGCGGGAAAACCAGACGCAGGATGGCTCGTCGGTGAAAGAATAGTAACATCTATGTTGGAAAAGTCGTCAGGTAACTGGAATTGCTTTTGTTTCATTGCTGGGCCCGGCATTAAGGCAAAATCAACATCCTATAAGTCCACCATTTTGGTTTGTTTGTCTGCTTTTTCACCTGATTAGCGAGTTAATCCACCTCGCTAGGTGTGTTAAATTTAACCCTTAGTTTAACCTTTGGATAGTGCTAATCGAGCTTCGAGGAACAGAATTTAATTGAAGGATAAATTTATTCCGTAGATTAGGATGATTTAATCGTGGGTTAGCACTAATCGCCTTTTGAACAACCGGGGCCTGGGCTTTACAGATATGTACATCTTTTTAATACAGACACAATAGTAGCTTGATTAATTCATGAAAAAAATAATCAGTGCCATTATATAACTTGAGCTGAGTTGAATCTAATGCATGCTCTTATTGGTCAATGTATGCTCACATTGCAATGGCTAAATATTACTCTCCCACCATCATCTGGTTTGTAATTTAAGTTTTTTTTGTCCAAGGTGATTGAGAAGGTTGTTGCCATTCAGTTAACCAGTTATCTGGAGAATAACAATTTCTGTGAGCCTTTGCAGTTGGCATACAAACAGTTTCATAGTACAGAGGGTGTGTTAATTAAAGTTCATAATGACATTGTCACTGCCATCGATAATTGAATGAGGCTGAGTAGGATATGAAGAATTCTGCAGAACAAGGAGGGTGTTATCCACAGAGGCTGAAGGCCGAGGTGGATAATACTCTCCGAGATCTGCAGAATTCTTCATATCCTACGAAAGCCAAATTCAATAATTGCTTTATTATTAATTCAAAATATTTCCCTGTTCTTAAAGTGCCCATATCGTCAAATTTTTTATTTTCTTATCTGATTCTATCACCTAATCACCTAATGAACTTCTGCGAAAGAAAAATTCGATTTGGATAAAATGCAATATTTTTTAGAAGTTTAAAATTGTTCAAATTTGCCGCCATTTTGGTCCACCATTCGCACCAGTCTTCCCTTCGTTTTGAATGAGTTGTGACGTAGATTAAGGAACACGTGACTTCAGGCTTGACTCATCTCGCTTGTTTAACCTCTGTAAATGTAAGTTAGTAGATCATACAAAATGCTGGAAAGGAGCATTTTGCATGGACTACGAAGCTAAATTTACTGAGGTAAAACAAGTGAGATAAGTCAAGCCTGAACTCACACGTTCCTGAATCTACGTCACAATTCTGAGCATGTCGATGCTGTGATTAGCGGCACGGGCCGACCGCAAGAAAATAGGATTTTCAGGTTTTTAAAACTTCATTAAAAAATCGCTTTTTATCCAAATCGAAAAATTTTTTCGCAGAAGTTCATTCCATGAAACATAGAATCAGATGGAAAAATAAAAATTTTGATGATATGGGCACTTTAAAGGAGTTTTGCCATTTCGCTCTTTGTTTTTTCGCTCACTAAAAATAACATAATATCGTCCCCATTGACCATTTTCTCGGTCAATGGTTCAACAATCTGAAGCGGGCTGCACTTTTGATGTCATTGATTCAATATGGCGAAGATTCTTTACAAATTTGGGGAACAGCAGCAGGTTGTGGTAAATTATGCGGGTGGTCTTAATCAATCAGAAACGGGGAAATATTTTGAATGAATAATTAACGATTATTCCATGAGCGCGTGTTGCATATGAGATGGTAAATAGCCAACGAGGCCCATAGGGCCGAGTTGGCTATAACCAATCTCATATCCAACAAGAGCGAATGGAATAATTGTTTTATTAAATTCTCAACCTTCGGTTTTGCTAAATTGTATTTAAGTCTAAGAAACGACCGGAAAGTGATGTGACTTCCGGGCGCCAAAACAAAATTCTGAAAATTTTATGCCGAGTGACATTTGCCGCATTCATTTCCATATAAGGTCAAACGTAGGTATAATGGATGGTAACCGAGATCTAGTGAACCAATCAGAAAGCTAGAATTGCATTATCCGAGGTTGAGAATTTAATTCAGTCATCCTTGTTCTTCTTGATTTATCTGCAGCATTTGACACAGTGGACCATATGATTTTACTAAGGAGATTATCTACACACCTTGGGATTTGTAACAGAGCTTTTGATTGGTTTGTTTTATATCTGTCTGATTGCATGCAAATTGTTGAAGTTGAAGGCACCTCATCACATTCATCGCATCTCACACAAGGCGTTCCACAGGGCTCTGTATTAGAACCAATATTATACTCCCTATACACTTCTCCCCTAGGAGACATCACCAGGCACCATAACATGAAATTCATTTTTATGTGGATGATTCACAGTTTTAAATATCTTTTAAAACCTGCTCTGTGGACGACTTCCGTGATTCCTCCCTTGATGGGCTTTTTGACGAACACCCTTTGCCGCCATCAAGCAAACACCGCATCAGATAGTATTGTTTTGATTAAGTGTCACAGTGGCTTTTCCCTGTCCTATTATAATCTACGCCATGATTGGCTGGGTTAATACGATCCACAAAAGTTGTCATCAGGTTGTCAGGGGGCGGCTTTGCGGCTTTGTCCCTGGCTTGCACTCAAATTGCTTTAAAAATTGCTTAAACCGCCAAGCTACACAGGTAACAAAATATACTCATCCTCTAGATTTTAATCTACAAATACAGTAGTTACATATTGCTTATTTAGAAAAATAACTCTAGAATTATTTGTGGAATAAGATCGTATTGAGAGCAAAAACCATTCAGATGTAAGGCGAATAACCAGCAAATCACAAACGTTTTAAGACAAAGGATGAATTAGAATAATAGCAGGAATTTGCACACGCGATTCTCTCGACTGTCAATAATAAAAAATCAACTTGTTTGAAGACTTCAAATTAAAGAATTAAAAATATTTATAAGGATTCTTTTAAAATCGATTAACAATGGCTACAAGTCTAAATATTAGGTTAAATCAAAACAAACAAACAGATCAAACTACATGTAGATAGAAGTTCCGATCTTGGCCTTGATCATCAGCGCCATTTGCAGATGACGGACGCATTACAACCGATGAGCAAAGAATAATCAATTATGTTAGATCCATTGAAATTTCGAAAACCCTCAAAGAACTTTTCTTCCTTCCAATTCACCGGTAAAAAAAAACAGTTTCTCTGCTTATTTTCCTGTCGTTGGTTATCATTCCCCGATGTTTTTGTTAATCATTCTCCATTTTATTAAACACAGCATGCTTCAATAAACAATCAACAAAACGTGCACAATTAACTACGAACCAATTCCTACTAGACTCTTGCTACAAATCCACTCACCTTGTCACCTCTGTTTCCTCTCCCTTGACCCTTTTCCAAAGATTTTTCTGATCTTCTACTTACAAGTGAAGTAAAAGAGCCTTCGGATATGAGCGGTAAACTCGGACAGTTTCTTGGCCCTGTCGTTTCATCATCTCGCGACTCTGTTTTGTTCACAATTCGAATCCCGTGCACGCCGTTAGAACCATAAATGGGCTTAGTAGCAATTCCAAACGGTCCAGTTGCTATCGAAGGAAGCATGAGGAGCAAAATATTGTCTGTTTAGGCTATATTGTGCGTGAGAGCTGATGAAAGTGCAATAACTCAAACTCTCTAGCTCTACTTCCATGGAGACGACCACAGTCCACGAAAAAACGCGCGCCGCTCAACATAGATTGTAGCTGTCAAACCCTTTAGAACTCACTGACTACAGCATTCGCTCCCCATCCATTAGTTATCACAATTTGAAGAGAAATGTGGAAAGGCTCTCAGTAATTATAAGCCGCACTGACTGTACTGTTGATTAACAAAGATTCTTCATGCAGTTTTGTTGACGTCTAGTCTAGGGCTTGATCAAGTGTCTAAGTGGGGACGGGGAGGGAGGGAGAGGGAGGGGGGCAGTAACATAACGAACAGTTATAAATATCAGATTTTACAATGTCTTTTTGAAAAAAAATACTACAACTCTGTGTTACTCTAAGAAAAAATAATCCCATAATAATTATATTCCAGCAAACAAGAAAAGAAACGTAACTTGGAATAAAGTCCAGGGGTGTGGGTTGGGGGGGAATGAAAGTGAAAGAACAATGATTCCCAGGAAGTTCACTCACGCGGAAACAGGAAAGCTTAGCTCTCTGCTTGGGACGCATTGAAGTTGAGAACTGAGGGGTTCTCTTTTCCTTGTGATCTTAAAGGATATTTTAGCTGAGAAACTCTGCTATTTGCAGCTTGGAGAGTACTCAAAATGTCTTGCGAATATCGAATGCCAGACCTGATTAGTAAAAAGAGGGACGGAGATGAGTTATCGGAAGCCGAAATAAACCACTTTGTGAAGTCTGCAACGAACGGTGCTTGTGAAAGTCAGATCGGCGCTATGCTCATGGCCATGTACTTGAAGGGACTGAACAGCGATGAAACTGTGAGTCTTACAAAGGCAATGCTTTCTTCCGGAATCTCTTTGCAGTGGCCTGAAGAATGGCAAGGCAGCGTTGCAGATAAACATTCTACAGGAGGGGTTGGAGACAAAGTCAGCCTCGCGCTTACTCCAGCGTTAGCTGTCTGCGGAGTTAAAGTACCGATGATCTCAGGCCGTGGTCTAGGCCACACTGGTATGTTTTTACCCTTCTTAAAACTTCAATTGTGCAATTTCTCTTTGTTAAATTTTACTCCTTTTGTTTACACGTATTAATAAGTCTCGACCTGCATTACCTGTACGCATGGACGCATCATTGCGGTGAACACTTGTATATTATTTATTTGTTTCAAATATTGTGCAACTTCTTGAATTGTGAGTGGCTTTACGATACTTGCCATCTTGTTGTGTTATCGGAAGGAAGCGACAATTTGCCGATGAAGTTTTTGTTATTTAAAAAGCTGGCATGTTGGTTACACTGTACTGGAAAGGTCGCAAGGGGAGATGACTAATTGGTTGTTCCGGCTGACCTTCATGCAATACATCATCAAACACGAAAGACCGTGTACACGCAGCGGAGTATTTTTGACGAACTTCGAGGTATTTGGAAATGTGGTCAAACACTGTTCTGAGAGTTTGATATATCTTCTCAATCGAAACTAAAACTCAGGAGAAAACGGAGAAAAAAAGTTGTAAAAATCTATGCTAATAAGTCGTGATTTCCTTCGTTTATAATGAGTTTGAGAAGTATTTATGTTGGTTCATTTGTGATATCTGATCGAGTTTTCTCGGTGTGCGTCAACAAGAGGTTATGTTCGGGCAAAACCGTCAAATTTTCTCCCTGATTGCCATCTTTTACATTTCGTGTGTATGCATGAGTGTTTTTTTAAATCTCTGAGTAACATGCTTGTTGTCAGCTAACTGAACATGTGTGATTTTTTTTTTCAGCAGTGGTCATGTGCATGAGTTGTTATTTTGGTACAAAATCACCCACCACCCTACCCTGCGAGCAGAGGTCTCTTCGATCTCTTC
The DNA here is from genome assembly GCA_964020085.1 of Micromussa lordhowensis. Lineage (NCBI taxonomy): Eukaryota > Metazoa > Cnidaria > Anthozoa > Scleractinia > Lobophylliidae > Micromussa > Micromussa lordhowensis. The sequence goes on from OZ026595.1 coordinate 37,695,655, forward strand.
CTCTTCCCGACTGATCTAGGAAGATCTAAGAGACCTCTGCTCGCAGGGTACCACCACCCCTCTCCTCAAGAGTCAAATGGTCCACACCTTAGTGGCTGTTACTGGGGTGGGACATTTGACACCATATGGGGGGACAGGGGGGAAATTGCTTCAAAGTTAAGGTTAAGCCAGAAAGGTTGCCAACAAACAAGCACAGTTCTTTGCGACTTTGTGGCTAGAAAAGAAAAGAAAATTTGCAAGCTTTGTGCTGTGTTTGAAGTGAAATAATAAGTGTCACTTAATGAAATTTAATTATGCCCAACTGGAACACAGTGAAAGTCCAAAGTGGGTGTTCCCATCATAGGCGTACATGCACCTTCGGACTTGGGATGCAAATGCAGTTAGTTGCACGAAAAACAAAAACATTCACAATTCTCACATTAATTTTAATGAAACTGCTACAATTCCAAAAATACTGTAGTAATATATTCAAAGCTTGCATACTCAGTGACCTCTATCAACAGTCTCAGGCTAGTAAAATCTAATTTATATTAAAAGAAAAAAGGTCTAAAAAAAGTAACTAATTAGAAGCTTTATTTATGAGTTTTGGAAATCACGCCAACAGCATTATTTTTTAATATTTTCTCTCAAGCGTCATTGCCCAAATCACAAGCATTTTGCCTGAAAACTCCCATCATTTCTGTAGCTGGGGTGAAGCTGCAGCCCCCTCACCCCTCCCCCAGCTCATACAGCTATTCCATGTTGTTCCAGAGGTGGGGGCATTTGATCGCCTAGTATGATTCTTAGGTGGGGCTTTTGAACACCATTTTTAGCCAGGGGAATGAAAATTTAACCAAACAAAATTTCAGAAGTCAAAGCCCTGGGGTGCCCAGGGGGATGATGGTAGACTTTTTAATTGACTGGTACATTAGACTGACATAAAGCTTTTCAATGCTTGTTCAACAGTCTTGATAGGCTTAAGAAATTGCCTCATCATTACATTAAGTTTTATTTACCACTATGAAATTAACCATGAATTAAAAATAATTTTATTTAATAGGTGGAACCCTTGACAAGTTAGAGTCAATACCAGGCTTCCAAGTGAATCTGGACTCCAAACAGATGTGCAGTGTTTTGGGAAAAGTTGGTTGTTGTATTGTAGGTCAGACAGAGGCATTGGTCCCAGCTGATCGGGTGTTGTATGGTATAAGAGATGTCACTGCAACAGTAGATTCAATGCCTTTGATAACAAGCTCTATCTTATCCAAGAAAGCTGCTGGTGAGCAACCTCTTATATTAGAATTGACTAGAGTGGTTTTTAATAAGTGTAAAATTAAGAGAGTATTCCAGAATTGCTTTGGCTCGATGTGCTATGATTATTATTCATTATTATTATGTAAGTATAATTATCATTAGATCTTATTAATATTATTTTTTATTGATTATTTTTTTTAGGCTTATAACTTGGTACCAGGCATTTATTCAGTTTTGTTTATTGGCTGACTAAGAGGGCTAGACAGGAAAATGTTTCACTTGGTCGCGAGGCTCCATCCAAAATAATTATGCTAAAGCAACATTTTCTCATCCAGCTTGACCAAACTCAGTCATAATGTTATTACACCACCTTTCTTGACATTTTCTGGGAAATTTTAAACTGTGTCTTGATCAGTATTCTGAATTGTGCAGTATCAGCTGTCAGTGTGTGCAGGGCTGATGGGCTTTTTCTGCTGGCTGAAGTACATCGATCAACCCATCCCACTTGACATTTGAATGATATTAACAAACATGATTGTTATATAGCTGGCATTTTTCCCGCTACAGCGCGCCCATTGATTGGCTAGTTCATGGTCACATAACATCTAACAATGAAACTGTTTCCCGCCAAATGCCATGAGCAGGCAACATTGGGAAAACTATGACGTCAAACAGGAAATAGTTCACTATTACCCGCGAAATGTTGACCGCTGTTGCACGTGGCCTGATGTTGTCACTGGAATCTCAGCTCGTTTTTCTTTTGTTTTGTTTTGCTATATAACAAATCACTTAATGACTGGTCCCTTGGGGAACACTGAATTTTGTTTCCCTCGAATCTCAATGTTTCCCTCGACTTCGTCTCGGGAAACATTGAGATTCTCGGGAAACAAAATTCACTGTTCCCCTTGGGACCAGTCATTAACTGTTAATTGTTAAACTGTATCAACAGTGCTGTATAAAGAAAATGCGTTGATACACATGATAATCTCTCTCAGACTTAATTAACTTATTGCAACTGGTCCAATATGCAATTTAAGTTGGAATAATACATGTTTAATTTTTTTTAATCTCAATTTGTAGATACATATACCAATGACTCTTAACATATTTTCCCTCTCCTCTCACCAGAAAACCTGTCAGCCTTAGTGATGGATGTGAAGTTTGGCAAAGCAGCATTTGCCAAAACAGAACAGAAGGCCCAAGCCCTTGCACATTCTCTGGTTGGCACATGTTTTGGTTTGGGTATCAAGGCAGTCGCCCTTATCACTAGCATGGATGCCCCTCTGGGAAGAGCAGTGGGGAATTCTGTGGAAGTGGCAGAAGCTATCAGTTGTCTGAATGGAAAGGGTCCTGAAGACTTGAAGGAGCTGGTGTGTGAAGAAGGCAAGTTGATTTGAATTCAGACTAGTCATCACACTAGCTATAAGACACAAATCTCAAAACATGGTTCTTTAGATCAATCAAAATTTGGCCGAATCTGTAATGTTGTCATAATGTAACATTTTAGCCACTCAATTCAATACAACAACAACAATCTTTATTCGTACTCACACATACTTGGCTTCATAACGTAAACATCACAATTCATGTTTGACCCAGACTTCTTGGATACTCTATGGTGTGCAAAATGTGTTACACACAATACTAAATTAAAGCAATGCTGATTCCACTAAGCTTGTTATTTTTTATTTTTTTTATTTTTGTGCCTCATGCTTTTATGTACCTCTCAAGTCACTTGTACTAGCTGTTATTTTGTTCTCTATAAAATCAACAAACATCTGCAACTGCATAACATGTTTAGACAAATTCCGGTTATGACTCCACCCTTGGACAGCCATGACACATGTCATGTGTAATCATCGTCAATTGAAAGCAGCAGTAATTTTCATATGTAAATTAAAATTACCTGATGTGAAGTATATATGCAATAATTCATACATTTGAACTGCGGTTATAGATGAAAGTGAAGAATGATCATCGCAGTGAATTTTCCAATTTAAGCAACTGGAAAGAAGAAGCCTGAAAAAAATCAGGGCTTCAACGGGATTCGAACCCATGACCTCCGCGATACCGGTGCAATGCTCTACCAACTGAGCTATGAAGCCACACATTGGGAGCTAGGTCAATTTGTTGAGTTCATATCTTCCTGTGAGGAGTAAAATGATGTGAAGTATATATAATCAAATAATTCATATATTTGAACTGCAGTTATAGATGAAAGTGAAGAATGCTCATCGCAGTGAATTTTCATCATCGCAGTGGAAAATTCACTGCGATGATCATTCTTCACTTTCTTAAAATTACCTGTTATCAAAATTCAAATATTTTACTTTTAGGTGGTCATCTTCTTCGTGCTTTGAGTAAAGTGGAAACAGAAGAAGCTGGAAAGAAACTCATTGCCGACACCTTGAAAAATGGAAAAGCTCTACAAAAATTCCATGACATGATAATAGCTCAAGGTGTCCAGCCAGGGGTGGGACAGAAGCTTTGTGCAGCTGGGGCAGACCCCTTCAGCATCCTGCCCCTTGCTTCCAAAAAAATAGAGCTTGTTGTTGAAAAGAGCGGCATTGTATCAGGAATCGATGCATTGGTAATGGCAAAAGTGACCCATGAGCTTGGTGCTGGGAGAGTTACTGCTGGAGACAAAGTTGATCATGGAGTTGGTTTGGTGTTGGGTATACGTGTTGGTCAGTTCGTAAATAAAGGTGACAAATGGGTTACAGTCTACCACAATGGTAACCTTGGTGATTCGCAAAAAGCCTCATTGGAAAAGGCTTTGGAGGTTGATGAAAATGGTGGTACGGTAGACCTTCCTGCTGCATCGAGAATTATTGACATCATTGACAGCAAAAGGCGTCGTTCAATTTTTGTTTGTCAGTAGGCAGCAGGGCGGAAAAAGGCCGGGCGGTGAAACGGGCAGTCCGCTCTTGGTCCAATGTGTGATGCGGAGAAAGACTGGCACGAGCGCTCCTTCCGCGCTTCCGGTGCAATTAATGGCTGCCAAAAATCTCCTCTCGACAAACCGGAAATGACATTTTCTTTCTTTATTTTTAAGCTACCAGTAACGTCTTTTTAAAGGCCTCTTTGATATTTTTAGCCCCGAACTCAATACTATTTTGTCTTTGGAACATCACTTAAGTATTTTCGTCGTAAGCTGCTCAAATTTGAGTGAAATAAGACTGTGTTGAATGCAGGAATGTCCCGCTTATCATGACCAAGTTGTGCTCCGCTGCTCATTTAAAGAGTACTCCACATTACTCCAGTCCAAATTTTACATATGTTGAAGATCAATAGCTTTTACATAACATAGTAAAAAATCAACTGGATATATTTGGATATAGCAGCGTTTCAGAACTTCAAAGTTTTCCTACTCTTACCACACTTTTGCAGGGATTTTGGCCGAGAGTCTATCGCGACCGAAAAGTAATAACAGTTTGCGAGTTTGAGTTTCGCCTGAATTGCAAGCAACACGTGATGATTCATCAAGGCACAAAAACGTTTGTCTTTAAATACTGCTCAGTTTTGTTTGTGTGAAAATCCAAAAAATCCCTGGTTATCGATGAAAAAGAGCGTTCGCCGATGTGTGTTTTGCAGCTAAGCATGACAAATTCTGACTGACAAACTGAACTTCCATTACGCCGGCTTTTATTTAAAAATCTCGAACTCAAACAACTCTAGCTTTAAATGCGTTTAACGTTAACACTGATGAATGTTTGACAACATATTAAAAGTCTAGCTGAAAATATGGAAAGACAGCAGAGATACTAAAGCAAAGTTACGGCAGCGCGTTCTTTGACCAACCCGAATAACAATTTTTAACTGTTGTTTGAGTTCTCTATCTTGTCTGATTTATTTTCCCAGTATAAAATTTCACTACGTTGAAGAAACACACATAATGTTATTATACTTATAGCGCAAACTGCTGCAGCATTTCAGCACAACAGATGGCGAAAAAATATTTTGTCAAGTGTTTTTGACACCGTCTCGGACATGAAAGTGCACGCGCTCTACTATGCAAATTAGCTACTTATACGCGTCAGATTTTCCTTTCAAAATTAAAACTTCTTCAAACTCGCCAAACAAGTAGAAAGAATAAGAAACAATCGAAAGCAGAACTTGGTTATGATTAAGCATTGTCCTGAGAAACTCACAAATTAACTCGATACCAGAGAAGAGAGCTTTCTTGCAAAAACTTTATTCATGTAAAAAGCTTACGCGTACAACTAGCGCGAGATCTTACTCATTCACAGCGTGAAATTTTAAGTCCTGTTGTCATCCCTGAAAAACTCACCTTTTCCCATTGCCTTAGAACAAAAAATTCAGCAAAAAATTCGCCGATTCACGTAGAAGGGAGTTTCGTGTAAATTCTTTAGACATCTAACTATTCTAAGTTCGAGATGAACTATTCATAGTTCATCTATTAACTATTGTAAGTAAGGAATCTCCTCGTTTTAGTAGACCCCAGTCTACTGCATCACACCTTTTTGCTCGGACCCGCTCGTTTCACCGCCCTACGTATAAGCGCCCTGGTAGGCAGAGTTACAGACCATAAGTAGAATTCTTAGTGTTCAGGACTTTATTAATGTATTAAATCAGGGTTCAGAATGTTAGATATCACCATTTCTTCATTTCTTGTTATATATAATTTATTATAACCACTCATCGCAATTTGGATGCCTGTGTAAGCAAATATAGTAATACAGGAAGCATTGTAGTATCAGTTAAATAAGTGAATAATATATTATCATGAATAACTTTTCTTCTTTTATCAACTTTTGGATGAAGCAGTGAATTAATAATCTGCAGGAAATTTTTTGAAAAAAAAAACATTTTGTTACATCTTTGTTCCACCTGGTGTTCCATGTACTAAGTTTTTTTTAAGAGTACAAAGTAACAAGATTCATTGGCACTTTCAATATTGCTTCACCTCAACTGTAATCCTGTCCACCTTGTGACTGCAAGGATGGTTTATCTAGCATTACAAATGTATGGAAAAAATTAAGTCCTCGTTTACTCAAGAAGTATGTGTAACTAAGATCCATTGTGATGTACAAAATTGGCCTTTGCTCGATATTTAACCAATTATCAGCAGAAATCAATGCTGTATTTATACTGACTGCTGTCAAGTTGAATACAATGTGTACCCGTAGGTGTATTGTTTTATTCATGGTAATAACAAAGAAGTGGAAACAAACAAACAAACAAGGAAGAAATTACATTCTCATTCACACAAGTCTCATTACAATAATAATTATTTTTTATACCCCCCAGTAATTATTATTACTGCTGGGGTTATTAAATTAGGTGCAGTTGGTTAATACCAGCAATGAAAATAAAAATGGCAGCCTGATTCATAAATTGCATAGTCACTTAGAGAATAATATATAATTCAAATGATGTTTAAATATTGCATGCATTATGATAATTAATGACTTTGATTGTGTCACAAAGGATGTACATACCAGTACCCCTTGGAATTAGTTTGACATGATTGCATAAGTTTTTTTTTTTACTTAGCTGTGCATGTAAGAAGTTGTCAGTAATAATTGATGGTGTTGTAATTTAATGTTAAATCTGGAGTGTAATAATCTAAAATAAAATCAAAATTACAAAAACAATTTCCTTGACTTCCTTTACTTTATGTATTGTTTCTTGACTTATTCCCTTTTCCTTGTTGGTACTTGATGAGAAACTTTGTTCTTGTTAATGGATGAATGTTTCCTCTTGGAAAACTCGTGTCACTTTTCATTTGTTTCAATAACTATTTGTGGCAATCAGACGTGGACAAGCCATGACAGAGATTAAGTTGTTGGAATCAAATAGCTACTTGTGCTGGACAGAGGGATGGAGGTTTTGATGCATCTTGACTCCAGCATTAAGTCAATCCTGCCCAACTCAAGACAGCTACATAGAACTTTACATTTATACAGTATAATTTGTTTCCTTATTTCAGTGTCCCCAATTAGTACAGTAGTGCTAAAGTGACTTATTATTTTACTTATTTATTTTTATTCAAGTGCATTAATACACTTAATTAATAAAATAATGTTTAAATATGTTTAAAACAACAAAAGGAATAAGACCTTGGTAACTTTAAATTCCAAATACTGTTAATTTGCTTAAAAAATGCAGGCCCAGTAAGTTTATTTCTTAACACAGAAATCCCATGGTGATCTGAAGTTTTCTTATAACCTAAATGCCCAGGGTGTATCAATAACTTAAGGAGACACAATACCAATCACTGGCTTTCATAACAATAGACTTGGTTGCACACACTGATAAAATAATTCACCCTTTATTTGGCAATTACCACTGACACATCGGAGTTACAAATCCAATAACAAGACTTTTTATTCACAAAAAAACAGAGGAAAAGCACAACATGTCAAGTGTGAATGTTATAAATTTATCACATTTGCATTCTCATGCTGGTGTCATTGCTTTTAGATCCTTTATACACTGGCTAACACTGTCTTTTTCCTGTGCAAAGATCAGAAGAAATAAATAATTAATTAGATTGTGTCTTTATAAATAGCTTGAGTGAACAACAATCTTGAAGGTAATACAGGATACATGAACCAGAAAGGCACCATCCCAGAAAGGTCTGTGACAATGACATTTGGCAAAAGTTCATGACATTATTTTTAAAAGCCCTATGCATTTTGGAGAGGAGGTCAAGAGCTAAACTGTATCAAACTTTCTGGGGAACAAAGCCCTTGCTGTGGCTCATTGCTGACCCTCTGTAAAGACAAGCAAGAAACAAAACAAACAAATGGGAATTTTACTGTTAACAATAAATCATGTCATAGTGTATTACACATTTTTGTTTTGCTTTGTACAGTACATCACTACCACGATTATCTGGACTTAAATGCCAATGCCTTTCTTCATCGGGGATGTGGCTGAGATAACACTAAGCTGGGGCTCATTAACAAACAGTCAGCTTTTCTGGCCTTCCAAGTTAACCCAAGTCTTTGTTTTCATGCAAAATTTAAGCAAGATTTAAGTTCTCTGTTGTAATTAGCCAAGAGCCAACCCTTTACTGCATCCCTGGATCAGAAATGATTATAATCAGGAATCAAATGGGGCTGACAAAATTATGGATTTGTTATGCAAAACGTATCCTAACACAAAAACAAAACACACACTTACATGTACAAAGCATAGTAACAATGTTATGATTTTGAGACATACCAGTTGAGGTGTAATACTCTTCACAACTTCCTGTTCCACCCAGGCAATTATGTGCTCTTGTTCAGTCTTTCGCTGGAAAGCTTCCATTTCTGCTTGGTAGTCCTGTGCAACAAACACACTTTTTTTTAAATTTAAAGCTGTAATTCAATGATTTTCTTAAACTCATTAATAATTCATCAAGCAATAAACAAATGATATCATAAGAGGTTGAAGGCATTTTGAAATGCCTTCATAATAAGGAAAACTTTGTGAACAGATACTTTTGCCACCACTGCCTTACTTTTAGGTTCATTATGAAACACAGTCTTATGCCAAACAACTATAAGTTTGTCAAAAATACTCTGCTGAACCTTGTGTCTTTTGCACTTTCTTGCCTGCATTTGGAAAGGCAATGAAACACTGTCTCATGGGTGATACATACAATGTTAACTCGAAATTACTCATTATTTGTAAAACTGGCCAGAGTTCAATGCCACCAAGGGCAACATCTACAAGAAACAAAAGAGCTGCGGAGATTCTTACCAAACGTCTCTCGACCTCCCTGACCACTTCATGAAGCCTGTTACGGTACTCCACCTCCAAAGACATTGCATTGTTTTCCTTCAACAAAAAAGTTATTTAAAAAGGCTAAAGGCTAAAGTACAGGTCTAGATCATAATTTAAAGCTGTAGATCTTACAGGGGGAAAAATCAGCCAGCTACAGCTGTAGGTAGTACCATTATACAGTGTACCAGTAAATGTATGACTAAGTCTCCAAAAAAAGTATTTACACCACAGGCTGGTAAAGAAGAGTTAAAGAGCAGTTTCCTTCTTTGTGCCCTGGCTTATAAGTTAGGAAAACCAACAGAATTGTTTAGAATTTTGCTTTGGAGAGTATGCTGTACAAGCAGTGACATGATGCAATTATTCTTTGGGCAAATACTGATAGAACTAACACACACAATAATCTCAGCAGAAAATCTTAGAAGGTACTTGTAGCCTTTAACCACAGTATACTGTATCCAGTACACCTGCCTTAGTAGTTTAGGTAAATGGCCTTACCCTCATAACTTCTATAATGTCTTTTCTGGCAGTGAGCATATACTCAATTTTCTGTTCTTCTTCGATTGCTTTCGTTAAAGCCTCAATCTGACTGTTACGACCTTCATTGTACAAATCCAAGACTTCCTGTTAAAGTTTGCAATCATGCATTAACACACTTTTGAAAAACTGCAAAACAATGTACCACCAGGTTAAAGATGATTTCCAGTCCATACTGCCCACTCTTGAGAGTTTTTTTTTATGTTTTTTGTTTTGATGCATGTAAGAAGTCACAAAATATAACATTTCCCAGTTAGTTACATGAAGTGAATTCAACGTTTCATGTCAACTGCCATTATGGATGGGAATAAAATGCCTCAAAGATAAGGTAAGCTGTTCATAACAAATAACACTGATTTGCATTTCATCGAGTGGGACTCACAAACATTGGGATGCTAAGACTGTGCAGTAAGGACTGGAAATCATCTTTAAACTGGGGGTCACTTCTAAAGGTAACCTAAATTGAGATAACTTTTTGACACTGCAAAGGAACAGAACAAAACATACTTTGTAAATTGTACAAATGATGTTGCCACCTTTTTTAAACCACAATTCACACATTGAGAGAAACCAAATTAATCTTCTAGGTAAATAGAACATTCAAGTGAACAGAAGTTAATATCTCATCTGGTTTCTGGCAATTTATGTGGATGTCAAATCTTAGAAAAGTGAAAACTTATGGTCTAGCCCAGATAAGTGTTGCATGTACGAACCTGACTTCTTTCATCCAACATGTCTGCGATCGGTTGGGAAATCTTCAAGTAAAGAGCATACACAGTGGCTGCCATAACAACACCAAGAAGAGTCTGCAAAACAATGTTAAAGTGCAACAACCATGACTGGATGCCAAAACTATCAAACCTCATAAAAATTAAAGAGCACAGAGATTAACTTCAGTGGGTAGTTTAAACAAAGTATAAACAAAGCTGTAGGTAAAATGTGTTTAATGTCAGACCAATATCTGAACTTGTTAATTTTGGTTTTTGTCCTCCCTTTATGCCAAACTGTAAACTGCAAATGCTTCTCCTGTCCTACAATTAGACATAAACAGACTGGAGGCTAACTTGAAAACAAACAGTTCATTAAACCTCCAGTCTCATCCAAACAAGGTCATAACAGTTACCTTATCTAAAGCATACTACATATATTAAATAAACTAATTATATCATAATGTTTATATTTATATTGAGAAAATAAATATGTTGTTGTCGTTGCTGTTGTCACTCAAATCTACCTGTCTGCAGGGCCAGTCAGGATACCCCTGCTTCTTACAAACACCTTGACAATGACAAAGCACTGCATTTACAATTAAAAATAGCAGAAAATATGAAGTAATTCTGGCTTTTCCATGATCATGATATGTTTCCAGGTTTTTATGGCTAAATGGTGATTGCTATATGGTACATATATGCACTGTAGAACAATCCCCTGCTAGCCACAAAATACTGTTGATTCATTATTTAAAACCCCTGCCATGGTATATACATGTATATTTTAAGGTTAGGGGTATAAAAGCTAGCATCAGTACCTCATCGTGGAGAATCAGTAATTCCTTTGAAAGCATGTAAGTGAGTAATCCTCCAGCAAGAAGTTTATGGCCTATAAAATAAATGACTAAAGTAAGCATTTTCTTCAAGGCCTTGGTGCTGTTTTACTGAACAAGGATCTTTCTGTCATTTAGACCTCTCTTCTACATGGATTGACAGCCTGTAACCCATCCTTGGAGACTCAGGGGCAGATAGTGGGGTCAGGAGAAGTACAACAAGCAAGAGCAATGCAAATGATAGTTTACAAAAACAACTTGTTCTTTCTCGTAAACCTCTGCTCACACATTTTGTCCATTTGAATTCCTCCTGACTCCACTATCTGCCCCTGGTTTTCCAAGGATAACCATAACCAAAGCAATGAGGGGCTTAGGAATAGCTATAAAATAAAATAAGGTCCACCAATTTTGAGAGACTATACAAAGTTTGAAACATTTGAAGTTAAATGAACTGTAATAAATGAACAAACCTGAATAACTTTCTACTCAGTCCCTATGAATTATTTTCACTTGTTGATTTTTCTGTCATACACTTGCTTTTTATCCAAATGTGAGTACTTGCTAAAAAGGTAGTAAATTATCTATTGCCCAATAATAATAATAATAATAATAACAGTGTTCGGGACATCTTTCAGTTTCTAGCTAATATCTTTTCTTTAATTTAGCATCATCCTACTCAAGGTCAGTGGTGTTAAAATATTCACCTGTTTCTCCAGTTTTCTCTTTCAACATGCCACTGACATCTCTAAAGAACTGACCAAACTCAGGAGTTTCTTCTACAAAATAAAGAGTTGCAATAAAAAAAACACTATGACCACTCATTCATCTAGCTTTATATTTCTATAGCGCAAAGAGAAAATGCAAGAAAAGGGGAGAGCAAATTCATCATTGCACAAGAAACATGCATGAAAACCACAAAATTAATACAACACAAAGCTCAAAATGAGATTAAATTCAATTCAATATTATGCTTGTTTCCTGAAAGTTGCTTGCCACCCCCTTGAAACAAAAAAGTGTTTCACACATGTTTCACACATGTTTCACACAAAACAACATGCAATTCATATATTATTTCCTTAAAAATATATAACAATTATTCCATGAGCCCGGGTTGGATATGAAGTGATAAAATAACCAACGAGCGCGTAGTGCTACTTGGTTATAATCACTTCATATCCAACAAGGGTGAATGGAATAATTGTTTTAGTAAATTCTCAAACCGGGTTTTGCCGCCGATTTTTATTTCAGCCATTATAGAGAGCTGAAGTTGAATTTTTAAATTTGGGCGCACTATTTTCCATATGACGTAAAACTCCGACTATTGTCTCATGGTCGGAGTTTTTTAGCCAATCAAAAAGCTAGAAATGCAATAGTCGGAGCTGAGAATTTACTAAATAATTATATAGTGGTTATTTCCACAGCAATAACTTGAATGGCGTAAATTATCAGGAGTTCTATCTCAGGTGACCGGGTATATTTAGACTGTTAACATAATGAATTTCATTACCTTCCTTTGGTGTAACCTGACACATAAGTCTTGTAGTGGCTGGAACACTGTTGATAAATAGTTGCAATAAATAAATTCATGTCTTTTTGTTGTATGGCATACCACAGTTCACCCATCCTCGGAGAATGAGGGGCAGATAGTGGTGTCAGGAAAAGTGCAACAAGCAAAAGTGATGCAAATGGTAGTTTACAAAACCAACTTGTTCATTCTAGTAAGCTTCCATTCGCACCTTTTGGTCCATTTGATTTCCTCCTGACTCAACTATCTGCCCCCAACAACATACCACAGTAAAGGGAAATCAGTGAACAATGAAGACAACAGAACATTCATGTTTGGGTGCATGGGTTGATAGTTCCTCATGGGAATTTTATGTTCTAAAAGCTACATATAATTCTTGGGTTAGTATTTGGTTTTCAGAGTAACTATTCACACATAGGCCCTTAACAGAAATACTCTATTGTTTGTTTATGATCCTTAATATACTAGTCCAGTTTCTCTATACATCTTATATAATAATTAAACAATCCACTGACTGACCTTGGTTTTCCATGTGCCAAGAGTCTTGCAGCACCACCTACAGAGTAAGACTTTATCTCAATCCTTTGTTCAAGGTATACAAATAAGCTTGTCTTGTTTGAGAAACTGTTTTTTGCCTTAACAAATTCTGATGTCGAGATACATTGTAATTGTACACGTATCTTAAGCTTATGTACAAGTTTGAAACGATGCAGAAGTAGAACTCACTCTGATGTCAATAAGCTGATTTGCTCGTTTTAAGTTTCTGCAGCTCTGTTCAGAGCTTCGGAGCACACAAGAATTTGAGCTTATTTAACTCATGATATAGGAGCTGCTCTTTAAGCTTGCTGTTTCAACACAAGCTAGCAAGCTATCTTTCAAGAGGACGGTCAACATGGAAAATAAGAGAAAAATAATTCCGATCGAAAGCAAAGGCCTAAATTCGTAGGGAAAACCGCATATTTTTCTTACTAGAATAAACACTTACCGATTCTACTAGCGAAACGTAACCGAGAAATCATGGTCGTACGATATTTCTACCTTCCAATATGGCCGACACCGGCAATCGTTGGGCTGCAAAGTACACTGGGAGACTATTTTAGCTACCAGGTCATACCGTGGTTAAAGTAGGTCTGCAGCGCGTACTTCTGAACCCAAATTTTTGTTGGGCTAATTTCCGGGATTCGCCCGAGAAGGCTGCTTCATCAGAAATAATTTTGAGCTCTAAAAATATCTGAACTTACATATATGTGGAAGGTGTGAAAAATTTAAGTTACGTACAAGAATTGTGCTTCTCTAATCCTTTTATGATAAATGGGACAAGTTTATTACTCATATTGAGGTGTAGAGATATAAAATACATAAGTGGTACATACAATAAGAAGACGTAATGTCTTTGTTAAAGTGCTAGATCGAAACAAAAGCCCATAGATTTATTGTTGGAAAGGCTTGTTATTGGAATTTTACAGGGCATACCTTACAAGTCATTTTAGTTTTAAGTATCGCTGCATATTTCTATGCAGTAATTTGGCGAGCAGGAAAACTATTATTTCTTATGCTATTTCTAAAGACGTGGATATACAAAGAATGCACATTCTTGTTCTTTCTTTAATAATAGCCGTAACTTTGCTCGTTGAACAGTTGTTTCACTTACGAGTTGTTTTGCTAACGGTCATTTCACTAACATCTCACACTGATGAGGTCGGGCCCCTGGTGAGATATGTGATGCAATACATTGAGACTCAGGACAAGTCAATCGCGAACAATTCTCAGTATATCGTATAGTATGATCGTCCGGGTGAGTGTAGTTCTGAGAAGAACAGTTCTTCTCAGAACTACACTCACCCGGACAATCATACTACACGAACTACTGAAGCTCCTGGGTTCAAACCATTTACTAAATACTCAGTATACTCCCTCAAAATGCATATCCCACCGAGACATCACGTTGTCTTAATAATGACACGTCGTGTAAGAATGCGGATAGATAAATGAATGCAACAAAGAAAACCGTGTAATCCTCAATAATTTTGCTGTGCTAGTGACCAACTCGAAAGGTTCTGCTCCTTTGGCCACCACACACTTTTCTCTTATTTAATTTAATTTGTTTGTTTTTTTGTCAATTAAGTGAAATATATTGAACTAAAAATGTAAATAAATTGATGTGATTAGACCAATTTCGATATATTAAAATTCAGCCTAAAACAATAGGCCTCAGCACGAGGCTCCGAGGAATAAACCCCACAAACTCTGCAGTTCCCCGGAGCCTCGTGCCGAGGCCTATTGTTTTAGGCTGAATTTTAATATATCGAAATTGGGCTATTGGAGTTTCTAGGACCGAGTCTGGTCATCATATCAGAGGAAAAGGTGTGTAAATTAAAACAGAAGAAACTAAAAGAGAAAAAGGGGGAGGTCCATAATCTCCTGACGCATAGTATTCACGAAAGGTCAAAAGCTATGACAGTCTTCTCTGCAACAGTCATTTAGCGGCATAGTGGTACATTGAAAGAATTTATATTAAAAACCACTTTATCCAACCAAGTTAATAGTGGCTACCCATTGAGACTCATTTTCTCTTATGGTTCAAACAGCTTATAGAACACCCCTGGGATTCTATTTTCGTTCGCTTGGAAAATTAAAACTACCGTTGAATTCTATTGAAGCGATGTTAAATTGTGGATTAACCCTTATTGTAAGGCTAATTACTTCTGTGAAACCAAGCGTGGTAGTAAAACTTTTATGTTACCGCTTAGCAACGAATAGAGTATAAATGGAATAGAGCGTCCACGAATCACCAGCATTGAATAGGACATTGGTTCTCCGGATTCTTGCCAGCTGTGTCCAAACTACGTAAGCTTCGAGGACTCAACAAGAAGAAAATGTACATAAGATAGGTAAGATTCATAAGCTTTTTAATGCTGATAAGTTTCATCGTGTAATTAAGAGATTAAACAGAAGCGTAAGAATGAAATAGATAATCCAAGACGGCTAATCAAGAACTTTTTCTGGGTTTAGTTACATGTAGCTCAACTGCCGGCATATAGTCTGAGTATTTCATGCTATCCAACGGTTAATATACCGTAGAAACGTAAAAGGAAGTTTTTTTTCAGTTGGTTGACGATGCAGCGTAAATTAATAAGAGTAAACAACTTCACTTTTTGTGATTGTTTGGAATTTGTTTGAGTGCGGATTCGATCTAAAGAAAACCCCTTATATGAGTTACTTGCCTATAGTAATCAGTGAATCTGCCTTTTCTAGCTGGACCTATACCTTGATAGTGTATTTTTTAACACAGCTAACTGCTGCACGAATGTAAGGCAGTAATTGTTGATTAACTTCAAGTTGGCGAAATCAACTTATTTTGCAAACGAGATAGCTTCACATGTACATTATAGTCTTCACCTGCGCCAAGCCTGAGCCTGAAAACAAGTCGTTTTCGATCTGCCCTACTCAGCACTGCCCAGCATAAGTATGAACTATCGACTGACTTTACTATGGCGCAAATGTGGGCCATTCAAAAGCTCTGAAAAGACCAAGGGCCCGGCGGTCCCCAGCATGCTTGATAAATAAGAGATTTATTACACGACTGAAAAAATATCACGACTGACACAAACTGGAAAGACATCGTCCGAAAACTTCAATTGCGCAATTCTAATGGAGTACAGACTTACCGTTCTTAAAAGAAGGAAAAGAAAGTTAAAGACAAAGACAAAGAAACAAGCGTAAGTTAAAATCTTTAAGGAAAGTACTGTGAGCAACAAAACTGTAAAAAAAAAACCTATAAGAGAGGTGGTGGACTGCCCTGTTGAATACTTGGAAAATATTGAACCAGCAATAGAGAAATCTGATTGGTTGTTTTAGCTATTTTTCCTCTGAAGTAATTCATAGTCGTGTAATATTAAGGCTTATCAGTTTAGCAGTGATAGCATCGATCTCGATAGCAAAGCACAAGCTTTTAAAACCCTTACTAGGCAGCTTATAAGGAGGACCTACAGAAGTGAACAAAAGGATAGCTGCTTTGTTTTACTGATATACTGTTTTCTCGTGTCATCGCGTTTAGTTTCGTTCGCCTGACAACAGTACCGATCTTACAAGACTGGCAATACACTGACTTGTTTGGCGTGGGCTGCAATTATTCCAAGATGAAATCAAAGAAACATAACTCAACCAAATACCTTCCTGGAATAACGACCAGAAAACCTCAACTTCGAAACAACAGCTGGGCAAAACTGCTCAGTCAGAACAAATCGAGCAAGGACGGCGAACATGTAAGGGGAGTCTCTGGACTGGACGTAAGTTGCACGCCTGTTTTGTTCAGTACAAAAGTGACAAGGAAAACGAGTCAAAACTCATTTGAAAACTTGGCAAACGACATCACTGATGCCATCAATGAGCGAGACGAAGAAAAAATAAACACGCTGGAGGAAGGTGAAATGAGGAAGGTTGAAGACAACGAAATAAGCGAAAGGTGGTTTGATAAAGATGGAGAGGATAGCAGCGACACTTCTTCTAGTTCGCTTGACGATGTAACAAAGGTTTCAAGAGCCACTTTCGACAATGAAAGAATTGAACGAGATCAACTGCCTCCCTTGGCCCATACTGCAGTTGCCAAACCTGGAAAAACACCAAAAGAGACACTTAACACTCGCAGAGATTCTAAAGTTCATAACGATTCTCCTCCAAGTAACACTACAAGGGATATTGATTGGCAGAACATTTACGTCAACGGGGGATTTCGACCGCACGAATCACGCGATTTGCCAACAAGAGGCGAGTTAAACTTACTGAAATACAAAACATGGGATCCTGACGATCCAGTTCACTGTGCCAGAAAGTGCGCCAAGTATTTTGGCCTTGACAGCCGCGACAATATAGAGAAAGGAAATTTAGCTCCAACAGAAAAGGAGCCACGAAAACGTTACACCAGTCAACTCTCTCCCAACGTTAAGTTTTATCCTCTGCAAGTTCCAAAGCGTCACAAAGCCTTTGCTTCTTTGGATAGCTCTCCTGAGTCACTAACGTATCTTGAAAATCTAGCTAAACGATCTAATTTTTGCAATTCCTGCGTTGTTCCCCCGGTAACGCCTGTGTCATCCATGGTCAGATCTTCGCCATTTGGTTTGAGTCCGTTACCTTATAAGGACAGAAGAAAAAACACCCTGGGAGAGGTGACCGAGATATCACTTGATGGGCAGAACACGGACGAGGGGACTGCCTCACCCACTGGGACTGAACTAGAATTGTGAACTGTTATTCACTTGATTGCTTCAAACTTTATCACAATTCCACCATTTAATTAGATATAGCACATAGTGAGTGATTACATACACTCACATCTTACTTTCTTTTACCTTTAATAAGTCGCTTACATTTACATTATTTCATATTTTCATACTTGCATTGCGTTGCATATCGTTGGATATCGTTGCATTGCATTGCATTGCATATCGTTTACCATCAGTATTTCATTATTATCAGGTAACTAAAAGTATACTTCAACTATATTGGGTATATGTACCAAGCTATAGTAAGTACAGCCAATCAGAATACAGGAAATCTTCCTATCATGCGCTGCACGTATGTCCCATTCATTGTGTTGGTATCTACATTAAGGCTTAGTACTAGATTTGAGGAAGGTTATGATGCATCGATACGATATTTTTCTTAGCAGTAGTTTGTCAAAGATCCGCCTGAAAAAAAATGTGACCTAAAGTATCGTAGAAATGAGACAACTCATGTGATGTGTAACACTTTCGACGAAAGTGATACCAAAGGTTGAAAACGTTTTTTACAGAGTCGAAACGTGAGGTGACCACAGACGTTTTGACGTGATATATCAAACACGAGTGACAATGTTTCATCGGGATATCCAGACATCGAGAAGAAGAGTTGAAAATACGACGCGCAGCGGAGTATTTTTGACGAAATTCGAGGTGTTTGGATAGCCGATGAAACACTGTCTCGAGTGTTATATATTTCTTCGCAATCGAAACAAAAACTAAGGCCCTGTTTACAAGGAGAGAGGGTTACCCTAGCAAGCGGGTTACCCTAGCAAGCGGGTTACCCTAGCACGCACACATTTGTTCTTATTTTCTTCGTCGTGTTTACAAGGCGACCAGGGTTACCCGGGTAGGAGGGTTACCCTATCTGCGTGCTAGGGTTACCCTAGCAAGCGGGTTAACTTTTTCCCTTGTAAACACTCCAGGTAGGGTGAACCCGCCTACCCGGGCTATCTCTATTTTGGCTCCCAAAAGCAAAATATGATCACAATACCGACAAAATCAGCGAATTATGACCCAGAAAACATCAAGTTCTTTCACAGTTTGTCATAATTTTGCTTTGGAAATAAATCATTTTCCAGTTTTGTTATATGTTCGTGCTTTACTTGCAAGGTTACCGAAGCGTACTGACTGTACTGAACTTTATTTATCCACGGGATCCTTATCACTAAAAAGTGGTCTTCTAAAGAGCCGTGCGCATTAACCTTAAATATATTACCTAGAACTTAACTACTTAGACTTAAAAATTATGAATTATTAAAAGGAAATCTTAACTTAAGTTATTACTAGTGTAAAATAGCAGAATAAAAACTATTCAAAGTAGTGGCCTGCTTTGCCTCCGCTGACAGACTGTTCCATGTTATTGCGCCCCTATAACGAAAGCTCTTCTTGAGAGCCTCAGTGTTGGGCCGCGGAATAAACAGGTTTTGTTGAGCACCCCGAAGATTATGTCTGTGGATGGTAGTTACGCTGGTGAACTTATCTGACAGGTATTCAGGTACAAGGTTATTAGCGGTTTTAAACATTAAAGATTTCAATTGTCTTTCACGTCTGTCAGCGAGGCTTTCCCATTTGAGGGCACGAAGAATCTGTGCAGATCTGATATCCCAACCTGACCCTGTTATTATACGTGCTGCCCTGTTTTGTAGTTTCTCCAGTTTTAGGCTGAGGCCATTACCGATACATCCCCAAACAGCGCTGCAATATTCGAGATGTGGAAGAATCAATGACTTGTAAATTGTGACTAGTGTACTTTGGGGACATATCGGTTTTAGCCTCCTAAGGGCAGCAAGTACTTTAGCAACTTTACTGACGATTTCGGAGATATGAGCTTCCCACGAGAGTTTTTCATCCACGTGGACACCAAGCGTAAAGTTGTCTCGGGCAGTAGGGTTACCCTACCTGAAAATATTGCTTGTAAACCCGGGCTAGCTTTTAACCCTCTTGCTAGGGTTACCCTGGCAGTAGGGTTACCCTACCTGCTTGTAAACAGGGCCTAAGGAGTAAACGGAGAAGTAAAATCGTCAAAATCTATGCTAATTAAGACCGGGTGTCCAAACCACCGTCACGGTTGTTATTTCCTTTGTTTTAACTTGATGAATTATTTACCTTTCTTCGGCGAGTTGAAATAAGGCCGAAGAAAATGCCAAGCCCATAACATCTATTCTAGTGTCTGTTGGTAAAGCAAATCCCCTGAATATTGTGCAAAAATATAAGCATGAAAACTGGCTCAATATTCATTGTTTTTGAAACTTTTTCCCTAAATTGTCCTCAGTTATAACTTGTCCACTTAAAAACTATAAAATGCATGGTAGACTGAATGTCAAATACAAACAGTTTTAGTAATTTATTAGAAAGGTTCGTATTTTAACAGTTTCTTTTTTTTAACAGAAAGTGTTAGCTGTAAATTTCTTGTTGATAACCAGTAGATAAGCGAAACAATGGTCGTTTCTATGCTCATGACGTTGTTTCGACCTGTTAATTTCTAAAACCATAAAAACCCTAAGTTCAACAACGGGACGAATAAAGTAGGAGGCCAAACAATTGTTTTTTTTTTCTTCACAAAATTGAAATTACTGGGTTCAATACGGAGAAGGGATTGGAAATGATTTTCATTTTTTTTTTGGCGTGAATATAATAAACTCAGTCCCATTTTGATTCCTCTCTCTCTACTTTTCTTCCATCTCCCTTCCTCCCCTTAACGTTGTCAGTCTTTTTGATGGGGTAAAATCGCGTTGTTTAAATAATTATGAAGAATTTTGAGCAAGTGAAATATATCTTCAATGATGTGGTTTTGTAACGACAAAAAAAACTGTTGAAATCAGTCATAGACAACCTTTACGAGATTTGAATTCAATCATTTGAATTTAATCTATCAATATTTATGCATACATCAACATAAAACAAAGCTGCTACAACGCTTTGGATATTTTGTTTTATACTAGTGCGGAATCGTGTGTTGTTTGATAGGTGATAGTTTAACATGTGAAAATCGTAGAACGTAACATTCGTGCTTTTATTAGATTATTTTTCAGACGTATCTTTTGAAAGCGCACTAGTCAACAACGATCAGGTGAGAAGACTGCCTGAATTGAAATTAAATAAAATTGGTATCACACTGATCATCAAAGGCCTGCCAAGAAGACTACCTGTATTAAAATTGGATTCAACGCAGGACATATTTACAAGGAAGCCCAATTGTCAAAACATGGAAACAATTGCTTTTAATTTTAAAAGCCGAACTTTTATTCCATTAATGCAACGCGACCAAAGATGACAACTTTTAAGGTCCGGTTATACGGGCAACATTTTCCTTCAACTTGTCTCGCAACATTGCTGCATGGCAAGTTGAAACCCACTGTTGCGCGTATTACTGCGTGCGTGACCAACTTGTCTCGCAGCAAAATATAGTGTTGCGAGTTGAGGCAACGTGTTACGAAAAGTAGACTTGAGTTTTACTTTCTGCAACAAATTTACGGTTTTGTTGCTCGTATTACCACTGAAGCTTCAACTTGTCTCGCAACAAGTTTGAATTCAATGCTTGTGATTGGCTGTCAGCCGCGAGGCGCGGCTACGCGGCAAATTAAAAAAAAACATGGCGGACGGAGAGACGAGCTTGAAGCTGTTGAAGTGCTTCAAGCTCTCGAATTAACTGGTGAAAAACGCCCCTCTCCTCTCTCCGGGAAATCTATTGTCGCATGTAAACTTTTCGATTTCGTTTTCAAGGCCTTTCGTCTTCATTGAGCGAAAGGCCCAAATAAAGAAATTAAAGAGTTGAGCAGCCGCCATGTTTGTTTTCACAGGATTCCGCAAATTTGCAACACTATATTTTGCTGCGAGACAAGTTGGTCAAGCACGCAGTAACACGCGCAACAGTGGGTTTCAACTTGCAATGCAGCAATGTTGCGAGACAAGTTGAAGGAAAATGTTGCCCGTATAACCGGACCTTTAATTCCTTGTCTCAGCAATTTGAGCAATGTGTTAATAACTGGCGGTTTGGCTTTTAAAGAAATTTTCTTTTATCGCGGAAGGCTATTTAAAAATATGTAAAAAAGAGAAGAATTTCACCATTGGAGCGCAATAGTAAGATTTATACCTAAATGTTTTCCCTTTATTGATCTAAACTATCAATATAAAACCGAACACAAGATATCTATGATATATGTTAAGTAATTTCTATTTGGTGTTCATAAGTGCAAATTAAACTGTGCTCGAAATGGTCTCTTCACGGTAAAAGAAGCTAAGAAAAGAAAGCTTCAGTCGAGGATTTGAAAATGTAATTATATGGCCTTTCATTCGCAACAAATGGGGCAAAGAATTACGCATCTCAACGAAATTTATATCTTTTAGTCTGGGTGGAAAGCATAACAGTTAGTTCCTAATGTTTTTCCTTAGACTCCTTGCTTACATTTTCCATGCAAAAACGGCATGGCGTACTTTACTGGGAGAGCACAGCTAAAGAGGAAAGAACACAGCAAAAGGACTCTTAAATACTTCCTCCCACTCCGTCGAACTCGGGCTTTAAGTTGCGTGCATGTTTCTTGTGCGGCCGAGTTTGGCTTTCGCCGCCTGACCTGTAATAAGTCAGTAAGTCTAGAAAGCTTTTTATGAATAAACGGGCTCAAAATCCTATATTAACCCCTATTAAATTGGACTGTACTCCATTATACACCTGGGTGGAGAGATGCACTGTACGAGTAAAGTGTCTTGCACAAGAACACAACCCAATGTGATGTCCCCGCCCGGGACTCAAACCCGGACCACTCCATCCGGAGTCGAGCGCACTCACCATGAGGCCACCGCGCTTCCCATAAACAACTAGGTTACCTCAAAGCTACAAGCCAAACAGGCGATCTGTACGAAAGTGCAGGATAACAAATTCTAAAAGTCAAGAAGAACGTTTAGATCATGGATATCGACCGTTTTATTGATGTTCCAGAAGAACATTCTTGGAAACATGGTCTCTGGTCAGTCTCCTCTATGACAAACGCCTGCAGGGAATCATGGTAGTTGGATTCATGAGAACAAAAAGCCAGTCCAAGATGATCGATACAACTACAATGATTCCCTGCAGGCATGTCTCCGCCGAGAGGGAATAGGCCACTTTCGATATATCAAAATTCAGCTAGATAGTGAGGCCTAGAGGACACAAACAAAAGAAATGAATAAACTGTACATTTTAATTGCGTAAAAACATGTAAATACTTTCTGCTTAGTTGTAATATCATTATGTAATAATCTTTTGATTCACTCTTAGTTTTGATATATTTTTAACTGTTCATATATTTTTATATAGGTTTATATGAGCGATTTTTTCTATTTATTATTATTTTTAGTTTATTTATTTATTTTTCGTGGCATGTCCGTCTGCGAAGAAGCTAATAGCTAAGAACATTTTCCACGTAAAATAAAGGTATTGGTATTGGTATTGGAGGTTAGCAACAACAACTGAACACGTTTGTAAACAACTAACGAGGATCAATTTGTCACTGCAGTCAATAACACGTTTCTCAAGGACCATTCAATAAACACTGTAAGAGTTACATTCTCTGACTTATTCAGTGAGGTCTGGAGGACTCGAGAGGGTTTTCAATTAAGCGGTAGAAACTCACCTTGCTGCGTAAATGCTCGAATATGATTGGTTCTCTGATTGTTGTTTGAGACACGGCGACCTGCACTCAGTGGGATACAATGCCCTGAAGGTGAACTGTTCTTGATTTTTGGCTTGCAAATGCGTAAAAAACAAAAATCAAAAAGGATGGCCACGACTGAAAAACATTTACACGGATTACAAACAAAAGACTTGAAAACCTTGGCCAATTTTTTCAGGACGCGCAGCTTCTTTAAAGTGTCAACTAAAGTACCGTAGTTCAACTATTTCCCTCTTTTTCTAGGAGCGATGCTCTTTTTAAAAATAGCAGGCTGTCTATTTCATTTCAAAAAAATTAGGCGAGAACTGTAACTACTTGTTAACAGAGGCTCATGCAAAAATAATACACTCATCCAATTAGCTGGTGTATAATAAAACCAACACGTAAAAAAGGCTTATGATGCTAAGCCTCATGTAGATAAGCTTAATGAGCGATATTAGCCGATGTCATGCAATGTTTATACAATCTTCCTTTTGGTGAAATTTTTTATTTTTTAAAAGCTACTACCTATGTTACATTTCAGTTACATACCATACCACACCAGTCCATTAATAAGATAGTTACAAGGCTTACAATCAAAAATGGTGCAAAATGACAAATCATTAATTTTGTTAATAGTGGCGCATTGACATGAGATTCGTTTAATCAGCCTACAGCTTGTTTGCTTTTCTACGGACAGTGATATATATTGTTTCAGTAGTTTTTATTGAATTCTACTGTTGTCCGCTCTAAGTTAGATTAAATCTTCTCATATAAATATGCTATACCAATTTTATCTCCATTACTAATAGCTGTCATGTAGCCTATACAGCCTACAGAGATATTCCAATAAGCTTGTGCTCAAAGTTTCTTCTAAACTAAAAAGTTTTTTTGCTGTTGTTTTTACTGTACTATACTACTTGAATTCTACACAGCCTGCGCGCCGAGCTGTGTAGAATCTATTTTCTGAATGGCCTTGCATCGAACTCTCTTACGCGTTTCCATCCTGCGCCGATTTTTCCCGACGACGAAGACTTCGTTGGTTTCGCGCTGGAGGTACAGCTTTTTTCTACTGCAACAACATTTGCACAGCTTGTTGAAAATAAATTGAAAGCCTACACGAAAATTCTCGTTGAAAAACGAGTAAATTGCGGGATTAAAGGCACTGTTGGCGTATAGGAGAAAAATTGCTACGAACACGTACGTATCGCTACAGATAACGTCGTTCGAGTAGTAAGAACAAAATACCCAGCCAATCCAATAAGGAAGAAAGCAACAGTAAAACGCAAACACTATCATGGCGACCATTTTAAGAATTCGTCTGCTTAATCGCGCGCTGACACGACTTCTGAACGAAATTCGCATTCTGGGCGTTTTCCCACGCCACAGTCGAATAGTTATTGCAGCGTACAATGCGACTACAAGAAGCAGTGTTAGCACAAGCAGTGACAAGAACAACAAATACCAAATACGCCAGTTGATGAAAAAATGTCGAGTTTTACAAAATTGATTTCCGTTTTTCTCCAGCAAGTTGGCATAGTAAAACAAAGGCACGCAGTAGGTAGCTGACGCAAGCCAAGCGACGATTATAATTAGGCGAGCCCTTGTCGCCGTGATAATCTTCCGGTGAGGATAAAACACCGCTAAAAAGCGATCTATAGCCACCATTGCGAGATGAATGATTGAAACGTTCATGCAAAGCTTCTCGAGGTAGTTAGTGGTTTTGCACAAAAATATACCCAGGTGTCCTCCAATAATCCACTGGCCATTGACAAAGATTCTTGTGATCCTTTCTGGAGTACTTCCCAGCGTAAGCAGTAGGTCCCCGACAGCCATGCTGACAATGAGCATATTGTTTACAGTGCGGAGTTTACCATTGATGTTCAGTTTGAAAGCAGCAATGATCAAGGAATTGCCGATGATGGAAAACGCGACGATCACACCATAAGCCATGCATTTGAAGCCTTTTTCAATCGCTGAATTATTCTCCGTGTAGAGACCGGGAGAAATTGCATCTCCACTGGTTTCATTACCCATGAGGTCTTTACCCGACATCAATTCCCAACCGGAGCGGTGTTCTCCAAAATGTAATTATTTCTTCAGTGGGCTTCTCTTACCTTTGGGTTCAAGGTTCCTGTTAATTCATTTATTCCCTTCAGGGGGTCAAAGAAAAACAGCTAACAGTGAAAGTTCCGTTTTATCAACACAATGGTTTTTGTCAAACGCATCTGGCATCAGCATCTACTTGACAATTGACTAATGTATTCTGTTTAGTCTTACCTCTATTCAAGGATGAGGATTACCTGCAAAATTTGAATTTTCGTTAATTATTTGTATAGACAGAAATCCTCGTATTCTACCAAAACAAATTAAACATTTAATATTCGGCTTCAAATATGTAAACAGATAGATTTTCTTGGAAAGTGACACTGAAAATGGATTGGAAATTGTGACCGCGGACGAAGTTGTCATCTGACGGGAAGCTACAAATTTGCAAAGTATATCATTCAATTTTTTCGCGTTTGCTCAAGTGTCATGTTCCCAACTGGGCAAAAGAGGTTCAATCTTCCAGAGCATTGTTATTGCTAAGTTTGAAAATTGACACCTTTCATTGCTATAAAGGACGGCCAGAAGACATTCATTAGGCGATCATTATATTTGTGCAAATCACCTCTTGAAAGCAGTTAGCAATGATGATATATCGTTTGCGCTTTTGGTTTAAGAATCTGGGTGTTTTTTCTCGTTTTCAGAACGGCTGCAAAACTTCATTTGCTTGTCACTCGACTCTAACAAATAACAAAACATAGACAGGTGAAACTTCGCTTTCCGTATTCATCAGTTCCGCTCTCGCCGAATTTTTTTTTCTGTCATCGCCGGGAGCCTGTTCGTAAGCTAGGTGGAACTGAGCAAGCAGTTTACCTCGATGTTGCAAGCTGGAAGTAAGCAAGCGGTTTACATCCTTATCGCAAGCTGGGACAATTATGCAGCAAACAATTTTCCGCCTTATTGCAAGCTCTAAACAGATCTTTCGACAAAGCAAAAGGCTTGAGAGTATGTAATTTTTGTTTGTTTAGTATAGACAAGTCTAATGATGGCACTGAAAGCCCTCATTTGTGAGTGTCAAATTTTTACCTACAGATCGACATTGATGTATTTATTCGAAGAAAGACAAGCTGCAGAGTGACGGTAGGAAAGTTTCAAAAATGGAATCTAAAATTATCAGCATGTTCAGTTGCCTCGTATAAACAATAAGAGATTTCTTACTTTTCGTTACCTATAAACTATAAGTTACCAGAATTTTCTTAAATTTACTGAGGTCCACATTACTCGCAGGAGGAGTTTGAAAACGGAGGTTTCACTCTGAAAAGGCATCAAATGTTTGTCCGTCTACACTACACTGGAGGAATTTTAAGACGCAGACGCACCGGTCATTTTGGATTTGTGTTTGAGGAAAACGGCGGTCGGGAAATCACCTGATTATCGTGATGTCATCGTTTTCGAAGCCTCCATTTTCAAAATATTTTCTGTCCACACGAAAACAAAAAGCCGGCGTTTGTAAAATCCTCCGGTTTGATGAGCGTTTTCGAAAAGCTCAGTCTTCGTGACGGATTAGTGTGGACGGTAGCCCTTTATGCATCAGTCAAATCCAGCAGTGCCCTCCCCCTCTTCCCGGGCAACCGCGCGACATTTGCTCACGTTGTCCGTCCCGGCGGTGGGGCATTCGCAATTTTATCGCGGCCCGGGGGCTGGGCACTTGCGTACCCCGGGGCGACCCCCGGGCATTTGACACACGTGTTTTAAAGACGAGGCGTTTGAGATTGGCTTGCGTCAAATCTCTCGCGCGTTCATTGGTTAAAAGTTGTTGTCAATTTCGAACACAGCTGACATAAGCAATTCACGAAAAATATGAGGTCGACAGACGCATAAAACGTCATTCTTTTCGAGCGTCTTAACACAATTTCTAAAACTGCGAAGGAAGCCAGCCGAACAGTCATTGTAGAACTAGTAGTATGAATTAAACTATTTATTGCAAACTTTGTCTAGCAACTTCAAATTCTACCCAAGAGTCGAGTCTTCAGTTTACAGCCATTTATAATTTTTTGTCAAATCATCTCTGCGAAATTTAGCTCGAATTCTAGCCGACGAAATATTCTTTCTTATTTCTAGACTTTTCTTAGGCTTTTGACACTGCTGACCATTAAATTCTTCTCAGCAAACTAGAACATAACGGAATATGACGCATAGCATTATGTTACTATCCGGGACAAGGGCATTCGTCAGTAGCGAGCGGATCAATTATCTGCAAAAACTGAAGGCTAAGGCGCATAATTGATCTGCGAGACACAGACAAATCAAGATCAAGTTTGTTCAAGTTATCTCTCTAGCACTCTCTGACAGCTCAGGGAAGCGATCTGCCATTTTTTCATGCAAGAGCGTGGTTACAATTATGCAATTTTTGCAGCGAGACACATTAAGACGCATCAGCAGACCAATATTTGTAGGCAGTTATTGCTGGTTTTCACTGTCACGCAACGAAAAAATAAAATCAAAACTATTGCATAAAAACAGTCAAGAATTGGTGATATTATAGGAGATTAATAGCTTATGTACTTTGCCGAGTCTCAGATCTTTGCGATGCCTCATACTTGAGTTAGCCGTCAAAAGTTTTACACAAAAAACTCAGTATGGAAACGCCATAGTTGTGTCCTGGAGAGGGACACAGTAATGGCGGCCGGAAATGAATGAAAACATCTGGAATTGAATTTTGCTATAAAAATCGACCCGTTCGCCCTTTTGAGCTAGTAGATATTCACATTAACACTTTTCACAATACCTCAACAGTTTAGATTGCTAAAAATCACTGAGAGAGTAATTTTTTCAGGCATACGTGACACATTCTCTAGGCCATCTTGATATCCTGTGGCGTGAAAACACCGAATTTCAAAAGGCTATCTCTAAAACAAGGAACGGGGAATGGAGGAACGGGGAACGAGGAACGGGGAACGGGGAACGAGGAATCTCTAAAAGGGGGAATCTCTAAAAGGGGGAATCTCTAAAAGGGGGAATCTCTAAAAGGGGGAATCTCTAAAAGGGGGAATCTCTAAAAGGGGGAATCTCTAAAATAGGGAATCTCTAAAATAGGGAATCTCTAAAATAGGGAATCTCTAAAAGGGGGAACCCCCTTAAAGGGGGAATCTCTAAAATAGGGAATCTCTAAAAGGGGGAATCTCTAAAATAGGAAATCTCTAAAAGGGGGAATCTCTAAAACAGGGAATCTCTAAAAGGGGGAATCTCTAAAATAGGGAATCTCTAAAAGGGGGAATCTCTAAAATAGGGAATCTCTAAAAGGGGGAATCTCTAAAAGGGGGAATCTCTAAAATAGGGAATCTACAAAAGGGGGAATCTCTAAAATAGGGAATCTCTAAAAGGGGGAATCTCTAAAATAGGGAATCTCTAAAATAGAGAAAAGCCGGCATGGCAGTGAGGAGAACGGAAGGAGTGCGTTTACATTTCTTCTTAATGATAATAAATGATTGGGAATGCCGGCCTACTTTGAAAAGTATATTTGAGAAAGGCTTTTTTAATGTGAAAACAATAAGTCGGGCACAAGTTTAGGCGATCGGACGTGATCAATAATCGCACTTTCCACGAACTGTGGAATCGGCTAAACGCTATTAAAGCTTATCTGGAGATCAGTGCAAAAATGAGAAGGCTAAAACTGGTATTGTTTGTATCACAATTGATTTCTCCGCCTTCTCTAATACCCGTTTCTAGTTGGAGCAAAGGTCATGATTGTTTTGCAAGAAATATCAATGAGAAATACGCTTTATCAACGATGTTATTACCCTGGTTACAGAGGCATGGTTTGCACGCTCTGATCAAGCTCGACAACGTTGCATGTCTTTTGGTGTAAACCGGAAACCACGCAAATGCTAAATATGTTTTGATTGTGTCTGGTGGGTTACGTTTAATGGCATAATTTACTAGACAAGTAATGAGAACATACAGTTAGCATCTGCTTTGTTATAATAAAAAAAGACAAATTCTCTCAAAGTAGTATCAAATGGCAGGAAATGGTTGCGAGAGCGTGTTTAGATAAGACATGTCATCCCCCCTCAGTCGCCCTTTTTTCGTGTCAATGGCTTCAGCTCAACATGGATAATTTCAAGTTTCCATTCGCGTTTGCCAGCAAACGAAAAAAGCTGGACGCGCTTGATGGGCTTCCACAATTTAGCTGGCATGAAACTGGGAGCCAGGAAGTGATTGGTCAGGGCTCATTTGGCTCATTTTCATCTCTCAGGCAATAATTCCGCGTTTTTTTTTTAAACAAAACGTCGCTTCGTGTTATGTTCATGATTTTCGGTATCCGCGTTTTTTTTAACAAAACGTCGCTTCGTGTTACGTTCATGATTTTCGGCATCGCTTCCTTTGTTGACGAAAGGAATGAAGGCGACGTGGCAAAAAAATACAATTAATTCTGGTTTTCTACGATTTTGCTGAAATTTTAACATGATGGTGCTGGATTGTTACGGAATAGATGCTACTTTCGTAACCGAAGATTTTTGTTTGACCTAAAGGAAAAACTACCCAGAAAAGGTCATCGACGATTCAAACGAATATAAATTTAGATATGTTCCGAGCTGAACTTCTAGTGAAAAAATATTTTTTTATGAGCGCTTGGTTCTTTATTTTTTTCTGCATGTCTCAGAACTGTTATCCGTACTGATCTTTGTTGTCGTTTCCTGAAGTTTCATCACGAGGCACCGTGTCTTTATCTGCACAACAAACTTCGTAAATGTTCTTCTGTCGTCTGTAGTGAAACTTTGTCCACATTTTCTGTTCATTGATAACTCATTGGTTAACATATTCGACATATCGATTTCTTTCGGCATCGACTATAAGGTTGAGCCTTTATTACGTGTCTGGAGAGCTTTGACACGAATGCGCCCGACACAGAAAAAATGTAAACGCACTCGTTCCGTTCTCCTCACTGCCATGCCGGCTTTTCTCTATTTTAGAGATTCCCTATTTTAGAGATTCCCCCTTTTAGAGATTCCCTATTTTAGAGATTCCCCCTTTTAGAGATTCCCTATTTTAGAGATTCCCTATTTTAGAGACTCCCCCTTTTAGAGATTCCCTATTTTAGAGATTCCCTATTTTAGAGATTCCCCTTTTAGAGATTCCCTATTTTAGAGATTCTCTATTTTAGAGACTCCCCCTTTTAGAGATTCCCCCTATTTTAGAGATTCCCCCTTTTAGAGATTCCCTATTTTAGAGATTCCCCCTTTTGGAGATTCCCTATTTTAGAGATTCCCCCTTTTAGAGATTCCCTATTTTAGAGATTCCCCCTTTTAGAGATTCCCCCTTTTAGAGATTCCCCCTTTTAGAGATTCCCTATTTTAGAGATTCCCCCTTTTAGAGATTCCCCCTTTTAGAGATTCCCCCTTTTAGAGATTCCCCCTTTTAGAGATTCCCTATTTTAGAGATTCCCCCTTTTAGAGATTCCCCCTTTTAGAGATTCCCCCTTTTAGAGATTCCCTGTTCCCCGTTCCCCGTTCCTCGTTCCCCGTTCCTCCATTCCCCGTTCCTTGTTTTAGAGATAGCCGGTTGCTATTGAACTGAAAACCTTCAAAAGTAAATATATTTAGCATGTTTAATGACCAAAGAAAGCTGAAAACTCAGGGGCTCAGTGATTTTACATTTTAGAATATTGATGACGTCACGTGAAAACCAAGAATTTGAAGGTCACGAGACTCTAGACCAATAGAAAGGTATAAAACAGGCGTCGAATGAGCTTTCTTGAACAGTGACAAAATAAAATGTGGAGTTCAATAGGGATGAGTGCGATGTTAGGACCACTACTATTTTTTATAAATATAAATATAAAATGATGTTTTTAAACGATAAAAATTTATCCTGTTCTGTTAGCGGATAGCCAGATACAAATACAATATTTGCAACATCGTCCCCAGGGTCTTCTCTTCTTCTCGACAACCGCCATTTTGAAAATCGTTGAGGAAAAAGCCCTGGGGTCCACACAGCGGTCAAACGTGGCGCGCGTGCGCAGTTCTCCCCAAAATTTCGCTTGACAAAGTCTTAAATTTTCGAAAATTTTCGCTTTCAAGCCCAAAGTTAAGACAGTCGCTGAAAAGTTAAGCTTTAAACTTCGCATATGACCAGGACATTTAGTGATGGACATCCTAAAGTCCTCCCAGCTTGTAATTTTCTCTCACAGTACTATTTTTATAACATTTTCCTACAGAAGTCTTGCAGGTTTTCTCTTCAAACTCTTACGAAGTTCGAGGCGGCGAAAACCGGAAGTGGCGTTGGATTTTTGCGTTTGACCGCTGTGTGCCTGGGGTCGAGGTTGACATTAGAGAGTTTAAAGAGTACCTCTGATTTTTTTTATTATTTTCCTGTAATCCTTAAATAAATCACACAAAAATAGAAAAATGTCTCCTACTATTCACCGCAAATACAAACATTTTCACTTCATTGTACAAACAGCTTAAGACGGACGGCAAAAGTTTTATTTTTGCCGTTTGCCGTCTGACGGAACGTCATGCTTAAGGTGGGGGTTTACCTGAATTAAAGTGAAATTTGAGGAAGTTTAAAGAGAGATTGAAAGGGGGAGAAAAGGTTATGGAACACCACCAGACAGTTGCCCGACCCCACAATGGCACTCGGGTTGTTAGGCAACTGTTTGGTGTGTATCTATCAATTTTTAACTTCAAACTCTAATTTTAAAACAACACCAAATCTTCAAAATTTCCTATTTCCATAAATTTTACTAATCCTTTGAGAAAAACTATCTGTCTCCAAATAAACCTAAAAATCACCAAAAAATTTACAAAACGGCGCAAAACATAGATGTGTGTAATGAGTGAACAGATTCTTGATTGCTTGAAACGTAAACGAGATATTTGCATTAAGAACATAATACCAAGCCAAAATACGGCTTTCAGGTGGACCCCCGCCTTAATCTCTCTATATTAATTCGAATAACAACATCCCTCGTGTAACAACGCACGGAAAACAAACTCTCGATACCAGACCCCTGCGTCTTTTTTAGTCCAATCTTTCTTTATTTCAAGCTCTACTAACCATGTTTCAAGCTTTTACCATTGCTTTCGTCACTTCAATATTTACCATTAAAATATCTAAAAGTTTGAGTATGTATCCAGCTGTTTGAGTATGTATCCAGCGTTGTCTAGAGGTTTACTCCTAATATTGCAAATCTACTTGAAATGAATTCGCCGCCGGAAGGAAATTTTCGTGTTCTTTTTGCCATTGTTTTTACACGCACGCACTCCGTTGATTTCTTGAGTTAACAAGCTTGAGGTTTTCGCATCGTACTTCGCTAGATTTCTTACTGCCAACGTCTTTTGGACTGGCATCGTAAGTTTCCATCAAACTGGACTCATCAGTAGTAAAAGAGCAACTACAAAACTTGTTTAAAATGAATCGAAAGCTATCCCTAAAATTCTCATTAAAGAATGAATAAATTACAGGATTGATCGCACTGTTAGCGTAGAGGAGAAAAATAGCAACGAACACATAAGTGTCGTTACAGATGACGTCGCTACGATAATACGAGCAAAATACCCAACCAATCCAATAAGGAAGAAAGCAACAGTAAAACGCAAACACTATGGCGGCGACCATTTTAAGAACTCGGCTGTTTAACCTCGCGTTGACCAACGAAGTTCGTGTCTTGTGTGCTCTCCCTCGACACAGTCGGATGGTTATTGCAGCGTACAAGGCAACCACAAGAAGCAGTGTTAGCACAAGCAGTGACAAGAACAACAAATACCAAATACGCCAGTGAATGAAAAAACGTCGCGTTTTGCAAAGCAGTTTTCCGTTTTTTTCCAGCAAGTTGGCATAGTAAAACAAAGGCACGCAGTAGGCAGCTGACGCTAGCCAAGCCATGATTATAATTAGGCGAGCCCTCGTTGCCGTGATAATCTTCCGGCGAGGATAAAACACCGCTAAAAAGCGATCTATAGCCACCATTGCGAGATGAATGATTGAAACGTTCATGCAAAGCTTCTCGAGGTAGTTAGTGGTTTTGCATAAAAATATCCCCAAGTTTCCCTCAATAATCCACTGTTCACTGACCAAGATTCGGGTGATTCTTTCAGGAGTACTTCCCAATGTGAGCAGTAGGTCCCCGGCAGCCATGCTGACAATGAACATGCTGTTAACTGTACGGAGTTTACCACTGATGTTGACTTTGAATGCAGCTATGACCAAAGAATTGCCGATGATGGAAAACGCGACGACGATGCTGTAAGCGGCGCATTTGAAACCTTGTTCAATGGTTGAATGTTCCAGGAAGAGACTTTTAGATGTTGCGTTTTCCCCAGAAGAAGTATTTCCAATGAAGTCTTTTTCAATCATAATCACGATTAAAGTGAGTTACAGCGTGTCAAAGTCTCCTAACGTATTAAGTTGCGTAAATGAATTTGGGTAGCCAGTCAGTGTAAACACGAAAAGAGTCTTTTTACCTCACCTTTTCACCAAACCGCCTCACAAACTGGCGATGTTTTCCTTTGTCTTAACTCGCTAAATATATAGCTATTTATTGAAGGAGGTGCAGCCTGTTTTTCAAAGCCCTGTGCGCTGTTAATAGCAAATTTTTAGTTAGATAATTACGTCAATGCGGCTGGTTCTACCACGCAGTACAAATTAGCATTTTTTACTGAGCCCGATGTTATTTTTCGCATCACGTGCATGCCCGTTGGTGTTGCAAAATAGCTTTTTCAGCAAATAAAGAAAAGCAATACATTTTTTATGAAAAAACTGGTACCTAGAATTCTGCTGTCCACTATTGTCAAATTTCGTGACTGAAATTTAAAGCAAATTTTAATAGCGAACATTTTCAATCGCTACGGAACGTTTTAAAATTGGCACGGCCCAAACGATCTTTTACTGATTGAATATTGTATAAACCCATCGCTGCTAACATGCAACTCTTACGCAGCTAATAATAACACCAAATTGATCTCGCCCCTGTTGTTTTATTATTTTTATTAATTTTCTCTCGATTCATCCATATATTTGCATCACAGAAAAAGTTATAAGACAATTAAACGAACAAACACAGATATTCCTTAATTAAGGCAAGATTTTTAAAAAGCGGGTAAAGTAACGTTATTTGTTAGCACGATGTATTCCATGCTCCCTAAAACTGACTTCAAAAATATATAGCTTAAGAATAACCGAATGACAAGAGACGGTTGTTTCTGAATCCCTTGCATTGTTTTTACAGGACAAAATAAGTATAAAATTTGTCTGTTTAATTAACTACTATTGAAGGGAGCTAATGGATATTTGAATTTACGAAGATAAATGTTCACTTTAGGATAACATCCTGTGATGAAACAAATGGCGCGGATTAGCATACTATAAAATATCAATATACGTTTGCCTCGTTATTAAAAGAGAGAAAAACAAACTCGTGAACACTTGATAATCTTCCTTCTTCGCTTTACAAAGCACGTAGCGCTTGGGGAAATTACGCTATATGGTCGAATTTCCATATATCAGAATATCGGATAAAATATATCGATCACTGTTCCACAAATTCCGGCTTTCGTTTTTACTAAATTTGGTGCGCATAAATAAAATGCTACCCTTTGAATTGTTAGAACATGACTTCTATATTTTGCCATCTAATTTATTATCATTGGCAATATAGGACATCTCCCTGTTTAAAACAAACCGAAGTTTGGTACAAATTAAGCGAATATCACGACACATATGCATGCTTGCAGGTGTTTCTGTCGTTTCGCAATAAGTAAAATTAAGTATTCCATACACGCGTGAAAATTAAAATTAAGACAATCTTAAAATGACGAATGTGTGGATTATGTGGGGTTTCTCGCGGTCCCAAGTCAGTCCAAAAAATAAAAAATAAACTAAGAAGCAAGTATAAAAAAGCCACTGCTTTGACTCGGTTGAATACATCAATTTTATGCAGTGTTATAGAAACTGCTTGGTTTAAATTAGTCATTTGGCAGCAGTTCAACTCGGCATTTCATTCCATTTTATATTGGTAATTTCTTATTACTTTCCCTTCAAGTTTAAAATGATTTCCAAAGATTGATAAAAGGGTCTTGGCTATGATCTTGACCGTCTTAATGCCCACTTAGGTACTTCAAGAGCAGGAACTATCGATCGTGGAGGAACGAAACGGAAGTAAGTACAGAGAAATGGTCGCGAAACTTTGCGAAACAACATCCAGGAAAATCGTGTTTTTCTCAATTTGGGCGAGAAAAGCTCCTTAAAAAGAGCTGTTTTATAGGGAGAAACAGAGTTGTACTGAATGAGAGCAAATTTTAAAAAATGAAATAAAGTAAGACTTGAAGGATAAAGAGACTTGCTGGTCACGTTGCACAAAGATACTTATGATTTATTTAAAGTTTATACCAAGAGGACGCCCCCAGCTTGGACAGATAACAGGAAGGCAAAATTAAAAGGTCTTCCCACGTCACCTTGGGGGACGATTGCGTAGACCGGCGTCAGTCAGGGTTTGCTTGTTAGATGGAAACTGGTTGATTTAGATTGCCAGAGAAAAGACATGACTAAAAATTCCCCTTGACCTTAAAAAGGGAAATCACAACTAGCCAATCCCGACTCCCTCAAGGACGCAGATCGTGCTCAGAATTTAGATTACTTAGTCTATCCTCGTCGAGTCTAGCTCATTTCGAAATTCGTGCGTGCAAAGAACAAACAAAATTAACCAAAACTACAGGAAGCTGACATAATTTGAAAACTTAAAGCTGGGAGAATTAAGTGTTTATCAACATCTGACTAACGTTTAAGAATGGATGGATTACAAAGAAAGAGAGAGAGAGAGGGGGGAGGCGGGGGGGGGGGGGGTGGGGAGGAAGAAAGAGAAAAAGAGAGAAAGGGAGAAAGAAAGACTTGCTACACCAATTTTTTTTTAACCCAGGAAAGTTTTAATGCTGTTTGAAAAATACTATGTCACCGAGATTCATATATCTTGTGTCTATGTGGCCCACTTAGTGCTTTTAAAAAGCTGTTACTTAATCTGAAACTAATTGCTTTTTAGATGTGCTTAAAGCTGATCCCCCATCGAAATAAGGCAGCTGATAAAATGACTAGGCATCTAATTTACTGGAGTAAAATTCCCTTCCTGCTATAAACTTACAACATCCCGTGTTTTGATGGGCGAATGAGCCAATTGACAGAGCAGAAATTGAAACAGGTTAACCCGCCTCGAAGTCCAAGGAGAAACTAAACTGTACATCATTGAATTGACAATAAATTTTTCTTTTCGTGCTGTCGGTTTTGTTGTCGATCTGTTCAAATAAAAAGCTTAGCCTGTACGTTGGTGAGTAGCATTGTCTACACATGAAGAAAATTCATTTGAGAACCATTCTCGAGCCAACCTCATTCCCAGGGATTTTCCCTTAGAGATTTCTATGTGAAAAGTCCTGGGAACAAGCTGAAGTTGTTCATGTGTTTCTGCGCTACGATTTTTTGTGCTGCGATGAAGCCGTTAGTTCTATACTTACATGCTTGGATCTTCAGATAAATCTTTATTTAGAAACATCCAGTTTATTTATTACCACTGAATTCGTGACCTAGTCGTTAGATGCTGTTAGCTAACAGTTGAGATGCTAATTTTAGTTTAATTAGTTTGGCATTCCTAATCTTTGTCAGATCGCGCTGTTAGTAAATTGCTGCAGCTGCTTTGGTCGAGTTGAATGAGGTAGGAGCTTGGGAGGAGAGGGGGGAGTGGTTTAATACTGGAACAAACAAATGGAACATGGAACTGTGATAAGAAATCAAAAACGTAGTTTAGGAGGGCCTAAACTGAACAAGTGATAATGCCCTTAAATGCTAAAAAAGTAAAGTTTTGGCAAATTCCCGCAGCAACACTTGTTCATAGTCTTCATATGAAAATGTGATTTGCTTGAGGTTTACAATCTTTTTTTCACAGCCAGAAACAATTAAAATCCGGAAGAAATCGATTCATAGACACAGTGTACCCGCTGGTTTAAGCCTGTGTGGTTATACCGATCTGCATGTTCGCCTAGACCTCGAGTTGAAAAGTGATTATTCTTGTGTATAGAAATATATAAAGCAATAAAATATGTTGCGTGTTGGTTTGTCTCTCCTTTAGCTTGGACGAGCTTGTTGACACGTGAAGCCGAGCTCCAAAATAAAGTTGTTTTAATTAACCTTTCCAGAATAAACTGTTATCAGATGCATGAGCGAGCTTCCCCTCCGGAAAGCCGGTATATTTCAGGGAATTGATTCAGGTTTTGTATCTCGTGCTGACATCTGACGGAGCTAAGTAATGAAAAAATACATTTAAAAAAGCCTTTTGTTTAAGTAACAAAACAAATAAGAAGATGAAGGATTTTCTTCGACACGTACAAGGCGTAGTGTCAAAAAGAAAAACTGACGAAAAGAGGCAAAGAGGCTGTTCGGAAAATCATACGGCCAACTCATAACTGATAACTGATATATCTCAAACTCTCCTTCATGATACTTAGTGCACCTCATCGAGTTGATCATTTTTCTGCCCTCAGCTACCAGTATTGAATACTCTAGCACGAACATGTCTCAAAGTTCAGAAATACATTTGAGTATTTTGGTTTCCGTGCAATGAAGGAAAGTGGGAGGGAAGTGTACCAGGAGCTTGAAAAGAGAAAGAGATGTTGGGCTTACTCCCTCCCAATCACACGTTCGGAAAGTATTGAAATGAAATAAGCCTAACAGTTAACCATGGTGACTGTAATAGATTCAGATCCATCGTTTTCCTACACAATGATGCGTCAGTACCTTGCAACATTTCATTCAAACTGACCCTCCGGGATTGCGGTACGAAGTTTCCGGTCACGCTAGAGCGAAAATTATAATGCGCGTCACAATCTAGTACAGTTTTGAATAGTTCGTTTTCGAGTCTTGGGAACTTTGTTTTCGAAACTCTCGCACTTTCTACAGCTTCCAGTTCAGTCTATGAACTTGGTAAAGATTTGTTCGCATATAAACTGCGTAGCCTTCATTCAGTTGGATTCAAAATCATTGATTTAGCAAAAAATGAACACAAGCCGAAACGATTCTTTCAATTTTACTGCGGCTGGAGACCTTCCCGAAGATTTTCAAGTCTCAAAGGAACAGATCATCAAAGCTGTTGCATACGCAACTATCATGTTGTTGTCTTTATGTGGAAACACACTTGTCCTCGTGGTCGTCAAGAAAAACATCGGAGGCAGAATGCATTCCACTCACAATTATCTTCTGACGAGCTTGGCCGTGATAGATTTAGTTATTACAGTGGGTAGCATGCCAGAGAGACTCACAAGAGCACTAACAAATGATGTGTGGCTCGTTGAAGGCGCTATGGGAGTAGCGCTGTGTAAAGCGACGAACTTTTTTGAAAAATTTTCGTTCAATGTCTCTACCCTCACCTTGGTGCTCATTGCAGTGGATCGATTTTTGGTAGTGATGTTTCCTTACAAAAAGTATTTCACTATCCGTAGGGCCTTCGCAGCCATTGGCTTGATATGGTTTCTATCAGCCGTTTATTGGTCTCCAGTACTGTATTATGGCGGCCTGTTACAAGAAGATGGCAAAACTCTTTGCAAAGTGCGACGGTTCTTCACGAAGTGGAAAGTGTGGTACTTGCTGTTTCTGGTGCAGCTCCTGTTCTCTCTTCTTCTAGTTGTTATACTCTACGGTTCAATTTGTTATAAACTATGGCGGCGCCGCTCTAACAATGCAATCGGAGCAAGACCCAGTAATTCAAGTCGCGCTGCGCGAGATTTAAAAATTAGTAGAAAAGTTCTCAAAATGGTGGCGGTGGTTTTAATTGCGTTTTACATCTGTTTCCTCCCGTACTGGATTGGTTGGGTTTCCTGTTCATATTATTACTCAGAATATGTTTGTGTCGACACCTACATCTTTCTCGCCATTTATCTATCTTATGCTAATAGCAGCTTAAATCCATTCATATACTGTATTTTTAGTGAGAGCTTTCGCCGAGCTTTTAAACAGGTCGTCAATGAGACATGTCCGTGGTCTGTGTGCTTCAGAGATACTGAGATTGATCCGGGCTTGCCACCGCCAAGAATGCCAACTAACAGGCTCGTTGAAATGTCAGTGCACTCCATCTCAAAGATTGAAGGCCAAGTTCAGATTGAATCAACAGAAGAAAGCCGTAAGAATGAATAGTGGGAAGTTGCTATGACCAAAAGCTCTCATGAACACTTAGGAGGTTATCTCACGTTTTATTCTTCGATTTATGCTGTATAAGAAAGATTATACTGACTGCAGGAACAAAATATCTCTCTTGTTTCCACGCGTAATATCCCACAATGAGAACTGTATTATTTTGAAGTACTTCCCTAACGTCATTTCATTTTTTAAGCCTGTCAACGATTTTGATTACACACCCTTGCAGTCTTCTCAATCTGACAGTCTGTTTCCCGCAAACGAATAAAATAACACAATCGTCTAATTAATTTATGCTTATTTATGGAAGGTCCCTCTCTTACTATTATGTATAAACGAGAACGCAGTAGAACAAGTAACCTCCGCTAAATCCCTTGGAGTTTATGTCGATCAAAATATAAACTGGGAGTGTTATATTGAAAATATCTCTAAGAAGATGGCTTGTGCCATTGGTGCAATTAAACGAATTCGGCATCACACTCCATTTAATGATTTAAACATAAAGTTTATAATAGCCAGTGTTCAACCACATTTTGATTATTGCAATGTAGTGAGGGGTAACTGTAACAAAGACCTTTCTGAAAAACTGCAAAGGCTTCAAAATCGTGCAGCTCGCACCCTAATGTCTGCGAGCTATGATAGTAATTTAGGTGATTTGTTCCGAGCACTAGGATGGCGAAGACTCTACTATCAAAGATTGGAACGGAAGTCTCTCCTAATTTATAAAACATTAAATGGTATGACACCTGATTCGTAAATGCTTATCGTTTAAGGAATACCGAAAAGAAATTAGTTCTTCCACAACCTCGAACTGATTATCTTAAGAGAAGTTTTTTTTGTACAGCGGAGCTCAGTTGTGGAACAACTTACCTATAGACCTGAGACAAGCATCTTCACTGACCGATTTCAAATCTAAATTGAAGTCTTCAGAGTTTAGAGCAATATCTTAATTTTAAGTAAATTTTTAGACATGGCCTCCATGAAAAGTAGTTTTTTAATTTAATTTTTTATTGTCATTAGGCAGATAGGTACATGTAGATAGTCCAGTAACTTTGTTGACTGATGGAAAGACCGTGTATAAATAAAGTTATCTATTCTATTCTGTTCTGTGCTATAATTGTTTTAAGTTTTGAGATTCAGACCCTTTGTTTTCCTATTGAACAGGGGACCCTCACAAAAAATTACAGGAAGATTCATGGCGGCCATATTGAGTTTTAAAATACTGCGTTATCTGATACGTTGTCTCTAGCCGAAAAAATGGCCGACAGAATTCGACAATTCTTACGGCATCCGGTCCAGGTTTCCAAAGGTTCTTGGTTTCAGACCTCAACCCAGATGGCCACGTATTAATCACAAGTTCTATCATTAATTTCGTCCTCTTATTTGATGTACGGACCCCCTGTACTGTTTCCCTCTTTGACCAAAGCCATGAGTGAAGGAGTGGGCGTTGGGACTTTCGGTTTTGACTATTTTTTAGAACAGCTTTTCGGTTTTTGTGTCAAAAAACGTCAGTTTGTCCGCTTTGGTATTCACAGCGCCTGCACTGATCTTGAATAGCCGCGAAACGGAAAGGGGAGACCTGAAGTAGAGAATAAACTCTGTAAAACCAACCGCGAACTTCAAGAACGTTTTTCGCATGCGAATCACCTCAAAATGCTGAGCGTTTCTTTTTCACTGGCAAGCATTGATTATCAAAATCGCCGGTGATTCTCAAAAGAGGGCCCTTCTTCCTCGAAAATGAAGGAGTTCTTTTTTGGTTCCCGTTGTCTGTAGTTAGGAATTGGGCATTGATCATTGGGCAGCAAGAAACCATAAGGGAAACCAGCAAAGGCTGGATCTTTTCAAAAAGTTGAAATGCATAAAAAAACAAACAAAGGAACGAGCAAGCGAACGAAATGAAAACAAATGAATAGTGAAACAGAATGATCAATGCGCACATAAACGAAAAATAGAATATGTAGTGATCACTCTCCACAGGAAAAGATAGTTTCCAGATCCTTTTCTGCTGGCGGACGAATACGAAGCGTGGCTACCCAGCAGTACCTCGTTCGCATGTACGTCGTAAACATGGCGGAACGAAGGGTGAAGTTGTTGCCTCTGTCTTTAAATCAAGTACGATGAAAATTACGGATGTCAGATGGCAGCTGCGGTTAATTCAAATGCAAGTTTAGAACGTGAGCAACAAGGCCAAGATGTTTTTCAGGGTAATGAGCCTGGAGCCGGGTAGGTTTTGTCAATACAAGGCTTTTGACACAGTTTTGATTTGAATCCGTGCTAGCTTAATGCAAGCTTTATTATTAAGCTGACAATTATTTATTTAAAGCCTAATTACATTCCGCTTTTCTAAACTGTAAAAATTGTCGAGTTAAATGAAAACTCTTTGAAATTAATGGAAAGTGGCAGAATTCAGCCAAGACGAAGTGAAATCTATGCATCATTTCATTTTTTTTTACGCTTCAACTTTAGGTTAAGCTTGAGTTTTATTCCTTATGTTTATTAATAAATAAATTATTATAGCACTGTTCGTGTCGCTATATTTTCTGCAGTACGGGTTTATGTGAATAGTCATAGTCATAGGAATAGTCATAGGATGATTATACTGCATTTTTAGAGAAAAAAGGGTAGGTATGCAACAACCAATTTTCATACACCGCTGGCAGTAGAGCTTATTCTAATTTTTGTTGTATGATTGAACGAGGAGTGTAGAGGTGATGCTATTTGATCATAGACTGCCACCATCCTGGCATTTTGTATGGTTGCCCTAGAAAGTTGTGCCACCTATTTATACTATTGGAAGAAGAGAAGCATACCCTTGCTGCTTGGTGAGAGACAAGTGGCCTCTGCTCACAACTGCATGATCGTTTGATCAGGCACCATCTTCAACCATGGTGGAATAAATTGAAATTACTGATTTGGACAAAATTTAACAAGTTTAGAACTTGCACTTACAGATGGTATCGAAACTCTGTTTGTTTTATGAGACTACCAACAATATCTGCTGCCCTGTGATTGGCTACAAAATTGCAATTGGCAACACTACTGACATGGTTTCATCATTCAAAACTTTTACATGACATAAAACTGCTAATCATGATTCCAGAAACTATTACTGTAGATAAATTCACCTCATCAATATATTCAAAGGAGCATGATGTGCTAGCGTGCAGTTTGTGAAGTGTGCACTGGAAATATTGAGTCAGCTTATGTGACATGTCAAGATTGTAAAATTACATGTAATTACATATCAATCAGTTCAATTAAGAATTAACACATTAACACGACACAGTGACCGTGTTGTATTTTTCTACCTGGTCTGTTCAGGGTTTTCAATAACGTTTTCAGCAGGAGGGAAACTGGTTTTCACAGGCGGGTAGAACATTTTGATCTGCACTTCTTTTTAAGAGAAACATTCCCCTAGATGGTCAAACCAGGCAGGCAAATCATCCTCAGCTGGTCAATTTGCCTAGTGCTTAGCCCATAATGAAGCGCTGTCTGTTGTGCACACAGTCTAATAGGCTTGTTCACACTAGTGATAGCATCATGACGACAGAATCATGCAAAATTAAAATACATGTAGTAGCCCATTTTAATGCTTTTAACCACCATTGTCAACAACACTTAAATGGCATAGAAGGGAGCATTCATGTAATGTATGACCCTTTCCTCTGTAAGGACATTTCTTGGAGTAAGAATATGTTATATGATTTGAAGACCACTATTTGAATTAACAATACTATTTACTGCTTGGCTTTACAGCTCGGTTGGTCAAGAACCACTCTTTTATGTGCAATCTGATGAGGAACTTGATGTTTCTGTGGATGAAATCTGTACCGATCCTGAATCCAGAACCTCTGCTCACTCAGATGCAAGCCTAGGTTCTGGACTCATTTCCAGTTTAAGCAGTCATGGATCTCCAGAGGGAGCAATATTTGACATCCCTGGTAGTATGCCTAAAGTTGGAAGTCCTGAGCAGGATGAAAATTTCCATGACCATGAAACCTTTTATACCGCACAGACGGAAGTACCAGGTGATGCTGATGGTCCAGTTGAGAAGAAAATGAGTCTACTGAATGTTCAAGATGAACAAGAAGGTAACAGGTGTTTCTTTTTTTTCTGTAGAATGTTCAAACCATACTTGCTAAACAAGGG
Organism: Micromussa lordhowensis; assembly: GCA_964020085.1. NCBI lineage: Eukaryota > Metazoa > Cnidaria > Anthozoa > Scleractinia > Lobophylliidae > Micromussa > Micromussa lordhowensis. The sequence continues at coordinate 37,739,500 of OZ026595.1, forward strand.
ACAAATTGCAATAGTCCAAAAGTACAGGTAAAGTCTGTATTGGGCCAGTTGATCCATATACACAGAGCTTATTCTGGTTCCTGTACATTTAGCATTAAGGTGGGGTAAACCTAAAAATCTGGCCATTTTGTAACAATTTTTCACAGCTAGGATTTAATTGAAAAGTTGAGGAAACTATAGATGCGTGGAAAGCTTATTACTTGTAGATCATGAAAAAAATATTTCACACTCCACATGTCAATTGTAATAGGATACCACTCATTTAATTCTGCCACCTGCTGGGTTCCAACAAAGGCTTACTTAAGAAAAGATAGCTCCTTCTGGAATTGATAAAAATTAATGTTTTTCATATCACTTTAAAGAACACATATTGCTTATTGTTATGAGCAAAAGGATTTCAAATATGTCGAAGACATTTCAAATAATGATCGATTGAACTTGACATGTGAAATTGAAGGGGTGTCTCACTTCATAACTTCAAGTACATATATCATGTGGAAAATTGCTCTGGTTATAACACAGAACTTACTCAGAACAACGAATCCTGGACATTTCAGCTCAATTGGACAAGTCCTTCTCGAAATATCTTTTCTCATCTTACAGAAACAGGAATTGTCAAAATAAAACTTCAATACCTTAAGATTTGAATTCCGTGAAAAACAAAACTACGAATTTTTTTTCAGAATTTTAGGTTTACCCCCTGCCTGTCCTCAGTTATTCTCTTAAATGGAGAGAGGCACTGTGACTTAAATTTGAGTTTAATTTGAAGTGCTCAAAAAATTTGTTATTTTTGGGACATTTTTTCAGCAGCTACATACATGTAGCTTTCAGTTTACGTTCCAAAAAACATATGTTGTCCTCTAATTACTCTAGTTGCAACTTACACTTGTATTATGTCACGTAATGCAGATGGTTCAAAAATTGATGTAGCCGGTTTTTAGCTTAATGAGAACCCTGTAATGGTACAAATAAAGGTACCAGTCTCTGGAATTGATTACAATTTACGTTTGTTCAACCGGGGTTGCACTCATTTCGTAGACATATTCTACATTGTTTGTCATTGTCAGAGGCACGTAAGAAAAGAGCTGAGAGTGTACGAGAAATCTCCAGAGAGGCAACAGTGGAAGGTGTGTATATTTAGAAAAAATCCATACCCTTCATGCAAAACTCTGATGTTGTGAAAATCACAGACACCTGAGCAATTTGTGTGGCTTAGTTTGCATTGTGTAGTGTCTGTAGGTTTGAGTTTGAGTGGTTACATGTATGCGTTGAATCTACATTGTACATGTAAGTACTGTTTGTGTGTGTGTGTGTAGGAGGGGGTGGGGGGGCAGGGAATTTGAACCTCCTGCTTCTTTACCCTTGTCTGCCGCTTCCAATACCTTTATCTCCCTACTCTGCCCCTATTCTGTCCTTTTCCCATCTCCTGTAAGTTACATGTACAGTATAAGAGATTCAAAACACATCACAGTCAAAATGTTGCGCCATTCTTAGGTGCTTCACTTGTTTTAAATGATCTTTGATGACTTGTAGATTTGAGATAATTATTTGTATAGGGAAGTCACATCTTCAGCCTTGCTTGTCTTGTATTTCATGACCTACTTACATAACCAGTGTTAAAGGGTTTACAATTTCACTGGAAGTAAGCCTGTTTTTTAGCCCAAGTATGAATTTTTGTTTGCTTGTTGGCTCAGAAGTTCCAGTAGATGGTAAATGCAACCCAGAAAACACTTTGGGGCTCCTGCTTTTGAAAGTATTTAGATAATGCATTGATAAATGACAAAAATTAGTCTTTTGCTATCTTTCCGCTCTCTCAGAACTCCCAATTCCTGCCCCCCCCCCCTGCCACCTCACATACATGTACCCCTTGTACCCCCTATTCTCCTGGGGTTCTCCCCCTGTCCCTTCTACTACTGTGATAATGACTGTTCTTTAGCATATCATGTTTTATCATTATAATTTTGTTTTGCCTTACTTGCAGATGTAAATAATCCTGAATGGACTCGGCACAAGAAGCATGTTTTTGCTTTTAGTGAGGCTGGCAAGCCAATTTACTCTAGGTGAGGCAGTACAGTAAACATAACTTACATGAACAATGTCTAGTTACATGTATATTGTAGAACTTATTCTAATGTTTAAGGCTACACATACAGTGTACTGGGCACGTGTATACATTTTTCTCTACCCAAAAGCAGTGACCCCCTATTTGAGTGACCTTCCAAACGTAGTAATAAGTTAAAGGCTTCAAAATCCAAAAGTACACATAATGAGGGCATGTAACTGAAGTTAGCAATCCTAAAAACTACAGTACATGTACATTACATGTACACGCAACTAAGGTTGTTTGCTTATTTATATATGCAGGTATGGTAGTGAGGATAAACTTGCAACTCTCATGGGTGTTATGCAAGCTTTAGTTTCTTTTGTTCAAGATGGCAAAAATTCAATAAGGTGAGATAATTGGGGCAATAACTTACTGTTCTCCTTGATGTGCTGGTAACATACATGTAGAATCATGTAACTTCAAACTTTTGCACTGTCATTGGTTGGCAATACTGTATATTAGTATTATCATTAATAGTAAATTGCAGCATTCCAGTTTACAAGACTTTTACTGAAAAGTTTTCAATTGATAATGCATGCAAAGAAGTTTGTCTCTCAGTCGGATAACCTGGGAAAAGTGTCTTTGCAGAGCTACTAGTGGATTCTTTGCTTTACTTGCCTGATGGGCAAGGTTTGCATATGAGCCAAGTGGCCCATCAGGCCGGAGCTTATCCCAGTTTCTGTAGCATGAAGCAACCAGGAGTATTTGTACTCCCCCCTGGATGGGATGCTAGTCTATCGCATGGTTACCCCAGCATTATAGGTCGCTGGTACCCATTTATACACCTCCAAGATTGAGAGAGGCACTGTGAGAGACAGTGTCTTACCCAAGAACACAACCCCAGTAACCATGCAGGCAGTGCAGTAACCATGAGGCTACTGCGCCTCCCACACCTAATGGTCAAGTGTTTTTTTTGGAAAATGTTTTCAGGAAATTCAAATTGCAGAAGTACAGTAAAAAAATTATCATTAGTTTAATTTTGAACTGATTTATCATACAAGTAAGATTTTTTTTTTGGGGGGGGGAAGGTGGCTAGAGAGAATGACTTTCTGGCTAGTGCATTGTATTTACGGGCAAGCTCGACAAAATTGGTGTTCTTCTAAAGTAATAAATAAAGTGCATTTACATGTAATGTTACAGTGTAGTATGAATTGATCTACTTCATCTTTTTAGGTGTATAATGGCAGGTAGCCATAAATTTGTATTCTTAGTTCGAGGACATGTTGTTTTAGTTGCTGTGGCATACACACAGGAGTCAGTGACACAGGTATACTGTTCATTTCATGCATTTGTATTAATAATAATGCATTTATAATGTATAAATCGTACATGTAGTTTTGGTTTATGTACAATCAAAGTAATAGTAGCCTTGGCGTGTTAAGACTCGAAGACATGATTGATCATAGCAGTTAACAGTTGTGAGATTAAAGCCTGAAAAAAATTCAGGCTTGAACAGGAATCAAACCGATGACCCCTACGATACTGGTGCAGTGCTCTGCCAACTGAACTATCTAGCCAACTGGGAGCTTGTCACTTTGTGAGTTTGTAATATACCTGCCCATAGTGGTGTTAATAACTGCTTTAATTTAAAGCATTCTATGGACAACTGTGCACACTGGAATGCAACAAAACAGTGTAAAATTCAGTGTTGAAACCTGTTGTAGTGGTTTTACCCAGTATGGCTCACATCATACTGTCAGCACTTTAATATACCTGCAGATAGTGCTGTTAATAACTACTTTAATTTAAAGCACTCTAGATGAGTTACTCTTATGTAAGCATCTGGTTGATATTTTATGGATAACTGAGGTGGAATGCAACAAAACAGTGTAAAATGCAGTGTTGAAACCTGTTGTAATGGTTTTACCCAGTATGGCTTACATCATACTGTCAGCGCTGTTCAGAGATACATGTATGTGTATGCTATTGAAAACCCTCACAACCCTACCAGTAGACCACTCTAACTCACTGATAGTATCACGTTTTTCTTCCCTTAGTTGGTCCTACAGCTGTCCTATGTTTATAATCAAATCCTTAGTGTTTTAACTTATACTCAACTAGCAAGAATAATGGAACAACGAAGAAATTATGATCTTAGGAGACTCTTATCAGGTAAGAGATACAGTAATTAATGTTGTTAGTGCTATTTAGAAAATGGTAGGAGCTGTTTACTGTTAACTGTACTGTAGCACTAAAAGTACTTAGCCATCACACAGCGGTCAAACGCAAAAATCCAACGCCACTTCCGGTTTTCGCTGCCTCGAACTTCATAAGAGTTTGAAGAGAAAACCTGCAAGACTTCTGTAGGAAAATGTTATAAAAATAGTACTGTGAGAGAAAATTACAAGCTGGGAGGACTTTAGGATGTCCATCACTAAATGTCCTGGTCATATGCGAAGTTTAAAGCTTAACTTTTCAGCGACTGTCTTAACTTTGGGCTTGAAAGCGAAAGTTTTCGAAAATTTAAGACTTTGTCAAGCGAAGTTTTGGGGAGAACTGCGCACGCGCGCCACGTTTGACCGCTGTGTGCTCAGTCATAGCTAATGTACTGTATTGATTCAATTTGGTTTTGTCACTGTTTTAGCTAATTCAGTCATTGCAAGACACATCCTTATATCAGCTATATACATGTAAACAATAGCCTCCATTTGGTGCAAAAATATGCTTGGATATTTGTCAGTAGGCAATATCTGTGTCAAGCTGCAAACAGTTTTCTGAGAGCAAAACTCAAGAAAAACTGAGAACTTCAAGGAACTGATAATGTCCAGGGACAAATTTCCGAGCAAACTGAAAGGCTAATCAGTAGAATGTTCTTGAAAGTGTCTTGTTAGAGTGTTAGTAGACTAAATACACTGTATGTGTGCAGAATTAAGTTATTAGCACTGACCCTTTGTTCCTTTCAATTGCTCTCACAGGAACAGAGAAATTTATAGATAATTTATTGAATTTAATGGATCATGAACCCAGTTTTCTTCTAGGTTCGGTAAGTAAATTACTGTAGTAACTACCTGAAGTTCCTTTGTTACTCTTGTATAGTGTCGGAGTACATCAAGTAACATAGTGGTTCACTTGATGTTTCATTGTTTTGCTCTCAGGTAAGGTGTTTACCGCTTTCAAGTTCTGTTAGAGAAACTATTGGTCAGAGCATGCTCCAAGCAAGAGTCAAGGTAAAAACAGCAACATCAGTATCAGTAACATAACCAAGTACATAATACAGTAGCCTTATAACAAAACCACATAGGATCTATTGGTCTGCTTACCTTTAAACTGTCACGCAACGTTTTCGGGAATAAACGCTGCCTTAGGGATGGACCAGTATTTTTTTGAGGGAGGATGGGCAGGAATTATTTTTTGGTAATCACCTAACCCCCCCCCCCCCCACCCTCCCATCCTCCCTCTAAAAAATAATGGCTAAGAAAAAAAAACAGCTGCGAAGGAAATTAATAATTGCGTGATTCGTGACTATTTTGGTGAGTTAGTAAAAGTCACGCAAAAGGGCGTGAAGTAGGATGTTGTCCTCCTTTTGAATATGGTTCCTTCTCTATATTTTTTGCATGTTCTCCGAACAGGTTTAGTTTTAAACCATAGCATTTCACATCACCTTGTAAATACATTTTAAAATAGCATTTTCCTAATGTAGAGCAACAGTAGCAGTAGTAATCCTCAATATTTGAAAAGTTATTACGTTTTCATGTTGGGTTGAAGAGAAAAGTAGCCAGGAAAGATCAGCCGGCATTGTTACAGTACCCCACTGGTTACAAACTTTTCCTAGGAATCGTACATGGAGTAATTCAGGTTAATCTTTTTTGGCACTGTTCTCTCCTCAGGACCTGGTGTTTGCCATTTTAGTTGCCAATAATCAGTTGATCACGTTGATCAGACCAAAGAAATACAGCCTACATCCTTCAGGTTTGTTTTTACGACATGCAGGTCATTCAGTCAGTTTCAATTTTGACTACTGTATGTCTCATTACTTCGTTATTTTAAGAGCCTTCTTATGAGTAAAGAAAAACCACGCAACTTGAAATGTTTCGGAAATTGTAGCTTTACAGCACAGTCTCAGATTAACGAACAAACCTTGTCCATGTAGTCAGGTAACCTTTTCCAGGCGTTCAGTTAGTTGGGGCGCAGCGCGAAAAACGGCGAGCGAAAAAAATACGGGGGAAGCGCGGCGAGAGAGAATGAAAGAACGCCTGAGGGCAAACGTCTCGCCGCACTCCTCCTCAATTTTATCGCTGACCGTTTTTCGCGCAGCGCCCTAACTAACTGAACGCCTGGAACAGGCTAGTGGTCAGGCTATTTCTAGAGACATTCACTCGCCGGAATTTTTACGTAAGTAGCAAACTTCTTTAACAAATTTCCGGTAATTTAAAACACATTTTTCTGCCCTATCAGGTGGATCACAATTTACCCGGGTTTATACTGTAATGAGCTATCTCAAGCAAAATGTTGCTAGTTCGGTCCATCACTGGGTCTGTGCTAAATTCTCCTCCCCTCCCCTCCGTGCCATTAATCCTTTTTTTTACGGTCATTGCAGATCTTCATCTCATCTTTAACCTAGTCAGTGCGTCCACGTCTTTTCAAACTGCAGAGTCCTGGACTCCAATTTGTTTACCGCGCTTTGATAACAGGTGAGTAATAAACATAACGGAGTACAAGTACTTTGAATCAAGGACGAAGTCTTGCCCTGAGAATCATCTGCATCTCCGCCTTTTAGCACGGATGTGAATAAGTACATTGTAACCAGGTAGACTAACTTATCCATGCCAAGATGCCTCACCCTCTCCTCCCCCTCCCTAAGGACACAACACAGCGACCCCAGCCGGTACTCAAACTCGAACCGCTAGATCTTAAATCCAACGTAAAAGAAATATTGAATAAATAAATTTACAATATTTCCAGAGCAAGCCTTAGCTGGTTTTCATGCGGGTCCTCTATCCTGGTCGAAGAGAAGATGATGGTTTTTGCGGAGGAGGAAAACCGGAGAACCGGGAGAAAAAGTCTCGGAGCAATACGAGAACCAACACCAAACTCACCCCACATATGACACCGTGCCGAAATCGAACCCGAGCTACAATGTTGGGAGGCGAGCGCTCTGACCACTGCGCCATGCCTGCTCCCCGTACAACTAACCAATGTAATCTTAAGAGTCATTAATGCAAGTGCGGCCGTAACACTACTTGAACAGAGACCTGAAAAAAATTACAGGCTCTGAACGGGATTCGAACCCACGACCTCTGCGATGCCGGTGCAGTGCTCTCCCAACTGAGCTATCAAAGCCACATAAGAGCGGTCGTATATGGGTTAGCCCTATATATGGGGACGTTTAGACTTGACCCAAGTACAGTAAAGATGAAAGTAATTTGTCCCATAGTAGCAACAGAGTGATAACGTCACAAATCCTATCACAAATCCCATCAAACGCGTGTATCTAAACCATTAACACCTGAGAGTTGGACTTATTGGATAGGTGACCTTAGATGTTTGCAGTATCGTGTGATCTCCTTATTTTTTTACTGTTTTGTTCTTTTCAGTGGATATCTGTACGCGCACATTTCTTATCTGGACGACAACTGTCCCGCTTGTTTGTTGTTACTTTCCACTGATCGTAACGCCTTCTTTGAATTAGCGGAAACTAGGCTGAAAACGTTAGAGGTGAGCAGTTTGTAAACCTGAATGTAATGTCTGTTTACTTTTACCTGGTAAAGAGATAACAAGTCAATAAAGGACAGCATGGAGAATCATGTTAGAGAAACTGGACGAAAACGTTATAAGTGTTATTTTACAATCTCAGGGCCTACATAAACCTTGTTTGGTGCTTATAAAAAATAAACAAAAAACCAAAAATCACTTTATTTGAGTGTCGAAGTGTTTAGTACTGCTGTACCAATTGTGGACACTGAAACAAGCAAAGAAATATTGTAAATTAAACAGAAACGTGTTAAAAATCCCAATTGGCGGGCGGCTGACCAGGCTGGTTATTCACAAAGTATGAAGGAGTTGAATCTGGGACCACCAAACACAAATCCATCCAGCGGCAGGGAGGAGGAACTCTGGAGCCCCTAACCACTAGGCCACTCCACCTCCCTAGGTAGTGAAAAAGTAAATTAGTAACTGTCAACAAAAGCGAGCAGTACTAACAACAACTAACAGCAGCAACCAACAGGCCAACAGGCCCCACCACCACAACAACGACAACTACTACAATAACAAACTACAGTAACGACATGGATCAGCAAATTCAAATCAGTATTATTGACTAAATAAGTTCAACAAGTATGATCATCGCGGTGATATTTCAAGTACGGAGTGAAAAGTCTGTTCCGTCTTTTGGCACCTGTTTTTACAGGACGTTTACGGTCCCAGCAATTAGACGTTCACAAGGAGTGGTCACGTCTACATATCTGATAGGTTATGCCCATTTGCTACGATTATCTCGAATCAGAATGTTTAAATCTGTTAATTTCAGCGCTTGAAAAGATACAGATGTATAGAAGCTATTAACGAGGCTGTGGCGAAAAAGAGTTATAGTACAGGTAAAGTTATGTTTTATCCTCACTGTTCCCTTCTCGTCAATTGTTAGTTTGCAAGTTTGTGTCTGATATTTTTGGTGAGGTAACTGGACATTATTTTGCGTCTTTCTTTGCAGATCAAGTCGGTATCCCTGAACTGTATCACTTCGTTTACAAGTCTAAAAGTACAGCGCAGTACACTTCTCCTGAACTTGAGGCTCCGTATGTTGAACCTGAAGAACAGGAAAGGTATGGAAGAAGTAAAAAGGGACGCTACGTAGAAAAGGAAGGAAGGAAGGAAGGAGGGAAACAGCAAAGTAATGAGGGAGGGAGGAAGTAGAAGAATGAAAGAAGGAGGGAGAAAGGGATAGAAGGGAAAAATAATGATCAGCACTGAGTGTTCTTTGCCCACAGTTGTTCTAAAGTAACCATCTGTCTTCCTTTCCAGACTCTTCGGTTTATATCTCTATCTTCATCATCGGATCCACTCAGCTGCCAGGCCTCTGAAAATTTTATGTCACGTGGGCACACGAGAGATGTTACTGGGATGGGTACGTGCAGAGAAGTAACATTGCAAAATAGACGAGTAATGTTTATGAATAACGGTCTTTTTTTTCTTGTCCCAGAAGCATAAATGTGTAACCCTGCGATGGACTAGCGTCCCATGTGGGTTGATTAGCGATACTCGTAGCCGCTAATTGCCACAAAAACTGTTATTTAGCACTACATCGTACCTGTGCGATCGTTGCAAACCACTGTATCTCGTTTTTCAGGTTACTTCAGGTTTTGAGTTATACGCTGCCTTCAGTCCGCTTGTCACCAAACCTGACGCCATCAATGCTATCAACAAACTTTTGAGGTGGATCAAGGTTTGTAGCAAATGATGTTGATAGCGATGTTTGTTTTTATCGTTATCTAAACGTAGTGCCGCCTTAGTTGATACTCTATCCACTGAATATATTGCTTGATCTAGTCCAGTAAAGTAAATAGGTTCTGTTGGAGATTTGTCAAGGCAACGCGGCATTCTCTATAGTCAACTAAGCGGGGTTGCCATAGGTCAGGACATGGCCGGGAAAAAAAAAGTCAGGGAAAATTGAAATTATAACACTGCTGATTTATTACCATTGAAGGCTGGAAGAACAATTCGGGTCACTTGTTTTTCGTGAATGAAGAAGGTGAAAACTGTTGAATACTGATCCGTCCAAAATTATTGGGTAGAAAGGAGGCTTCATTCCGCTACTACATCTGGTATTTTGTATTTATTTGGTCAGGAAAATTTTATTTTTATCAGGGAAATCAAAAGTCAGGGAGCAGTCGTGGAGTTTTGAAAAGTGATGTCTGTGGCAACCAGGAATAGTTTACTCGGGTAATTTAGTTATTTTCTCTGTTGTTGTTCTTTTTTTTTTCAGCGCGAGGAAGAGAGACTCTTCATTCTAAGCTCGCAAGTGTTCTAAGGATCCCATCACTCTTGGATATTGAATCAGGTCTGTGGTAGGAGCGTCAGAGGAATGCTGGCTCTACCCAGGGAGCGTTTCAAGTCTGTGGCACAGAAAGAAGCAAGACCGCTAATGGTCTAAAACCGAGAAATGATATTCAGCTGGATAAATTATAGTTATTTTCAAGGTTATTTTTGATTTAAGAATGAAACCATACGGCTCTACAGAATGGAAATCCAGATATAAGGAACAGTAAGAAATTAAACTACGCCGTTGACTGGCGTCTCGGTTTCTACAGAGACCTGCTTTGCAATTAGACTCAGCTGATAAATCTCGGCTAAACAATCGCCAGTTCGCCAATGCGGTCGAACAAACTAGTGCAACAAAATAGCTTGGTTGTAATAACCTACATAATTCAGTACGAGGTTCACTTGCTGCACTGCGAGTTTTGTCTCTTGTGGGTTGTTCAACGAGAAACGCAACTCAAGGAAAGTAATGACAGCCCGGGGGCCATTTTCTCGAATTTCTTCGACTCTTGCTCGGCGAACCACGAGGTTAGAGGTGGACTGGGGGTTAGTCTGTTCGTGTGCTGGCTCATCGTTTGAAAAGAGTACAAAATTAAAGGTAAAACAGGGCGCTTCCGTTCGACCAGAAATTTCCTTCTGGAAAAAGAGGACAGCTCCTGTCATAAGGTATACCCAATATTTTGAAAATTTCTCAGCGGGAATTTCAGTTTCATTTGATTGTCCTCCGGGAATTTCCTGATTTTTCGGTTGAATGGTTCGCATTTCGAAAATTTTTAATGTTCAGATTTGCCGGAAACGTTGCAAGGATATTTTAGTACCATTTGTCGCTCTCTCGAAAGTTGCGGAATTTTTGGTTGAATGGAAAGCGCCCCACGTGACAGAAGTAGACCTTGTCACGTGTTGAGTAGTCAGAGAAGTGTAGTCCTGGTTCTACTGTGTAAAATTCTGTACATAGTGTACAGAGGTTTTACTGAATAGTTTTCGCCCATCTTTCACCAGTACAAACTTTAAAATAGATGCAACCATAGCCTCAAAGGAGGAAGATTTGTAAAAACTCTACATGGCATTGATGAAATTGAAAAAACGTTCTGTGGTTTTTGACGAAAACAACCACAACGACAAGAGTAAAATAACATTTTTATTTATCATAAGTTCACGTTAATAAATAATGCTCAAAACGTAGTATCGTCATAGAAGGAAACCTTGCATTCTCGTCCCCAGTGCTACTCGTCTTAAAATGTCGTTGGCGAGCAGCTCCTTCCGTTTCGTCGACCACGTGACCAAAAGAAACGGAGGCTCTGGCGACGAGAATAGGGAGCTTAAGCAAAGGCGTTTTTGAGCGACGTACGGCAACCGGAAATGCGACGTTTTCTCTTTTTACTCGCCTTGGCGCTATCACATTTGTAATACAAGTGTCGCTACTCGTATAGAGACGATTTACTTGAAAATTAGAGCGCATCCACTGCCCAAAAATGAGAAACGTCTACTTCCGGTTGCCGTGCGTCGCTCAAAAAAGCCTTTGCTTAAGCTCCCTAATATTGGAAACCTTGATTCACGGACGTCAAATTGCGCCTGATTTCTGCCGTGGCAAGAGTAACGTACTAAAACAGTAGAGACCCGTTTATATGGTATCGGTTACCCAAGACACCACCCTTCGGCCTCGGGTTACCCTGGTCGAGCTAAAGTTTCACTTATTTCTTTGGAAATTCAACCATCTGTTTACATTACGATCGCCAACCCGTCTCGGGGGCCCAGACAACTCGTGTGAGCGAGTTGTCAGGCAGGTGGGGCAACACTGGCAGGCGGGACAACTCCGACTCTGCATCTTATTTTAACACTTCGACTCGCCTACGCGGGGCAACTCGCGCGCAACTCTCGCGCAGCGTGCCGAGTGTAATGTAATAGCCACATAGTAGGTTTTAAAGCAGACATTTATATTAATTAATATGAATTAATTAATATTAAATAAGTAAACGTTAACTCGGCAAAGGCCACAGTGATCGAATGACTGAAAGAAGCTAAATGAAACCGGCGCATTTCAATATCCAACAAGGGTGATGAATATTCACAGGGTCAACTTTGATTTGGTCAAAATTGAACATTGACAATATAAATGGAGGCTCCTAATCATCCCTAAGCGCGGGGTAGGACTGCAATCAGTCAACACAAAGCAGCGGAAGGTTAACTAACTTACAACTTTCGTCAGACATCAATTACATTTTGTGAACTTCTGATTTAGTTTGATTTTCCCATTCTCTGGATGTAACAAAATCACTTACAAATAACGTCGCCTAGAACTTTTCAGGAAATTACGTCGTTTTCAATAAAGAGAGCTTAACTGTTAAGTCTCAAAAACAATAAACAGTATCTTTCTATATGTAATTTGACTATTTTCAGAAGCTTTTTCAGCTCTGGAGAAATCGCTGAAGATTTCTGATTTTCATATCGCTGAATTTACAATGCTAGGACCTTGATTAACAAAAACAACAATAAAATATTAGAAAAAGAATTATCTAAGCCTTGCTATGTTACCAAAAATGGAATGTTACCGTCAGCAGGGAAATCTTGCAAGCAAGCATGATGCTCTGGTTTCTCGCAAGGTGTAAAACTGCCAGGATTATATTGGGAAAAACTGCTTCCTAATTCCACTTTTCGCCAAGATTGGGAATGCTTTAGGATTTCTTTTCCATATCGGTTTCTTGAAAACAAACCAGGGCTAAACGCCGTATCAATCCAGTTACCCCGAATGTTGGCTTTGGTGAACGTTGCACGGTTTCGTAGCTCCGGGGGGAGATACTGAGTGTTTGTCACAATCGACATGCCCCATACTTCGATGCCGAATCCATTGAACTGAATATCTACATACCTAGAACCTGTTGATTGATACCCGGTAAGATTGTAACCGTTTTTGCGAAAGTAATCCACTGTTTCTCTCTTGCCAAAGATTTCGACATCTGATGTTAAAGCAATCAGGTCTCCATCTATGTCCCAAGGAATGAGTCCATTAAACTTAACACCGCCTAACGCGGAACCAGTATCAAGCTCGAATGTAATATTGCGTTCATCGGCAAACCTTTGAACGAAGGCCAACGCATCTGCATACTCTTCCTGACAACAAACAGGGAGTAACTGGCTTTGGGCAACGCACTGGAAGTCAATATCCTTACAGGAGAAAGAATACTTTATCCCCTGGGGCAGTAACACCCGATTAAGCTCCCACTTCTTAGCCAAAGGTTTCCACACGATTACATTATCAATTCTTTTGGAATACGAACTGTAATCTGTCGTGAAATACATAGCATCTGGACATGACATTGTGAGGTGTCCATCTTTAAAAATACGCAAAAACCAGTCTTCAAATATTACCTCATCTGGAAGACTCTCGTCAAACTCTAACAACTTTGTTTTGGCAACGAAAGGACCCTGCAGATGATCACAGAACATGCACTCGTTTTTTGAGTGATAATAGCCTTCCCGGTATTCCAGAACGTAGTTTTTCAGCGTAGTTTGCACACAGCCCGCTTTCCAGTGACCTGAAAAGTTACGGTATGATCCGCCTGCAACTCCAACATTTGGCGTCTGACTGACCACACGAATTTGTCTCTCAAGTTGGGTAAGCCAGGTGAAGTGAAAAACATCTCTTGCAACGAGAACATAAGGAGTAGATACCTTCCTTACCAACATGTTCCAACCTTTGCCTAGGTTTGTATCATTGACTTTCACAGCATGAATATTTTTGTAACTTTTGGTCATCTTCTTAATTTCGTTACTTCGAGTAGCTAAATAAACTTGAACCGTAGGGTAGGTCTCTGTAACTCCCTTCAAAACCTTTTCAACATGGCTCTCGTCTTCCTCAGGATATGCAATAGTGTTTATTAAAATACTTATCACGGAACCAATTGGTTTAGCGTTAGTACAGTTGGTGATAACCCAGCCCTTGGCGTAAAATGGGTAGCCAGACTTTGCTCCTCTGTACTCATCTGGACACACATCCAAGCTACCATTCTTGCGGCCGACAATCTCTAGAGTACTCGCTGTTTGCAGTCTGTTGTCTAGGCGTTTGACTAGTTCCCCTAATCGCTGAACCAATCTCGGTGACGGTGCTTGCTTTTGGATGACCAACTTTCGCATTTCCAGGTGGATTACATTCAGTTCCTTAGCAATGTCTTGTTTAAAAAGACGAAAGGGGTCATAATGTCTGAAACGAGAGAAAACCTGTACTTAAATGTTTGAACTAATTATGAAAAAAAAACTTTTTGGTAACCTACGTACGATCTAAACGTCTCGTCCTAGATATTCTTTCGACACACTGTAAAACAACTCTTGAAATGTTTAAAAAACCTGTAAATTAGCACCACAAAACATATTTCGCTGAAAACACTAGCCTCATCAGTTGTACTCCATATTCAGTGGATTACGGAACCCAATATGGCGTACGACCAGCAGTATAAACGCCACTGCTGTCAAGTACGCATGTGCAATGCGGATTGAAAAACGAATTACGGGGATTTTCTTTCAGTTATGATCTGATTATTAGAAAACTAAGCAGATCAAAGCGTTACCCTTTTATATGCCAATTAAAACTCCATAAATAGTGAGGCAATTGATGCGGCAAGTTAGGCAGTTGGGCAGTTATAGTCAGATATCGACAGATAGGCAACGTCGCAATCAACGTAAACGAAATAAAACTTTCAAGATACACTAACCTGTTTGTCTGTGGAAAGGAAAAATAAAATGACGTTAACAAAATACAAATGAAAACAGTGAAGGACAAGAAAACACATCTCCATGAAAGGGCGACCGCCATAAGCTTCTGAACCAAAGACTTTTAAATCTGTGGATCTGGCATCAGAAAAACAACAATCAATATGACTACACCGCCAACAATCTGATGTACATGAAATATTTCAAACCTGAGTAATAGCTTTGTTTATGTTCACGCGTGTACCTTGTTCCCTAACACAGAAGAGTAAAAACTTTATCCTTTTCTCAGGTATAGGTTGTTTGGCTTGGGTGGAAGACTGGTGCGGACGTATATTTCTACCTACATGTATTTACAAAGGGTAGAAAATGGAACAACAGAATATAGAAGTTATAACAAGGAATATGATGTACATTATGAAATCATGCATGGTTTCTTCCCATTAGAGTATTACAGCATATGAAAAGCACGGGACATCTCACGGTAACATGAGTGAAGAAAGTCGCAGTTCAGACCAATTTAAATATTACGCCTGATAGTTTTATTAGCTTGTTAGTTGGAACCTATTTAACCATTCTGATGTTTTGTTAACGTCTTTGTTGATAATTTCTTTCCTGAATTAGTTTACGTTCCGTATGCAAATAAGATGCACAGAGGTAATGAGTGTTTTGTTTTGTCTAGTCCGAGTAGCATTAATAACTTTCGGTTACTGCAGTCAGTTCAAATAACGCTCCAAATAGCTCGAACAGCAGTGCGGTTACCAAGCATAGCACTCCAGCTAGCCTCAATAGAGCTCCGTTTCGCCCGAATACCATCCACTCGAGTATTGTGGTTAGCTCTCAGAAACATAAACAGGCCCCCTCAGGGCATACCCTGGGTATTTTGACTAGCTGATGTGCGCGGGGGAGGCGAGGGGGGGTGGGGGGTGGGTTGTTGTTGATATTGGGTGGGAATCGGGGATTTGCCTATTTTGTTATTGGGAAAATGAGATTTGGGTCAGTGAGACTGGGAATCACCGACAATGAAAGGGAACGAGACTGGGATTTGCGCCAAAAGTAAGCTGGGAAATGGGATTTATAACCCACCACCCATCCACTCCTTCAGGAACTTTGATGATCTCG
This sequence comes from Micromussa lordhowensis, assembly GCA_964020085.1. NCBI lineage: Eukaryota > Metazoa > Cnidaria > Anthozoa > Scleractinia > Lobophylliidae > Micromussa > Micromussa lordhowensis. The sequence goes on from OZ026595.1 coordinate 37,755,401, forward strand.
TTAAAGAGCTAACACCTGTTTCGTCGTTACGCGCTGTTTTTGGCTGATCAGATCTTCAGTTACAGATCCTACAGAACTAGCAGAATTTTCGTTTACAGTCCCTTGCTGCGATAAGGCTCGATTATCAGCCGCTGTTCGGGAAAGGAGCCCGTAGACCGGATTCGTGAGGACGGCGGAAACCGAGCCGTTGCTGAAGAGCATAGTTTAGTCCCGAGCTGTCCCGAGCGTATTGCCGTATTGCGTATGGATCATAGGTCTTCTTGGATCCGTTTATGTCTGTCCGCAATTTGAATTTCCTTTCCGCAAATCGACATGCGACGTTGACCTTTATACCTTTTTCTCAGTCAGTTTATACTATTAATAGAGTTTCTAAAATAAGGCCTGATGTTCTTTTTACCGTGTCTAAATGAAGTTACCTTACCACTCCGCATTACCGAAAATTACCCGAAGATTGCCGGAGATTTGTTGGAACATTTTCGGAAATGTGGAAGATATTTGGAAGACCAAGGGCACTGCAGCCTACATATTCCAAGCTGCACTGACAATCATGTGATTACCTACACTATAGTTGAGTCGGTCAGTCCTTTTTTCTAACGCTAGTTTTCGCAATTGCTTTACGGCGCTTACCGGTCAGTCAAAAAATCGATAAATTTTGGTTGAAAGTCAAATTTAACGGCACAGTAATTTTCCGGAAAGTCCACTCGGAGATTACAGACTACAAAAAGAGGTAGTCCTCTTTTCCCGTTCGGAAGAGAACGGCGGAAATTTCCTTACCATTTGCTAAATTTTCCGCTTTCCAGTCTCTCGTCAGAAGAATGCATTTAATAGACTTTGCATGGGAAATTCGATTTAGTCCTCCTCAGTAAATATGACTAAGATAAAGCATACCATGTTGATTAGACACATGTTGTGTTAGGCTGTTGAGTTCGTTCCACGGATTCTACACACAGTAAATTGCGGGGGAATTTTCGATCGGTATAAAAAAATATATCTATATATTATTTTGACAGAAAGAAATATAAATTTAAAAATTTAGAAATGAAGGTTGTTTACCATTTTCTCGGAGAAACCGGTTGGTCCACAGTTGTAGAAAAAATCCCGGGTTTTATGTTGGAAAGAAACTTTGTTTTTTGTGCCTGCATTTGCCTAGGTATTTTTATGGAATTATTGGTTTATCCTGTTACTGTTTTGTCTTTATATGCCAAGGATGCCGGTTTCTCACATATGTATACAGAGCTGAAAACAGCACGTGTTATGTAGTAAGCCTACACGACTCCTACGGTTCGTGACATTAGTACATTTGCCGTTCTCTGTTCGGTCTCTCGACCTTTTTGTTGCTTCACTCGTATTTATGAAGGGCTCTTCGTGTTGGGTTATAAAGAGGAATTTCAAGCAGACTGAGTTGAGCCGTTGTGCCATGGCAAAATTTTAGAGGTCAGAGGTCTGTATGATTTCCGCTGTTATCAGCATGTCGCTTTGCCGAGTTTGATACCTCTGTAATTTACCATGTGTTTATGCGTTGTTTAAGCTCATTTCTATCGTAAGATAAGTTTTTAAATCTCCGTGAACATGTTGCTTACTTGCATTCTATATTGTGACGCCGGGCCCGGCTGTTTGATTAGAACTGTTTGCAAGTACAGTATATAGATTCTTATCACGGATATCATATTTGTCCTCGTACGTTTTTCTTCGGAAAAGCCGTAGGTTTACTTCGAGAAATCTATACCTTTGTCTGGAGTTGTTCTTATGTTCTTATGCATCTATCTGATCGAGCTTATGTTTCTCGAGCTCGATGTATATGTTAATTCCTCCTTTTGTTCGTTCTGACATGATTCAAATGTGGCACTTGACTGCGATTTGCCACTGAACGAAGAAAAAAAAAATGACGCCGGAAAGCCCGAGTCTCTCTCCTCCGCAGAGGCTCAAAGGGTTTTTTACGGGTGGGGAGGATCCGCTGAGTAATGTAAGTGCAGGCACAGTCTGCACAGAGTTACCGGCGACGGCGGAAAGCGCGGGAGCCTCTGCCAGATACCACGCCCAAGGTAGCCGCCATCCGGGGGAGGCAATTTTCTGTGGGCTACTCGCAGGGGTTGATTGTGTACCTTGTATCAGTAAAAATGGCGTGCAAGGTTTTGAGGTTAACTTTTTATGTCGAAGGTTTAGCTAAAACATACTTGAATGCATGGAAATCGGGAAAAGTCTGTTGCTTTCATGAAAACTGTTTTCCTCAGCATCTTTTGTTTACCTCCGAGGGGTTGAGCCCTCACTATCGAATTTAACATTCTCAAGATCGTGCAAGTGGTGATGAAGAAATAAAGAGGAGAAAAAATGTGCTCAGGAAACTCATGGCTAGTGAAGCTCTAAACAAGATCGCAATTCAGTCTTAAGAGAGACAAGAACAAGTAAGTTTTTTTTAACGTTTGTCTGCTCGGCGAACTGAACAATTTTCTTCGTGAAATCGTTGTGAAATCGAAGCATACATTTGTTTAAAGGAAAGTATAACTTTTTTCTCTTTTACATCTGCGGTGATGGGTAAATCCCTTTGCAGATTACATATATAGATGTAGATAACAATATTTCAGTGGTGAGAACCAAACGATGATTATCCTTCTGTTTACTTCGTTTTATTAACGGGATTTTTACAGAAGGTCTAAATTCAACGTTTGCAAATAATAGGAAAAAATAAATATAAGATGTATAGATTGCAAGATTTTATTTAAGTTGAGATTTACCTTTTAAAGACAGCTCTTGAAAGGACAGTCCAGCTGATCCGAATCGTTCGCTATATTATTGTTTTTTCCAAGAGAAAAAGAGGACATGCAAGACTACCCCTCACGGGTTTCAGGGGGGCCTTCGAAGTATAAAAACAATTTTGCTTCTTTTCTTGGAAAATATGAAATAATATCGCAAAAAAAACTAATGCAAACTGTAGCGACATAATTAGTAATGAGTTTCTGCGAGTTTCAAGCTGTCAAATGAAGCCAAAGCTGAGAAATTTATCGATGTACGAGAAATCGACATAAATCTGGCAGAGGTTCTGCGCCTGGTCGACTCTGTGGAGGAGACAATCCCAGAGCTTCGTTCCCCTTGACCAGCGGTCGGAAAACGAGAGCTCTGGGAGCAACCATTATGAAAGAACAAAGGAAATAACCGAATTCTGGTTATCCGGCTCACTGCGCATCTGTATCTATGGCTGCATCTATTGCCTGAAATGGTTGCTCCCAGAGCTCTCGTTTCCGACCGCTGGTCATGGGGAACGAAGCTCTGGGAACGAGATTGCCTGCGAACAGGCTCCCGGTTGGGCTTAGTGCGAGCTAGTCGAGTGTAGTCTAGGGCGAACGGGACGAGCCGAGAGCGTCCCAAATGAAACGCTCATTTTCCATTCGGAAATTCCGTTTGGGAATTTTGATCTACCTTTCAAGAAATCCCATTTTCCCGAGAAAATTTCCGTTCGGGGAGACAAAATCAATCTTTCCATTAACATTCCATTCGAAATTTCCGGATTTTTTGGGTAAATAGTTAATCGAACCGAATCGAACGATTGAGTTCGATTAGTTCCTATAAGCGAACTCTCTCGCACTAAAAGATTTCCGAACTAATCGAACCCAGTCGAACTCAGTCGAATACAATCAATTTCAAACCGGAATAGTAGTTACGACATAAGATGATGGATGTATGCGAAAGCAGATAGGGAATAAATTAATATCTTAGCAACGCTATAGCGAAGATATCAGTGACGTCATGAGCACTGTTACGCAATATTTATGGTTGGCAAAAAGTGATCAAAACAAAAGAAATGACTGAAAATTTGTGTACTTCAAACGACTGTCGCTTCACATATATGCTAGATTTCATCCTGAAACCTGGAGGAAAGTTAGAATATTAGGATAATGCTTCACTGTTAAAGTTTTAAGGAAATCCGAGTATCAACACCTGTCGAAAATCGCGTTGGAAATTCGTCTGTGAGTAAAGGATTTGACCAGCTCGAAAGAGCTTCTGCCAACCACACGCACCAGTGATTTTGCGCGCGTGAGCGAAAATGGCGTCAATGTTTTTCGCTATTGAGCGAGCGAGAAGTTTCGCCTCTAAAATTCAAACTATTTTGCGGGTGCCCAGTAACACCACGTCAAACACTTACCTACCACATTGGATAAGTGCTCTAATGACTGAACTGTGAGTAAATAGCAAGTAAAGGCTTTATTTAACGAGGATAGCACTAGAATAGTAAAAAATACTAATAAACCAGTGCCCTCCTAACACTAAAATACAATAATAGCTTGATTTTAAAATCGTGCTCAACGATAAGCATGCCTCGGGTCAAGCATTGAAAAAAGCCATTGCTATTTAAAATCAACAACGATTGCCAAACACGTACAAGCAGTCAGTAAACGATACAAACAGGCCAAACAAATTTTGACCATTTCCGATATATTAAAATTCTAACATGGCTCCGAGGCTTGGGGGAATAAAACAAAGGAAATTAATTATTCATCCCTCAACCTAGATGTGATTTCTTTTGTTTTATTCCCCCAAGCCTCGGAGTAAAGTTAGAATTTTAATATATCGGAAATGGTCTATTTCTTGCTTGTCTTTTTTGTACGGCGAAGTCCGATGGGTGTTTCCAAAACGAGTCCCAAAAGACCAAATGAACCCTGACAAGGACTCGAACGAAGACTCATTACAAATCGAAAGAGTGCTACAGTTGATGGCCGACCGTTTGAGTACACACCAAACTGGTTCAAGTTAACCTAGTGAAGACAGAACGAAGACAGAACGTCGAACGTACCTGAATTTCTCTCCGTTCTAAGTGCACCCGGGAGTGTAGCGCAAGGATTCATGTACCAGGCTTTGCACTTGCTCATAAAGCTTTCAAATTTCTTGGTAAATGCTTTCATATCACACGTGTCGCTGAGGGTCAACCGTGATTATGCAATTCTCATGTGAAGGAATTGCACAAATATGAAATGTGGTAATTGGAGTGTCACGCAATCTGTCTCTCCCTTCAGCTGCCTGAGTCTATGTGCATGTTGTTCCAGTTGACAGCCTGGCCAAGATATGTGTCATTCACCACAAGCTGAGGAAAACGTGTCTTCATTTAGCAAGAGGTGAGAATAAAATGGGAAACTATGTATCACCGTACATAAAGTACAGAGTCCCAATTTTCGTCGCGGGCTCAGTGAAGCTCGCCAAAGTGTCCGCCAAAGTCTGAGTGTGACCAAAAAAATGCCTCCGAAGAAGAAGCGCAAAGTACAGTCGGACAAACCTACCAACGAAACTAAACAAGGTAAGATCTAACAGTTTTTAAGTACGATGACAGTATGGCACGTCAATAGTAAATGAGAGTGGTTTTATCTTGAGCAGTCGAGCATGGCCAACAGCGCTTCGCAGAGGCTGCGCTGATTTGCAAATGTTAAGCTCGTCATTTTAAATTTTATTTCTAAATCAATATTGAGGAGCTTGGTGGGTACAGGTTGTGTGTTACTGGACTGAAGAACTCTTATGATGTACTTCAAAGTGAAATAGTTTTGTTAAAGATGATTTCCAGTCCGTACTGCGCAGTCTCAGCACCCCAATGTTTTTGAACATTATAAGTTCCCACTCGATGGAATGCGAATCGATGTTATTCATTACGAATCACATACCTTATTTTTCACCAAATTGTAACACTATCCAAATATGGTCATGATGCTCTCGATATCTGTCATCTGTAGGTAACAGATATCCGGCTATATACGTAGCTTTGTACATTGGAAGAAAAAGTGAAGTGAGAAAATGTCGACAGAGAGATTTAAAAATGTTAGGCTGTTTTGTTATCAATTTGTTGAATATTAAAGCAATTATCCTGCTCTATCTCGTGGAATATCGTCTGATTTTAGCCGACTCAGCCTACGGCCTCGTCGGCTAAGTATCAGACGATATTCCGCACGATTTCGCAGGATAATTGTTAATTATCTTTGACGCTTTCAAATTCTTTTTCCAACAGCTTCACTGATTTTTATAGCTGCGAAGTTGTTTCATCAAGTGATACATGTATGAGAAAGAACAAACCATAAAGCTTTGACCTCTTGGCATCCATACATCCATCCATAGAGCTAAACGCATCTCTACTGATTTTGACAAGGATATTAAAACTCTAGAAACATCTTTCATTAACGCAGGCTATCCGAAACGTTTCATCTGGTCTACTATCAACAACTTTCTAAACGACTCGTCAGAAGATGACAACATTATTCCAAATTTTCTCTTCGAAGAACGAAAGAAAGTTTTCATCAAGCTCCCTTTTTGTGGCAAAAACGAAAAACTCAGTAAGATGTTTATTACAAAACTCTAAAGTTGTTTGCAAAGGAGATTGTTCTTGTGGCGTTGATTACATCGGCGAGACTGTGAGAAACTTAGCAGTACGAATTACGGAGCATTCAAATCCTCTTCACAACTCTGAACCTGCAAAACACCTGCGGGAAAACCCATCACATTCTTTCACTTGGCGTGTTCTCTCCTCAGCACAAACATTCCACAAGCGCAGGATCGTCGAGGGGCTAATGATCCAACAATTCCGCCCCAGCCTGAACAAACAAGTTATTTCTTATGTTTCCAAACTTTTCCCTTCGGGAATTACATAAGATATATATGCATGTGCGGACGGTCATCATTTTTAACCCTGATGATGGCAAACAGCCGAAAACATTTGGTTTGAACAATTTTTAATTAATTTTTAACTATTTCTTAACTTTTAGCCTTGTAAATAGAACATATAATGGTGATTGTTTTCAAACTTTGAAATGTTTACATTTTGTGATGTCTTACATGAAACAAAACAAAAAACGCAAACAAACTCTCAAGAGTGTGCAGTACAGACTGGAAATCATCTTTAAAGAGATGCCCTTTGCCACACCATTATTCAGCAATCAAAGTAAATCCAGACCCATCTCCTCCCCATCTCCTCCCCATCCCCCCACCCCGGGATATAGGTGGGGATTGGTTTTCAATAGCGTGTAAAAAGCGATAAATGCCCCACCATGTGGAGAAATATTTTGCAGGAAATAGCAGAAAATGCCCGCTACCCCCTGGTGCAACTGAAGATGTTCCTAACGAATTTGTCCTTGAATGCCAGTTTATTGTAAGGACAGTTTTCGTGATGACATTCCATATCATAACATTCCATATCAGAAGCAACATTCAGAAAGGAATGGAAACAATTATATTATTATGAAAGGAGCAGATTTAGTTGCTTTTACAGACCAGCAAAATTCATCAGCATCTCAATATTAAAGTGTTTGCCTTGTTATAAAACAGATTCCTCAAATACCTGTGAATACTTGTCTGCCATCTTGTGTGACCTCATGTGCCAAAATGTAACCAGAAGTCCTTGCAGGAACAATCATGGCCATCTTGAATGAGAACAAATCCCCTACTAATGCCCCACATTCCTCAGGACAAGAGCGACAAAACGCGCGAATCCCCCACATATTGGGGACTCAAAGAGCTGCCAATAACATGATAAAGCCCCACTAAAGCACCACGTATCTCAGGGTGTGGGGCGGTGGTTGGGGGTTACTTTACCGGTAACTGGTGCATTAGCCTTACTTTTCTTCAAAGTTCTATTATCGGTCAGTGTAAAATGCAGACTGCGGTCTGCAGACTGTTTGCAGACTATTGGTAAAATGCAGACTGCAGACCAGGGCTAAAATGAAGGTTGAGGGAAAAATGAAGACTGCAGACCACAGACGTTTTAAGTATATGTTGTAGTTCAATTTTACCTTTGGTACAATTTGTTTCTGAACCAGTACAAAATTTTTTAAACTGGTTCATTTTTTTCAAACCAGTTTAATTTTCAATTTGGAGCAAGATGTGAGCATGTGCCTTAGTAATTTGGGTTAAGCGCTCAGGTTAGTGATTAGGCCTAAGCACTTATTTGGAATGGTTAGCTTTGATGTTAGGCTGGGTCAGCTGTGCATGTTACTTCGTGGTTTGGGTTGAGCTCCCAGGTTACTGATTTTTTTTATTTAGTTTGCAGACAAATTAAATATAAATATTTTACAGACAAATTAAAGAAAACATACGCATAAATTAAAAATATAACAAAACGTTGACAATATAATTAATAAACTACTCTAAAACAATATAAAACTAAAACTAGCACGGATGTTACAAACTGTTTGTATAATTGCTTAGTAAATGAATATACTGACACAGTAAATGAAAGTAATGACTTTCTTTAAAAAGGAGCGGCGATGGTAGTGGCTAAATTGCTGACACAAAATCTTTTATAATGAAACACTGCCATTTATCATTAAAAAAACCTAGCGGTTTTGTTTTTCCCAGCAATGTATCTTTCAGTCAAAATGTTTTCTCTGGGTTACTGATTAGAACTAACCACTTATTTGGAACTGATAGCTTCTTAGTAATTAAGATTAGGGTTAGGTTAGAATAAATAATAAGGTTTGAATAAATTAAAATTTATATTTATCTATGAATAAATTAAATTTTTATGAGAGGAGACTGGGGTGATAAACTGATAATTAAAAGAAATATGAGAGCCTTTGCATCCAGTGCTTTCGTGGTCAAGTGGTAATATAATGCAAGTGGGAAGCAGTTCTACCTAGAGGTTGGCGGTTCAAATCCTGGTGAGTACGAGGTAAAAAGGAAAAAAAATTAAAACCTGCTGTTAATTAGTATTTGTAATGGGGATTGGGGGGAAGGGGTAGGGTAGATGGGAGAATAAATCAGGAGAAACTCGGCAAGAAAAGGAGAGAATAGGTTAGAGGAATGTTAAGAGATATTTTCCCCTTTTATAGATAGTTGTCAAAAAAAAACTGGTTTGAAAAATATGAACCAGTTTGAAAAATTTAAAACTGGTTTAAAAAAAATTAAACCAAAAAAAAAAATCAAACCACAACATATACATGTACATGGATACATCGTGTTAATTCCATTAATGAGTGCAGACCAGTTAAAATTAAACTGAATAGTGTTACCACCTCCATCATTGACAGCTAATCATAAACGGGCTAACTGCAGCGTTATTCCGGCTAACCTGAGTGATATTCAGGCTAACCGGAGTCGGGAGAGCAGACTTCCACTCTGATTAGCCTGAATAGCACTCATTAATGGAATACGATGTTGTACACATGTACATGTATACTTAAAAACTCAGACTTTGGGCAGTCTCCATTTTACCCTCAGTCTGCATTTACCCCTCGTCTGCAGTCCACAGTCTTCATTTTACACTGACTGGTTTTTGAATGGAGTTTTCAAATTTTTAAAGATTATATCCTTGAAATATCCAAAGCTTGAAGTCTAAATAGAGGTTGGTTTATCGTCACCAAATGGAAATCAAGGTTAGATCGAACTCTACAAAACTTGACACTCAGAACATATCAGATTGAGGAACACCTTTCTTGTCCACCAAAACAAAGGTATTGTACCAATGAACTTTGAAATGAAAATTCATTCTCAGTCCCAAGGAACCTGTTAGTGGTCAACACCCCAGCATTATAGAAGTAAAATTCCACAACACTTGTACCGGTAATACTTTTATGTAGTGGTAACTATAGAAGGTGAGGACGTATTGACTGTAGAACAAACATGTAGCTACAACATTCAGTGAAAGTTAATGTAGATAAATTTTTTGATCTGGTCAGCGATGTAAATGTAGGTAAGAGAAAATTATTAAAACAGTTTCATGAACAAAGTCACTGGGCTTTCCAGGCCTGTGCTCCGTAAAAATTACACTAGCCCTCTCTCAGCAGGTTCTGATCTAGCCTTCTGTTTTATACTATCAGTTGGATAAAATGATGACTAATCTAATGTAAATGGACCTATCCCCTGAAAATAACAAACCATTGGATTAAAATGTCAACCTGGCCATTCCTCCCTGTGCACCTGGTAGCAGTCTCTCAAAACCTCACAACACATACCATGGTATGAAGATCCCTAACACAATAAATACCCAAACAGTTTGACTGAACAAATAGTTACTGATTTTTAAACAATAGTTTGTACCTATAAAATACACAGTTTTAGAGGACTTTTTTACATGTGTAAGTGCAACAGAACTGTCCCTTCATGTGTGCCATGTTCAAATGAAGCATGGACCCCTGGGGAAAAGGCATATCACCGAGTTTCCAATCTTGTCATCTCCATGCCCAGATTCTTCCAAGGTCTTGACGAGTAGTTGATCATAAATCAAAAATGTAGCGAGTTTACAAAAGTCTAAAGTACATGTAAAAGCAGCTAAAATGAATATGTACAATATAATTATACAGTGCTTACAGAGATCTAGTGTTCATGTGTTTGCAAATCTCTTCTTTTCTTTTTGTGTAAGTCAATTCTAGGAGTCTCCATCTCTTTCCCCCTTCTGCAGACCCATAAACTCACTCACATGTAAACTAATGGCAAGCTAAGGCATAGAGAAGTGCTGGTTTCAAGTATTGCTCAGATTGCCTTCCTAAAGCTTGTCGAGAAAAACATTCTGTCTTAGCCAGCTAATTGTTACTGGTATTGAAGCTAGGATTATCTGGAAATAAAAACACAGGGCTGGCAAATACCCTGGGTGAGACTAATACTCGATAATCATCAAGATTAGAAAAACAGGTACGCTGTAAATACTTCACTAATGTATAAGGGAGATGGGCACTGCTGGAACTAGCTAACACACTGTAAACAGGATTTGATTATTGCACCTTTGCAGAGAATCAAAGTGCTAAGAAAAGCAAGATTCAGAAGCAGGATACAAAACAAGTAAGCTTTATCATACTGATCTTCCGGGGCTGTCTACATGATGTTGCTATATGCTTGATTGTTATTACATGTAATATCACAGAGAGCTTCTATTTACCATGTGTACACTGAAATGAATATCAAATAGATCAGAGAAAAAAGAATGTATGGATATATTTCCCCATTAGATACTGGTCTTTGTTATTTGTGTATCCATGGACAAATGTAAATTAATAAAACCCAGTACACATTTTATTTCATGTTTACGATGTAAGTTTTTTATTATACCGGTATGCTGATTCAAAAAGATCCCAAAAAATCCAGTGTATTGGTTTTGTAGTTGCTGATCTCTACAGCATTTTCGGCAGCATGCATCAGATTACCAGTGGAAATATGTTATCAAAGACCCTATTCATAAATGGCTGCCAATTAAAAATTCGTTTGAAGGTTTTAAAAGTAGCCCAACTAACCTCGTTTTTGAGTTGATAGTTCAAAAGAATTTTTACTCTCAAATAAAGTTAGTTGGGCTAATTTAAATGCATACAAGAGAATTTTAAATTGACAGCCATTTATTAGTAGGGTCTATAAATTGTCTTGTCAGTCAAACACTTTTGCGTTCTTATCACCAGTTTGCACTCAGTTTAAATTAATGTACTATTGATCTGTGATCAGGGTTCTATGATATTGTTAAATGAAGGTAGGGTAGGGTTGCAAGTTGCACAGGTTAACGCATATTTCTTACAGAGGGGAAAGGAGTTTTAATGCAGCATTAAAACAGCACAAATAGCAAATAAGGTTGTTTGTCTTTTTTCTAGAGACTGTTTTAATCAAACAGTGTGGTTTGAAAAAGTCCTCCTCAGCTCCGTTCTTCATTTATAGTTCCATCTCATTGGATAGTAACCTGCGAGAGCATCTCGTTTTGTCTGCTCTTGTTTCTTGGTGCGTGAAGCAAGAGCCGAAAAAACTGAATACTCTTATTATGAGAAGTTAGACAATTTTGAAGACATTAGACAGAGTGTTTCAATCCCTTCCACTTTTCCCTGGATATGCTCTGTTTTAGTCAGGGAAATGTTCAAACATTGAAGGGATGAGTTTGCGTTATTAGGTGGTGCAATACACAAGATGGCTTATGAAATCAGAACCAGAAAGCAGAATTGAGAAAGGAGTAGATGTGAAGGTAAGTGTGTTGCAGAACTGTCAGGATGCCGGCATGATTATCTTTGGAACATTCTCAAACTCATCCAGAAATGTCCTGCAGATACTAAACATTTTGATTTTATTGAATGATAAAATTTGATCAACAAATTCTGAAAGTAACATCTCTGATAGATGTTGATGCTGATAATTAAGTCCTTTGAAATTCTTGACCAATATTCTCTTCACAAATACAAAATATTAAATAAATGTCGAGAGTACAAGTAGCTTTCACTAATGACTACTGAATTTCAACATTTTAGTTGTAAGAGTTTTTAATACTGGTAATAGTAATGATATGGTGGTTTTGACCTTGTCAAAGCGTGTAATTAGGAACACACTCCCTTTTGTTTGCTGTCAGGTCTGTAGGCAGTGTCAAGTTTCTCCTGGGTCAACTTATCTCCTGATGTTCCAAAGGTCATTTGTGGCCTCTCGTTGTTCACATTTTACCCACTCTTCCCTCCCGGGGGTTATTTTAGTTTTTCTTCCGTGCTTGTTTTCAATAAACTCAGTTGAACGCCTACATTTTATTTTGTGAATATTATAACTTGGCTCTGTTTCCGGTTTCAAAACGGTCATTTTTAGCCTATTTAGTTTGTCTTTCGCATTCATTATCCTGTTACCATGATTTAGTGCCTCGGAGCAGAGAAGGCAGGTACTTCTATGTATAGGATATATGGGGATGGGCCACTCAACAGGAAAACTATATGCTATAATGGCTTATTTTGCAATTTTGGTCTGGAACAGGGTTGCAAGTTTATGTTTGATATTTGAAACAGAGTTTAGAACATGTTTTTTTTTATTTGGAGCAATCTCAGGGACTGTGTAAGAACCCTTTAGGACATTTAAGGTGGTTCGGAATAGTTTTATGGCGCACGCAAACTGGGTTCTAATCTCGCAAATTCGGCATCAAGTCGATCCACGCCACGAGGAACAAAACATCCGGCTACTTTGGCAAAAATAATAGAGTACTTTGATAAAAACTGATGTTATAAACACATATTGGTCCCCGAGAAAGGTAAAATCGCCCAATTGTAAGTTGTTTTAGAATCTTGTAGAACAAAACATCACATTTACAAAACACTGCCAACTGTGAAATCAACAAGCCTAATCTCGCGCGTGCAGTTGACGCACATGCGCAAATGCTGATCTTGTCATGTCGAAATTTTGGAGTTTTTATATAACTTTAATCGCTCATATTTCTGCTTCCGCTCGGTGGATTTTTTCATTTTTTCGGTGATAACCAGGATCAATTGGCTGCATACATAGTCCGATTTTTAAAACATTCTGTAGGCAGGAAAAAAAATAAGAGAACAATAGTCAAAAAGAGGATTTTTTCTTAATCTACCCTACAGATTTTTTTTAAACTGAAATATTTTGAAGGTCATTTCTGGTGACATATAATATTGCAGTTTGAGAAGATTTCACCGACCAATTTTTAAAAAAAGGCAATAGATTTCGATTTTAGGGGCTCAACTGAATGCGTCATATGGTTGCTATGGTAACAGGTTTTCTGAAATGAATGTCATTTAATGAATCTAGGATGTTTCTTTTATTTCTGTGCCAAATTTCATAGTGATACGATGAACCAAACATAATTTAGAAAAGAATTTGTGAACTTGTCTCGGGGAAAATGAAAACTATTTCGAACCACCTTAAGGGAGTAACCTGCCTTGCCGCATTTAGTGGAGGAGAGCACAAAACATGATACACCAACACAAAGTGATTAAAACAGGAACCACAGTTTACCTAAAATTGATACAGTTTAAATAGGGACATTTAACTTTAAATAGTGCTTTTGTTTACATCTGTGTGTACAAAAATTGCAGTTTGGTATTGAGGACTTAAAGAATGAACCAGACCAAACAGCTTGCTGGGATGGTGTGAGAAATTACCAGGTAATTAAATTCATCTGGATGTATTTTATAAATATTGAAATTGAGGATTCCCTTTGTTTCATTGTTAAATATTTTCCAACAAGTACACAGACTTAACTTCTTCAAGAAATTTCCATTTTAAATCATTCATGACAATACTGCTCTTAATTTCTGAACTACTTTTAGGCCCGGAACTTCATGCGTGATCAAATGAAGAATGGTCAACTTGCTTTCTTTTATCACAGTAACTGCAAACCTCCTGGTATAGCTGGGATTGTTGAGGTACATGTAATTAAATGCTAAATATTCAATGGTTCATTCCTTATTCTCCTATCTCTTCTTAACTATCCTCTCTGACCTTCAGGTTTACCAAAGTTAAGAAGGTACAGTGAAATGACTACCTTGCTTAAGATAACCATAATTCATTAAGTTTTTAGAGATATCTGGCCTCCAGCTTCCAACTTTACTTTATTTAGCACTTCATTTTTAGTTACAATCATGGTAGCATAAAAAACAGGAAACAATACATATGTGAAAAAAATATAGATATTAGAAGTCTATAGTTCGTTCATGGAGGCTAAAAAAACCGGGAGGTTATCGAGTTAGCCTCCATCTCGTTCGAATCTCCATCTCCATCTCGTTCGTTCCAGTTTATGTCCCTCATCGTTATCATCATTTTCTTTATTATTTTGCTACACAGTACAATAACAATGTACAATAACAACAACTTTGATAGTGTGAGGAGACCTCCACAACAAGTTAACCTATATAATTTCAGGCTGCTTTGAATATAAGTAAACACATGTTGCAGGTCAAAATGAAGTTCAGGTTAAAATGATTTTAACCTAGTTTGATTCCCAATTTCCTTTGTCTTCTAACCCTAATTATTCATGATCCATGAATAATCAGGGTTAAGAACAAAGGAATTTCATTTTAACCTGAATTTCATTTTGACCTGCAACAAATACTCAATAAAATACATAATGATTGTATATTTGTGCTTTAATATACCTGCTTGTAGATTGTAAAAGAAAGCTATGTGGATTATACACAGTTTGACAGGGCAGATCCTCACTATGACCCGTAAGTACAATAAAAATATACCTGACGATTATACATTGCTTATACAGGTTTTTAAATAAAAACATTGGCTAATCGAATACATGTATGGTCTCTATACAGAAACAAAGAAACCATATGTATTGATTTGTTTTTCACTTGTAATTTTTTCAGGCTGGTATTGCTGGCATAAGTTGCACCTTAGCTTCACTCTACTTTTCCGTAAACTAACATCACACAAAGCTGTTTTTCCATTGTTAAACTGGAATCAATGTCATCATTGACAAACCTGAAGAGTCCCTGTTCATGTAAAAGCATCTAGTAAACTCACACGCACTGGGAATTCTTGTCATTGATCAATGTTTAATTTAGTATCCATTTTTAAACTTCTTTATTGTACCTGTGTCTCTGATCTGAAGGCCATTCTTGTGTTTCTTTAACTAGTTACTTAGTTTTTGTTCACTTTGCTTTGTCTTACCATTGTTTTTTCATTTTTTGCTTATAACAAATTTATTTACAATGTATATCAATTGCTTGTATTGTATTGGTTTATTTTTGCATCCAGGGGTGCCAAGAAAGACAATCCTAAGTGGTTTATGGTAAGATAACTTTAGGATATTGCATAAATGGCAGCAATAAAACGACTTACTTACATTGATGAGAGAAATCCTTTGCATGGGGACGAAGTTTTGTAACATTTTGTTATTCAAATTTGGCGCCATTTATACAATTACCAGTCATTGTAAAGATGATTTCCAGTTGGTACTGCGCAGTTTTGGCACCCTAATGTTTATAAACATTGTAAGTTCCCACTCATTGGAATGCGAATTGATGTTATTAGTTACGAACCACATACCTTATCTTTGAGGCCTTTCAAATTCTTTTTCCAACAGCCTCATTGATTTTTGTATGGAAAAGATTAAAGCATAAAGCTTCAACCGCTTTGCATCCATGATGGTGGTTGTTTCCATGTAAGTAATTGCAAAATGTTAACATTTTGTGATGTCTTACATGAAACAAAGCAAGAAACGCGAACAAACGCTCGAGAGTGAGAAGTACGGACTGGAAATCATCTTTAAGAGTCTAATGTAGAAAAATAATAACAGCACTTCTTTCTGGTTTACCGGTACATGTATGTATTATATTTTTAGATGTATAGTGTGTACAAGTGGACTGTAACCGTTGTGTAATAATTATTTTATTGCTCACTGATACTATGACATTCACTTACATGTATAAGTGATGGCTAGCGGTTGCATTTGCAGTGTCTTCATGACTAACCTATTTACTAATAACATTTATCACTTGTTTGTTTCTCAGGTAGATGTAAAGTTTGTCCGTATGATGAAGCGCTTTATTTCCCTGCAAGAATTGAAGACTCTTCATCAGGTGAGACAACTGCTGTCATTTATCTTTGGTTAGGAGGGAGGGAGGGAGGGAGGGAGGGAGGGAGACGGTTTTGAAGGCAGAAGCTTTCAGTGCCCTTAAACTTTGATACTGGCTCTCAGACCTTGTGACTCTCAGAAAATTAGTGAAGCATTTAACCACAGAAATTTGACAGTGGGTGTATTCTTCATTTTTAGTGAGATCATCACATATATATATTTTTTTGATTCGACAGCTTAGTAATGGCATGGTGTGGCTAGTTGTGGCTACCCTTCAGTGATTAGAAAACTGGTCTATATTTGGATATAAAATGCATGTGATGATACTGTAACATGAACAAGTACCCAGTCGCAATGTATGTTGTCAATGATTTGATGCAACAGAGCATATTCTATTTCTTTTTAGAAAAATACCCAAAGCAAATACGCACGCTGATTGGTTTAAAAACACAGAACTAGCACAAACTGTTGACGTAATGATGTCGCAAACAAAGAGATGAAGAGAATTTACATTTTCATGATCGAATTAAACAAGTTGTTTTTCTTTTTCTTCTTCGCTGTATTTTCTAAAGGAAATAGAAAACATGTTCTCCGTGTTTTTGTTCCAACTGAAACTCTTTTAATGATTTATCGCTCGCTTATTATGCCATATTTATCCTACGGGATTTGTGTTTGGGGTCGCGCACCCAAGACGTACATTAGCAAGTTACTTGTCCTCCAGAAACGTGCTCTGCGACTGATTTATTTTGCTCCAAGGGATACTCATGCTCTTCCGCTTTTTATTAAGTCAAAGATCTTACCTGTTGATATGATCTATTTTGACATGGTTGCGAATCTCATGCATGATATTTGGAAAGGACTAGCCCCTTCGCCTATAAGAGCTCTTTTCACTAAGTCAAATGAAATTCACGGGTACAACACAAGGCATGCCGCTAAAGGAAATTATATTCGGAAAGAAGTTAAGTTGGAAATCTTCAGACGCTCTTTTTCAAGAACTGGAGCAATGTTATGGAATCAAATTTCTCCAAATTGGAGAGATATATCTAAACCAACCTTTAAGAAAAAAATTCGCCAATTTCTATTTCAGGCTCTTTCAGATAGGGATGACTATGTTGAAGTCGACACCCTAATTCAAATTCTTAAATTGTAGTGCCTAATATATTCATATATACTAATCATCTTACCTCTAGTTTTAGCACCTTGTATTTATCTAAATATGTTAATGTACTTGTATAAACAGTTTTGTAAGTTTTCTTTTTTTTGTGTATTTATGGTCTACTAACATCACCTTATCTCACCTTTCTATTTTATCTTATGTAAAGTTATTTTACAGTTTTTTCTGTTTCACAATTTGTAAATACGTATATGGTTGTTTGTAATTAGATCTTATTTGACTGGCCCGCCTAGATTAGCTTTAGCTATCCGCGGGCTAGCCTAAGTTATAATTTGTAATTTATATGTTTTAAATAAAGATTGTTGTTGTTCCTATCGAGTTATAGAAGCACAAGTGAAAGTTTGGGAGAACTCGAAAAAGCTGTGAAAACACTCACCTGCGGCTCGTGTTCCCACAGCATTGCTCGTTCTCCCAAACTTTCACTCGTGTTTCTATTTAACAATTAGATTATGAGCTCGAGATTTCTATCGCGTGATAGTTGACGAGGGCGCAGCCCGAGTCAACTATCGCGTGATAGAAATCGAGAGCGAATAATCTAATTGTTTTAGTATAAATCTACTAGTCGTTCAAAACTTAATCTAAATCCTCTTCTCAACACTTCGAAAAAGTCAAGAAACGGCCGTCATTTTGTTAACAAGTGCACACTGTTACGCTACTCACTATCTATCACAGAATAGATAGTGAGTAGCGTAGCCAATCAGAGAACGGCCTTCGTGATAGAACGCTAGTAGATTTATACTAAAACTCGATACAAACACGGAGAACATGTTTTCTATTTCTCTATGGCTACCCTGCAGTGATAAAACTGGTCTATATTATCATGGAAGTAAATGCATGATAACATGAACAAATATCCAATCACAATGCATGTTGTAAATCATTGAAAGTGAGCGATAATTTTATTTAACCAAGCATTAATTTATTTTATTTCATAGAACCACAAATCTTCAGGTGGGCCACTTAAGTCACTTTCACTGTTTACATCTGCTCGTCTGTCAGTTCAGCCAGTTACAGAAGGTACACTGCAACTTTAATCTAATAATAATTGTTTGTTTAAAGCCTGCCTTCAGACAGGCATAACCCAAAAGACTGAACTGAAAACTAAATATAATGATCTAGGTTTGTTACAAAGTTTTCTTACATTCACATAAGTCACTGAAGCTAAAAGTGATTTATTTAGCGGGCTACACGTGTTAAGGTTGTGTTAGTCGACTTGGGGAATAATTTTAGTGCGGCCATGATCAAAAATGCTTAAAAAACACCTCGATAGTCGAGGTTTCCTCGTCTATAGTTATAAGTCCTTGTACATTCGAAAAACAACTTTGTCAATGTCAACTGATCTTTTTGATTCTTATAAAATTCAATTATTATAAAGCACTTCAAAGACAACGCACGCCTTTTAAGGGAGAGAGAGAGCACTATTTTGTTCAAAAAAAGAAAATTCCTGCATAGCAAAAACTGCTGGAAAAAAATCGTTCAAGGAGAGCCATAGGGAAAAAAGTGCTTTCCTCTACTATCATTATTTTGATTTTTGATGTTAAAAAAATTCTTGCAAGCACAAGCTATTACCCACCATGCACAACCTCAAGGTGAGGAAAAAATGTGATGTGCCAGGAAATTGCCCAACCCCTCCCCCTCCAAAACATAATAGTTCGTTCCTGAGGTGGCTCTCCGTAGTTAAAACTGCACGAGCGCTGATCACGAGGACTTAAGTAACCTGCGCGCGCTCTAAGAAAACCTCTGCGTTTTGCGATATTTCATGACATCTACATGACTCGTGCTTGTGTCCAGCCCCGAATGACAAATTCAATGTCCAATACACTTTCCATGTAGATCCGTCGATATCATCCGCGAAATTTGGGCGTCAGTAATTCTGCATACCTGCTGCATACCCAAGTTATTGTCTGCGATTGCTGAACTACATACATGCAATCATAGTTAATTCAGTAATAAAAAAACTTATGTTATTCTCACGCGAAGGCTTGGGCATGCACCGAACCGTGTAACTCTCCCTTAAAGTAGAATGAGTTTGAATAACTTGCTTATCCTTTGCAACTAATCCAAGTCCATTCTTATTACCGGGTACTCATTTTTACTCCCATTCCAATATTATCCTGCTCTGCTCGTGCTAGAAAATGAGATTTTAGTTACGCTTTTCCTCACAGTTTTTTTGTTGTTGTTGTTTTTTATTTGTGCAGAGGAATTTGAATTCATTTGCAGCTTGGAGGACAAACCAGAGGGTGATGCTAGCTAAATTCTGTGGAATTATTTCGCCGACGTGAGCCTTTCAAGATTTGGCTCCCAAGTAACTTGTGGACTTGTGAACCATCCATATGCCCCAGGACTAGTACACATTTATCGTTGGATTTGCTCCAAATCGATCGTTTTATTCTTCAGGACACATAAACGCCAAATGTGAGGACATTGTTTAGCTTTTCAGGGAAGACCCTGGAAGTTATATCATTTATGCTTGTGCAACGAATCTGACTACATGCGAGAAGATGCAAACCAGAACAGCCTCGAAATGATCTTTTCGGAAAACGATGGACCTGGAGCAATTTCAAATTAACATATGTGTATCGCCAACACGGAGCCTGCATTAAGAATTAAACAGTGCGGTCAAACAAGTTTTCAATACAGTAAACACCCACATATAGTATTAAGAACCTATGATCTCGGGGTTCAGGTTCCAGTTCTTATATACCGGGTGCTTAGTGGGAAATCAGACTGAAAATGTTCAGAAATACTATACATTATATCGTACCATAGGTTTAATTAACACGCAATCTTTTATTACTTACACTAAAAAATAAATGTCAAATAAATAAATACTATTATTAGTAATAATATAAGTAAATATTAACGATCACAAATTCAACATCAAGTTGTAGACACCCAGGTAACTGTTAGCGAAATGGTGTCTCACAGTCCTCTCCGTCCTTTTATGTACTGTATGGCTCTTACAGTTTGTATAGTCAAGAACACCATTATGATAATACTTTGATTTGAGACAGAGTGCTTTCTTATTCTAGCATCCTTCTTTTACATAAGAACATGCTTAATTTATCAAGCCGAATTGGTTTTTATATATATGGTGCTTTATTGGCCAACTTTAAGCTTGATGTTCTTAATCCACTTGTTCTTATACGTGGGTGTTTACTGTATACGAAGTTTTCGAAAAACGGATTAGCGTTGTAGTTCAATGCGTACACGTTCAAGCAGGAGTCAGATATTTTACCGCGGTCAAAACGCGTACATTAGATAACAGTAAAATAAATAAACTGTGTTTCTGTTCCCAGTTGAATCTGATATGGCGCAAGCACTAACCATTTTATATAGTACATCTGTGAAAATGTCCATCAACTTTGATCGCAACCATTTGTGAATAGTGAGTTTGATGGTATAGTCACTTGAAATTAACCGCTATAGTTAATGACAATATCTAGGATATCAGCGGTAAAACTAGGTATAAATGTTATTTTTTGGCCGATCGTAGTAGCCATCACTTACAGCGGCCACTCGATCTTGGCGACCATGTAGACCCAAGGGTCTTTTCTCAAAGAAAACTAAGAAACTGAATAGATCACTTCAGTGTCTCTTTTTGCCCCGGGGGACTCCCCATATGAAAAGGTCGGAGATTCTCGTCGTCTCGCTTAGGGGTATAAATCAAGGATTCTGGTCTCACTTAGAGTGTTCATGACGAAATGCCACTATTTTTAGCTGTCCAAGTATTTTTAAGGGTGCACTCGAAGACATAATAGTAACAAAATGCTCTTACTTCCGTTTCCGCCGGTCTCTCGAGTCTCTAGTAGCGCGAGCTCCTTTCCTGAACAGCGGCCGGTAATCGAGCCAAGCTTGAGCCACGCCCAGATTGGTCTTCTTTAGGAGTTTAATTTAAATTTTCCGACGAGCATCCCCATATGGCAGTCCCCCGGGCTTTTGCCTCGGTGTCAAAATCGAGTCTCCCCCCCCCCCCCCTACCTCCCTGAAACTTTACGAGAATATCAAAGAGGAGGTCAAAGTGGCGTTTTTTGCCCCGACTGTGACGTCTAGTATGTATGTTGCGCGACGGGCCTAGACTGCTCACAGCCCTCTATTTTCTTGTACTGTATTTTTATCCGATCTTTGAACTCACGGATAGAATCGCGAGAGAACTGGACGCCAGCGCAACACGAGGCAGATGCTCCACGTCAGTGCAGTGTTTAACATTGAACTTGTTTGACAAATAAACCGGGAATTTTCCAGGAATTGAACAGCGATAACATCATCAACAGCGCACATTTATTTCCCTTGTTGTTACTCGTTTTAAGACAATGTCAAAGTGA
>OZ026595.1:37787133-37792133 GCA_964020085.1 Micromussa lordhowensis
CGTGTCAAAGTGAGGGTACTCACCAGATTGTCATGTTGACTTTGTAGGTTGTTTGCTTAAAGAAGGCTTACAAAGGGGGCCTCACGGGCACCCTAGCTACGCCCTTATTATTAATACTTGCAATACAAAATGTAACTTGTCCTTAAAAATTAAAGTAAGACATTGGAGACTTAAAGAATTTAAACATTCTTCTGTTGATCATCAGGTAACATAAGTTGGATACACTAACTGCTTGCAAGAACCTGAAAGCTCAGTATTTGCATATATTTTAGCCACAACCTAATGGTTCGCCACAATGTCAGAAAAGAACCTTTTCTTCCCTCTCTTTTTCTCTCGTGAGTGAAATTAATAGCAGTCTTACAGCCTCAAAGAGTAGTTATTTGCCAAAAAGGCAATGGAATTACCTGTAAATTTCAGATAGGTGTGTGCAGCAAAGGGTCTCAAACCTTGACCCTACTTAAGGAAACCGAAAAATGACACCCTATTCAAGGGAAACACAGAAACTAAGAATAGTGTAAACACCTCAACTTTAATTTGTTTCAGGCAACATATCTAAAGATCACACTGGAACACAATGCCAACAGGGGCAAAAATGATACCCTATTTAAGGATTGAGAACCCCCAGAACCCTACCCTTTCCTATGGCACATGCCTGTATAGCCCATATATGGGAGAACCTGGGATTCATTTCCCTCCAACCACCCCTTTCCCAAAAAAATAGATGAAATGAATCAATGAATGAACATATGTGGATGTAGTGAATCATGGAGCCATCAATTTCTCTCTCTCCATACTTGGAGATTGTCTTACGCTTATAGTGCTTTGTTTGTGGTTGTCTATTTACAAGACTAGTTGGTGAAAAATTCTATATTTACTATTAGCATGTAGAATACTTAACATCTGGACTGAAAACACTTGTCATTCCCAGCTCAACTAATATCAAAGCAGCAATTTTTCTTGGTGGCAATATAATAACAGTAATGTAGTGAATTATCTTTAGAGATCAAGTTCTCTCTCTCCATCCTTGAGATAAACTTTTTTTTAATATTATATAGTGCTTTGTTTGTTGTTGTCTGTGTGCTTGATTTCTGGTGAAACATTCTATATTCAGTGTTAGTATATAGGATACTAACATCTGGAGAACACTTGTCAATTCAAGCTTAACTAATATCAAAGCAGCAATTATTTTTCTTGATGGCAATTACTGCCAATATAATAATTCAGTGATGTAGTGAATAATTTTTTGATCAATTTCTCTCCCTCTATCCTTGTAGCTGTTGATAGTTTCCTGATTTAAAGTGTCCCCAGTTAGTGCAACAGTGCTAAATAGCACAATAGAGTGATTGTCATGTATTCGATTTAATGCAAATCAATCACATGGTTACAGAAACACGCATAAGTGTGCATGCTTACTAATGTCTCCCCGTGAAACAACAAATGTATTATCGCGATTCAATTATGGCATTTAAATGCATGAATGGCCTTGCTCCGGGGTATCTATCCGATCAGTTTACTAAGCGTTCATCAATATCAACACGCAAAACTAGAAACTCACAGCTTTTAAATATTCCGTTATTTAAAACCGCAACTGGCCAAAGAACTTTTTACTATCGTATGGTATCTCTCTGGAACGCTCTGCCTCAAAATATTAAGTTAAGTCAATCGTTAGCTCATTTTAAGAACTTGATGAGGAAAAGACTCTTCATGGATAGTTAAGTGAATTTATTTAGTACTGAATACTTTAAATCTTACATTTCTTTCACTTCTATTAGATTTCAATTTCTTAGTGAATTTTTTTTTTTTCACACAGAATTAATTTTATTGTATTTTATTGTTGTTTGTAACATATTTCACTGAAAAGCCCCTTGGGGACGTGGAAAAAACGTATATAATTATGTATGTATGTAATGTCAACTGCTGGCCAAATACACTACAACTCCTCCCCCCTTAGCCAAGTCTTTAACACCCCCTAAAGTCCGAAACTAACTCAATGTTCAATTTGCCATGTTCAATGTTCAAAAATGCAAAGTCAATGTTCAAAGGTCCAACCGAGCTGGAGGCTTTCGCACCCTGGTAGGGTATCGTTTAACAGGAACATGTTCAACTTGGCTTGGTGGGGTGCTAACTGAATATTCTGCTACGGAATTATCTGCCGGATCAACTGTTTCCCTTGAAATAGCCTCGGACTGCTCACTTGGGTCAGCTACTTGGTTGCCATGGTTCTCGATTATGGTTGGAGATGGCACAGGGTGGAGAACTGGCGAATGGTCAGTGACACGAACATTACAAGCCTTGAGTTGATCTGTGTGTTGACGCCAAATAAGGTTAGGCTCAATCTCCACTTCATAAGACAGGGGTCCTAGTTGTGTACGGACAGTACCTGGTACCCACTTGGAGTGTCCAGAGTAGTTTCGTGCTATCACTCTTTGGCCAATGGAAAACTGGACGGGTTTCAGAACCACCCTTGGTGACAGACTGGTGTATCTGGCGGTTTTTTACCTGAATGCTGAGATCTGGTTTTAACAGGTCCAGTCGAGTGCGTAATCTTCTTCCCAAAAACAACTGGGATGGAGGCTCTCCTGTGGTTGAGTGTGGAGCATTTCTATAAGCTAGCAGAAACTTTGCCAACTTAATGTTCAAAGACTTCACTTCCGTCGCACTCCTCATTCCATTTTTGAAGCTCTAAACGCAACGTTCTGCTAAGCCGTTTGTGGCAGGATGATAGGGCGCTGAAGTAATGTGTTTGATCCCGTTTCTCTTAAGGAACTGCTCAAGCTCTTCTGATTTTAGCTGTGGCCCATTGTCGCTTACTAACTGGGCTGGCACTCCATACCTGGCAAATAACATCAGTAGGGTTTCAATGGTCTTCTCTGAAGTGGTAGAACTCATTCTCTCTACCTCTAGCCATCTTGAATGTGCATCCACTACCACCAAGAACATGCTGTCGAGGAACGGTCCTGCAAAATCAATATGAATTTGTTGCCACGGCAACGAAGGCCATTCCCATGGGTGCACTGGTACTGTACTAGGTTCTCTCTGTGTTAGTTGGCAGCCTGGGCAGGACTTAGCAGTCAGTTCAATTTCCTTGTCAATACCGGGCCACCAGATATAACTGCATGCAATGGCTTTCATCTTCACGACTCCCATATGCCCCCGATGGAGTTTTTTGAGGACTTGTGGGCGCAGCTTGGGAGGTATTTTGACTCTTATCCCCCACATTAGGCAGCCTGATTGTAATGTGATCTCATCTCTATGTGTGAAAAATGGGCTGAGATCAGGATTCTGGTTGTATAGCCATCCTTTACTGGTCATTTCATACACTTGAGCCAAGACAAGATCTCTCTGCGTTTCTCGCCGGACAGTGACTGGTAATGGATCAAACTGCATCAAATTGAAAACCCCCACTGGGTCTACCACTTCTTCGTTTCCGATGTCTCTTTCAAGGGGAAGACGGGAAAGACCATCTGCATTACTGTGAACCTTAGTGTTCCTGTATTCAATTGTGTAATCATAGCCAGCTAGGAACAAGGCATAACATTGAAGTCGAGCTGCAGTGACAATAGGAATGCTTTTACGCGGATGAAAGATCGACGTTAATGGCTATATGATCTGTAAACAGGGTGAACGAGCATCCAAACAAATATACATGAAACTTCTTTGGTCAATCTTTGAGAATCTCTGCCCACCAGCGAGCCTTGCAAAGATGTCTTCAATGCGGGGTAAGGGGTACTGCTCAGCTTGTAGCTCCAGGTTCACTGTAACTTTGTTATCGTCGCATATTCTTACTGATCTGTCTTTCTTTGGAATGGGTACAATGGGAGTTCCCCACTCACTCCACTCGACCTTCGTGAGAATACCTTCATTCTGAAGTCTTCTCAGTTCCTCTTCAACCTTTGGTCTCAAGGCATATGGCACAGCTCAAGCCTTATGGAAATGAGCTTGGGCGTCTTCTTTTAGGGTTAGCTTTGCTTTAGCTGATTTTAATGTTCCAAGTTTATCTTCAAAAACATCAGAGTATTTGTCTAGTATGGTGTCCAGACGCTCTTTTGCAGGTGGTGTAGCTTGTGGAACATTCAGTGATTTGATGGCACACCAATCTAAGCGTATCTTGTAGAGCCAATCCCTCTCCATCAACACAGGGCCCTTGCCCTTGACGACATACAGATCCAACAGCGATGGTTGCTGGCCTTTGTACTCAACATTTGCCTTGATTACTCCAACAGGAGTAATGTTCTCCCCAGTGTAAGTTTTCAACAACAATTCAGTTTTCTGCAAGGGTATCTCATTAAATTTCTTCATGTACAGTTCATGGGTGATAATCAACACAGCCGAGCCTGTGTCCAGTTCCATTTTCAGCGGTTTCCCATCTACTTTTAAATCTATCCAGATAACATTTCGGCCCGGGTTGGTCACATTGTCTATCTTCAAGCTTAATAAATCTTCATATTCATCGGTCTCACTGTATTCAACAGTGTGGACTTGGGCATTTTGCGGTGGTGTTTTCGGTGTTTGTTTGGGCTTACCTTGTAGTTTCGAGCGACAGACTTTTGCAATGTGTCCTACCTTCCCACAATGATAGCATGTCTGGTCCTTGAATCTGCAATTGTGTGTTGCGTGCGAATCTCCTCCGCACCGATAACAAGCATTAGCAGTGGGGTTCGGCGGTGGGGGAAGTACTGGAGTTGTTTGGCGGTTGTCTGATATCTTGTCAACTCTAGGTTGTTCTGGGTTTAACTCACTTTGCAATTCTGAAGCATCATGAATGGCCGCTTCCATCGCTACGGCGATCTCCAAAGCCTTGGAATATTTCAGTTTGGCTTCTGAGAGCAAACGCTTTTGTATCTGTACATTGCGAAGGCCACAGACCAACCTGTCTCGTAAGGCTTCGTTAAGGTTTGCGCCAAAATTGCAGTGGGCTGCTAGCTTCTTCAGATCGGCCACATAAGTCAACACGGTTTCACCTTCACGCTGGTTTCGTTTGTAAAACTGAAAACGTTCGG
>OZ026595.1:37797133-37802133 GCA_964020085.1 Micromussa lordhowensis
AGCTTGCGTGACACAGTTTTGCATCGATTATTGTTCCTAAGTTTCCCACATAAATTCTTAAGTTTCCCGCATGAGATAATAATAACTTGAAGAAAATGTTCTGGAAACGTGCTTTTCGCTCTAGATGAGGCATGAAAAGCCTTAAATTCACGAAATATTCCTCCAATCGGGAATTTACAAGCTAAACTGAGCGGCTGAGGTCTGGTGTTCTGGTCTGACCTAAAAGCTACTGTTTCTGAAATGCAGTTAAATAATGAAGGACTCTCGTATTTAAAGACTAGAAGCCTTAATTATATAATTTAATGAATTGTACGCTATCTTTGGCTTCATTCTGTTTGAAATAGTGATCATGTCCTATAATACCAGCATTGTTGGTTAAGTAGTTCTCTTTAGCGAATTCAATTCAATTTATGCAAGTTTGGTGCAGGTTTTAATACAATAATATATTTACAATTATTTCACGCTGTTAGTCTCGTTCACTGAGTTCCATAAAAAGAAAAAGAAAAAACAAATTAAGCTGTATTTACAACGCTCAATATATTCTGAAGAATACACTTTGTGAACTTGCTTTCCTAATGGCGACATTCACATCCCTCTAAGAATTTGGATAGGCAAACTACCAAATTCTTTTTCCGATCTTTTGAAGCAAAGGGAACTTCAAAATATCTAAGAATCTCCTTCAGCATAACTACACTGAAACTGTCTAGTTTCTCGTCTCGTGAGAGGTCACACAGGCAGTAGGAATCATAGCAGATTGGATGTCTGGGACTTAGTTGGGCAGCTACATTCTCCAGCACCCCATGCCTTTCTTGCTCTTCCTCCTCAGCGTACACGTCCTCTATCAGCACCTCTTGGTTCCCCTGCCTTCTACGTGTGGCCGCGAGTCTCGAGAAGAAGCCTTGCACTTGACTCCTCGTTAGCCAGTCTTTTCTTTCAAACATTCGCGAACCATCTGGTTTCCTTGATGTTCTCATGTCCGCAGCCACTTTTCCGGGATCTGCTTTGTTGCCCGTTCTCTCTCCGAGGTCGAATTTCTGGGTTAGGTATTGTTTAACCTCGTCCGTAAACCGCACAGCTTGACTTCGAGGCTTGTGCAAAGCCCAGCCAAGCTGTAAGTCACTACAAGAACCAGAAGCTTCATTTTTGTCACGTTGTTCAACGCTATGTGCCAAAAGTGTGCTGCCGGTTTCCTCGTTGTTGTCAACAGTAAGGAATTTTTCGGCCCAGTCTCTTCTGAGTTTGTCATACACCGTTTCGGAGCCCCCGCGTTCTTGGCGGTGTTCACCAACATCAAGATGACTCTCAAGCTCACTGAATTTCTTAAACACCATCTGACATCCAGGCTCAGAGCAGAAGAAGAGACCGCTGCTTTGTTCGTCATCACTTGACGTAGCCTTATGGAATCGAGCTTCCTTGACTGAGAAAAAGTCTAAATCCACAACA
Organism: Micromussa lordhowensis; assembly: GCA_964020085.1. Taxonomy (NCBI): domain Eukaryota; kingdom Metazoa; phylum Cnidaria; class Anthozoa; order Scleractinia; family Lobophylliidae; genus Micromussa; species Micromussa lordhowensis. Next base: position 37,798,577 of record OZ026595.1, read on the forward strand.
AGATCTGTCGGACCTTGGGGCTTTACGATAATGTCTTTGTAGGGAATTACTTTACCTTTCCCTACGCCATAAGCTCTCCACACCCGAATTCCGTTTAATTCAAACTTAAAGTTGTGATACCTGCTGAAACCATTCACTTTATTTACCTCGAGTGTCTTTTGAGTCTCATTTACTGCGCAAGCGCAGGCAGTTGTGCCTCGAACAGGACGTTCGGAAAGCGCTGTACACATGTCCTTTGCAGAGAGAACGTCGTTTCCCTCACTGCAATATCGTCGAATTGCTGATTTCATTGGGCAAAGGATTCTATCGCACACATCTTTTCCGTACTGTGGTTCGGAAAAGTCATACTGCACGACAGTAAGGCCAACTCGTTTCCCAGCATCTGTTACGGCCGCCAAGAGGAAGTTGTTGTGGTAACAGCCTGCTTCGTCACTCCTAAGACTCACTTGGGTAATCTGGGGGTGATCCTTTTTTACAACCTCCAGTGTGTTTTCAATGATTGAACAGACTGCATACCAGTCCTGCTGGGACGAATCAAAGATATGCGCATAAGATTTCAGCTCAACCTTCCCAGTACCAGCATTCTTAGTTATGACCGTTGATATGTGCCAGCTAAGGCCTCGTTTGCCAAACCAATCGGATTGCTTCTCACGATATCTAATTTGAAGAAATTTCATGGCCCAGTCCATTATAAGAATAGCTGACGTGTCGTCGGCTGATCTAAGTGCATCTTGTTTAGCCTCTTCCTGGTTTATCGAACGAATAACGTGGGCTTTCCACAGCAAGATGTCTGACTTTGCGCGGTCAAAATCATATAGCAGATCCTCTCGTTGTTCTGAACTGTAAGGTGTCCAGGTTGACCCTTCAATCCCCAGTCTGACTTCCTGAAGTACATTCTTCATCCCTTGGCAGTCAACGCAACTGAGTACGTGCTCATGTGCACAGGGTTGCTGGAAATCGGTTTAGACAGGATCACTCAGCGCAAAATGTCGACAGTGGTCAGCGCAAGTAGAATCATGTGGCTGGCAATGTACGCGGAAGTCAGTCTTGAGATAACGTTTTGCATCTCTGAGCTTTCTACGGACATCAAGACACCACTGTTTCTCCATTCCTCCTTTCTCAAGAGTTTCAATGAGTGTCTCGAGAGTCTGAAATCCCGCCGCGCCATCAGCTGCAGTATTGTCCAAGCCCTGGAGCGACTTACGCTGAGATGCCTCCCGCACCTCCAGGATTTTGAACAAAGTTGACCTACTCAGTGGCTCGTGACATTGTTCTTTGCAGTACTCCAAGTATTGTTCAACCATTGTAGATCTGGTCACTGTCCTCACAACGTTAGGCATCTCTATTCTGTCGCCACTTTCGAGGATTAGTATTTTACTACCATAAGAAACATCTTGATAGAAGTACGGTCTATTTGTAAATTCCACAAAGTGATCAACCTTACTCATGTCAAGACGTACGCGGTTCTTGGTTGTAACTTCAAGGGTTGTACCAGGACCGCTTAGATTAGCATGAGAGCGTGGTTGTTTTATCTCCCATGTGGATAGTTTTCCGTAAGGTTGGTGAATTTTTTGGCATGCTCATGGGATATCTATAAGCATAAAGGCTCAGTATCTGTCTCTTTAAATTCTTAGTCTAAGCGTTCTTGTATGCAGTCATAAGTACCACCAGATCACCGGGTGGTGATCCTTCAAACTTCTCTCTTTGTGTAGACTGAGCCATGGAGTTGAAGAGCTCCTCGCCACTTCCGGGTGCTATTGCACTACACACCAGTAAACAGTCTTCACTAGCCTTTTGTACAACATTCAACTGTTCCGCTTTGCTCAAGTTGTTCAAGGGGGTTTTCAGTTGGGAGGTAAGAGGCTCACGTTTTGTTCCTTGTACAGCGAGATTTGCAATCGTGTCCATAGCTGCGTTATACACATGAACGGTATCTGTTGCTGATGGTGTTGGAGGAGGCTCGGTATCTGTTCCTGGAGTCCAGCCTGGAGTCGAGGGGATATTCAGAGGAGTTGGAGGCTCCCAAAATGGGGTCGAGGTGACGAGGAGGCTTATAGTCTCCATGGCAGCCTCTTTGGCAGGTCTATAAAAATGTAAAAGCAAGTACAACTGTCAAGTCATGTCACACTGTTACCAAAGGTGACAGTAAAAGCGAGTTTTCAACCTTTTTTCAAAACGGATTGTACTCCCTACATACCTTTGATGGGATGTCTTGTCTTCAGGTTCCTTGGGATACAGCCAGTCTATTTTTTGAGCAATGTCGCCACCGTGTTTCTTCCTGCACGTTGTGCAGATTGCTAGTATAACAGACACAAATGTTAATAAATTTCCTCATAAGTGTTTGTAAAATACCTAGAATCTGCGGCATGCGGATCATACGATTATATACCACGCCAGGAGGTAATAGGCTCGAAACCATGCCCACCTGCCCCCATCCAAGACCTAAAAACTCGTAAACCCTGAACGACAAGCCGGAAGTTGTATTGCGAAGCAACTTTGTAAAAAAAAAAATTGCAAGTTTTGTCAATGTTGTTGTTTTGAATTTTGCGTAATATTCAGAACAAAGTATATTTCATTGGGGTAGGGTGTCCGATAATCTCCAAACTACTAGGTACCCGAAGCGCACTTGCGAAATGACTCATGGGAAAATGAAGTCCGTATTACCGTTAAGGCCATCTAACGTAAACAATGTGCAGTTACAAAATAAAATATTCAAAGCTAAAACTTACGCGAACCAACGGGGGCAGCTTCTCCAAAGATGTTTTTCATTTCCCTGGCTAGCTTGAAATTAATTACATGTGTTCCAGTCACCGCCGTTTTCTTGCCATGATGTCTTGGATACTGGCAGGTCTTAGGGGCCTGCCAATACTTTCCCAGGGTAAAACGATGGGCTGGACAAACCGTCATATTCTTAACCTGTTCTTCCGTGAGCTCTAGAAGACCTGCTCTTGCCAGGATAAGGTCCTTTTCAGAAACGTTCTCCCTTGACAGGTGGTGATTTTGAAGATGCGAACTGATATCGCCGTTGCAGCTGTTTAGGGGTACACATTCTGTAAATCCACGACTACTTCCGCACGTACCACTTGTAACTGCTGAGAAGGAACACAATCCTGCCATTGCAGACAGCAAAAACGACGCAGAGCGCAAAAAAATAAATTATTTATCTCTAAGCGAAAACTGAGTGAAAACGCTGTCGACGTCGGACTTCTACAATTTGCATAATCTAATTTTAGCACAAAGGGATACGAAAAAATAGCAGCACGAAACAAAAAATGTTGAACAGAAAAGGCAAAACTTCTAAGCCATTTCTAAAATTAAACATCAACAGTTAAATAATGTATTTCCCAGGATTTGGTATCGCTTTTTAACGCGCAATGCAAAATAAACAAAAAGTGGATAAGGAAAGCCGCCAAAATTACTTTGACATTCCAGCGTGTTTTGCCGACTGAAATCGACATCTTCTTATCTCTACATCTGAGGTACATTCGCGGTACACTATAGTTTTTTTCTTGGATATAATCATATGACAAACACTTTTACTTCTTAAATATTTTTAA
>OZ026595.1:37807133-37814633 GCA_964020085.1 Micromussa lordhowensis
CTGCGTTTGATCTGTATGCAGGGTTTAGTTGAAAGAAAAATAGGACATGCATGATTACCAAATTTCTCTTAATTACCATTGAAGTCGATTTAACTTCTTGTCCACTAATCTTGGTGGCATTTTTCCCAAAAACAAAAAACAGGTGCTGCGTTTTCAGTTACCTTTACTTTTATGGTCCTCAAGTGAGAATCTGATAGTTTTACAACTTTTAACCATCAGCTAATCACCATAACTACCACAACTCTGGCCTTGAGGCTGGAGTCATATTAATGTGACTCCTAAGAATGGTTAGGAGTCAGAGATAAAGGGCAGTAAGCGTTTTAGTTCGTTCTGAGCATGCGCAAGCAAGTCTGGGTCAGCGGCAGTTTACGGCATATACATGATTAATGTGAAAGTTAAAAAAGTGAAAAAGGCATCTACAATATACACTAAAAAGGATAAAGATGAATAGGAAATGAATCTTAGTAGCGATTGTTAGAGATTAAAAACTTTAAAATCCTTGCTACTTATCTAATAGTGATCCAGTCATGAAACTAACTCAACCTCCGGTAGTTTTTCTGATTGCATGGCAGTTACATCGCAGAATATCCAGGACAAAAGAATAAGACTAAAAAGACGTTCGTTCAAAACACTTCCCAACAAAACAGAAGTCAGTACTAGCGAGTCTACACAAACTGAGTTGCACATAACGTATGCCATCATCTTATAATCAGGCGAGATTATTTGTTAGCGGACGTGAGACTTGTGCTCAGTAATATAAGAAGTGTAGCCAACTTCTACTAAGGCTGCAAAACAGTTGGGCGATCCTTACTATTACCGACTTTCAAACAATGGATACGATCGCTGCCATCTTCGAGAACTTAAGGTGGCTCGAAACCGTTTTCGGCACTTTTCAAGACGTATACCGGCTTGGATGGGTCATGGAAATCATTTAAAATACGGAGTAGGCCTTGTCCTTTTGTCAACCAGGAAATCAAGGAGCTTATGAAATCGAGAGACCGCCTCAAGAGCAATTCCTCTGAACGCGTCAAGACACTGACTGGCTGAATTTCAAAGAATCACGAACCAGAGTCAAGAAAATGTTACTCGAAGCTGAAAGGAAACACACTTTTGAAGAGGTTAGACTAATTCATAAGAACAATCCTAGCTCGCTTTGGAAGATCATCAACCGCGCCATTCCTTCTAAAAACAAATAAAGTCCAGCTTATACAGTAGTAGCAAATGAATTCAACCAGTATTTCTCCAAAGTCGGCAAAAATGCCGCTGATGCATCTCGGCATCTGTCTGAAGAAAATAACATCACAATTCGTGAACTTTCAATCAATGCTGCCACTAGCCTCGCCTCTGATGAGCTTTTCAATTTAAGAACAGTAACAGTTGAGGAGGTTCGCCGAGCTGTTGCATCTTTACCGCTCCACCTGGACCTAACAAAGTAAACTCCCGCATACTAAAAGATTGCTTGCCTGTCATACTCGGCCCTTTGACTGAGATTATCAATTGCTCTATACTTACCAGTACATTTCCTGCTAAATGGAAAGAGGCGCAGGTCATACCCATCCTCAAAGACGGCGATCATGAAGAAGCAGCCGATAATAGACTGTTATCTCTTTTAGCTGTTACATCCAAAGTATGTGAAAAGATTATTTTGAACCAATTTAACACGTACCTCATTGAACATAAACGCCTTACGTCCCACCAAAGCGGCAATAAAAAAGCACACTCTACTGAGACCTTAAATATTCAGCTCACGGATAACGTGCTTGAAGCAATGGATAAAATGCAGATTACCGCTCTAGTCTTACTAGACCTCTCGAAAGCTTTTGACAGCATTGACCATGCAAGTGAGGCTTCTTCACAAACTCTCCATCGTAGGAGCCTCACCCTCGACTGTCAACTGGTTCAAGAGCTACTTATCTAACCGATACCAATACGTGAGAATTGGATCCACCCATTCGGACACTTTGCCAATCACCCATGGTGTCCCTCAAGGAGCGATTCTATCACCACTCCTATTTTGCATTTATCTGTGAATGATCTGACCCTTGGCACCTAGCTCTTGTAACCTGGAATCATACGTTGACGATTCGAAGTTATTCCTGTCTTTCCCCCTAACAGAACTGGACGCAGCTATTGAAAAACTGGAACAAGATCTTCTCAGCGTAGCCCGATGGTGCTGTGAGAACCACTTACTCATAAACCCAGATAAAACCAAGCTCCTCTTTCTCGGAACCAGACAGATGTTAAGCAGGCTGCCACAGAACCCCAGCATTTCATTTCTCGGTGCGAAATTAAAACCTATCGAGTCAGCCAAGGACTTGGAGTCATATCAGATCCTCATTTGTTTTTTGTTTTGTTTTTTTCTAGGTTTAGGTTTATTATTATTTTGCACTATTTACAACAATGTTCCTTCAATAAGGTACATTACAAAAAAGAATCGAAAGACATTTGACTTATCATATTTCGAAAACTGCCTCATCTTGCTTTTCTAAGCTATACCAAATTAACAGAGTTAAAGAAAGCTTTGACAAAGAGACACTTAAGCTGTTAATTACATCATTAGTTTTTAGCAAAATTCTTTACTGTTCAACCGTCTGGTCCAATACTTCAACTCAGAACATCAATAAATTACAGTCAATTCAGAATTTCGCAAGTAAAATCATAACGAATTCCAGAAAATTCGATCATGTGACTCCTTTACTACACCAGCTCAACTTTTTACATGGACGCTGTGTTTACTTACAAATGTTTTAATGGCCTTGCACCTAAATATCTGGTAGATAAATTTACTAGGCGCTCCAGCATCCATATCCGCCACACCCGTAATCGCGACTTATTTCATATACCACTTTATAGAACTACTACCGGCCAACGCACATTTGCATATAGAGGAACCAGTATTTGGAACAATTTAGAGAATGATATAAAGCAATGCGTCTCCTTGCAGTCGTTTTAAGCAAGCTATAAAAGAGCAACTTTCAGAGCAATTCCTTTCCTAAGTTCTTTACGCTTTGGATTTTATTCTTACATTTATTACTCATATTTTAAGTAGTTTAGTATTTAATGTATTCATATTATTGTAAATAGGGTCTGAAAAACCTCTTGAGGATGATTCTATTAAAGTGATTTGATTTGGATTTGAATTATAACCACTCTATATCGGTCGATGCCAAAATCGTGGTATCAAAAACACTGCGTAATCATTGGTGAACATGTTGCAGTCAAATTTGTGGCACAATAGGTTACCATAGCAACAATATGACTTACTAAAAACACCCTTAATTTTAGCTTTAAGCGCTTCTAACTCAAAAACGAGCTCGGTGACCCCCATTTTTTATTATCGAATTATGATAAGCATGATAAGATGCAAAGTTTAAAAAAAATCTGTGGTGTGGGATCAGAGCCACCTTAAATTTTCGAACATTTAAGGTGGCTCTGAACCCGCTCCACAAAATGTTTTTAAACTTTGCAAAAAGTTGCATCTTATCATGCCAGGTTAATGATTCATAGTTTACTGATTCTTCAACACTTCAGTATACGATACAATGCAGATAAGACTTATATCGTCAGAAACTTCGCTCTGGTACTGTTTTTCTCTTTGTGACAGCTAACGGCACCTCGTGTCATCGGGCAATGACTCAAATATGTGAACGTTCGGTTGTACTAATTAAAATCAAATTGCTGTAGTGTTAGTTTTGAGTGTTTTTATGGATTACACGACAAGAAAAGCCGTAATGGGATGACATCCATGGTGAGTTACATGAACCAGAATTCGAGTTATCGGGGTAAATTTTAATCAAGGGAAACGAAGTTTTGTTCGAGTTAGCGGGGAATTCGAGCTATCCAAGTTTGAGTTAACGGAGTTAAAATGACTGAGAAGTGGGGTCAAATCCAAGGGAAATGGGAGTTTGTTCGAGTTAGCGGGGGATTTCGAGTTATCCGAGTTCGAGGTACTGGGACTTAACTCTGTCACTGAACTTGTTTGGTAGCGACGATAGCGATCATAGCAGCAATAATATAAACAAGCTACTTACTAAGGAGAAGAAACTTCAAGACGGAGGAGAGCCTTCACTGGTGCCACGGGGCTGGCGAAATCCATCTTGTAGGTTCCTTTTCCCCCACACCGGTTTATTTTTACAAAATCTTGCAAGTCGCGTTATTTCGATTTATTATATGGCTACAATAGTGCGCGCGCTCTGATTGGCTGCTGAGCGGGCATTATTTTCTTGTAATGACCGGGCATTATAAAAAAAAAATTTCAATGTTAAATTTGACCTAGATCTTGGCGTAATAAAGGCAAAAATTGTCTCATTTTCAAAGAAACTGTTTTTACTGTCCCTTCTGGTTTCGATCGCACGGCCAGGGTTTTCTCTGTTCAGTGAATGTGGCCTCGAATGATTTCTCGCGCGCGCAAACGGATATTGGAAGGCGCTTCCGGTTTTTTTTTCCAGCGCTAAAAAGGCCATATAATAAACAACTTATTAACCTCGTCCGTTCGGTCATTACAGGGAAATCTCAGACCTCAGCCTTGATGTATTGACCTCGCTGTCGCTCGGTCAATACATCAAGGCCTCGGTCTGAGATTTCCCTGTAATGACCGAACGGACGAGGTTAATAAGTGGTATATAAATTAGCCAAATTTATACAAAGCTACGATTCTGAATCTGATACATTGTCAATAAGTGAACATTGTGTTTGCTTATATCACTGACTTTTGTTTTCGAACTCTTTTGAAATAGCACGTAAGCAGGAATGCACTTTATATATCGCCAGGTCAGCTCTTGAGCGCTTGAGAAGATCAATATTTTATAAATAACTACGAGCTCGTATGTTTAACATGTCATTTATTATGACAACTCCGGAGTGAGGACAAACACTATCCATATACCGTTAGTTGATGTCATTTTATCCTTTTTATGGGTGACTGAGCATTGTATCTTGTATGGAAGTCTGCCAGGCAGCCACTTTTCTGCAGAAGAAAATCCCGCGCTTTTTCAAACCTTTTCCTGATTTTATAGATCGTTTTCGCGCGACGTCGTCATTTTCTAAAATTGAAAACTAAAAGAGCCACCAAAGTTTTTATCCTCATCAGGTATAAGAGGGAGTAAATTGATATCTGTTTACAATTTTACGGCTCAGTAGTGTGCTTCGTTTGGAAACCAGGCTACCAAGGGCGACAGAAGTGTTGAGACACTTGGCAGTAAAATTCGATTTTCCAGCGTCTTGGAAACTTCCCCCTCCCCCGCCCCCCCTCTTAAACTGCACAGACCACAGCGCCTACATAACATTGAATTGGGGGGGGGGGGGGCGGGAGTATCAGGGAATTAATGCTAGATTGAAATAAAATGGAATAAGTGCTTAAATATCGAAATGCGTCATTTTCTGAAAGTGTCTCAACTACTTTTGTCGCCCATTGTAGTTTGAATTTCAGAGTTACGGCGGTGGGTGACACAAAGCTACGATCGCATTTGTCGAAAAATATATAACGATTTTTAGCTTTTTTAGAAGCTAGAGCATTAGAAAAAGTGCTTATCTAAATGCTTGTTTGTTCAGTACAGATCATATGTCGCCTACATGGCCAAACTAAGTTCCAGATGTTTACAGTATATTGGTGCATCTCTGTGCACCACAGAGTTGTAAGTTTCTGTGAAAAATTTCGACGAATATCTGCAGTTTGGGAAAACGCACAGACCCAAAACTTGGAGAAGTGTCTTCTTTATGTATTTCCTATAAGATCACAATAGGCCACTTTCGATATATCAAAATTCAGCTCGACAGTGAGGCCTTGAGGACACAAACGAAAGAACTGAATGAATAAACATGGCCTTTCAATTTCCTTTGTTTGTGTCCTCTAAGCCTCGCTGCCAAGCTGAATTGTGGTCTATTTCTTGACTCTTTATCCACATAGTCTTTTGTTTAGGATCCAGGTTCTACTCTGCACTCTGCACATTATATGGGAACTGGGAACTGGGTACAATCGAACGAGTTTGGAGACAGCTGTTGATGCCATATATGAACAGAAAACTGCGTTTTGCGCCGTGCTTGTTCCCTGTTCGACGCGTGCTTTTCTTCGGTCGTCATGTCAATAATATATAGCCTTATAGCTCGTGGAACTACTGTTCTTGTCGACTACACAGAATCTACTGGCAACTTTCAGCAGATAACAAGTTCAATTTTGCAAAAAATTCCCTTGGACGATGACACAAAATGCACGTATGTTTCTGGAAGGTAAGCTAATTTTAATTTGCTGATGGAAGAGTTTTTTTAAACTAAATTAAAGAAGTAATTTAAACAGCTAACATGTAAATTTGATTATAACTTTTTGAAATTTCAATATACAATAAGATTGCGATGATCAGATCATGCAACCTTGAGATGGATGAATTAGGATAGCCGGACTTGCTGTGCAAGGTACTGGGCAAGAAACATACGAGAGGGATCTAAAGCTTATGTCGCAATCGAACATTGACTGAAGTTCACAGTTTAGAGTTTTAAAAAGACTTCTCAATGGAAAAGAAATAAATTTAACCATATTTCAAAGTTGTCTAGTCTTGGACTCGTCGTTATTCAATATATTTTTCACACAGAGGTCTTTATTGAACAAATGACATCATGTACATAACGGCGGAAGTGCGTGCGGTCAAGACGTGACGTGTTTTCAATTAAGGTGATACCACTTAACAGGAAGGAGTATTAAAGATATTCTCAGACTTCATCCAGTTGGTAATCATGTTATGAATATTAGAAAAATGAAGTAAAAAATAGCGGTCATGTGCTCGTTTTTGTACAGCATGGATGGCCTTTAGAGCAACTTTGTGACCGACGAGGTTGTCATTACTTACCTTAGTTAGCAGAAAGGGGCATTAGAAATTCTAAGAAAAGCACTTATTAGATTAATTTATTAGAGAAGTGAAACAAAATAGACCCTACATTTTAAAGCATGTTCGTTAAACAGGAGTTATGATTATATGACAAACTTAAGAATTCTCTGCTTGCACTCATACCCAGCACCACCTAAAGACATGTTCTTTTAACAGAAATATTTTTAGGAGAATTTTAAGCTTTTGCTCAAATCGAGATATTGCAGATAACCAAGTGTAATTTAAATTCATGCATTAAAAAGTGGGGATCACTGTGCTTGTTTAAGAGAAAACAAGCATTTATTTCGCTGTCAAGCGATGTGTGCATGCTCATGTGCACATGCTAATGATGCGAAAATCGTGTGCAGTAGGCATGTGCCATGCAACACTGAGGAATCACCATAAGTTAGGGGTGGACCATTTGACTTTTGAGCGGGGGTGAGTGATTTGGTATAGACATTATTTTTTTAAACCCATTTTTTATCCACTGATACTCATATATTTTTCTCTATGTAACAGGCTGTTTTTCAGCTCACTGAGCATGCACAAAATTTGTATCTTGGCAGTATTTTTTTTGTGTGAATCTTTTGGGGGGTAAAATTATACTTGTAGGATATATATATATATATTTTTTTTTCAAATG
>OZ026595.1:37819633-37821133 GCA_964020085.1 Micromussa lordhowensis
AGGAGTAACAGGGGAAGTGGAGGGGAAGGGAAAATATGCATGCTGGTAGTCATTGTTTGTTTGAGAAACGCTGTTTGTCCACGAATGGAGTCTGTGATTAGTGCGGTGTGGAGCTAATGGATTGAAGCTGGGCAATAAACTGTAAATCGATATATTGGGAGTCATAGAGACCCCTTACTGCCCAAACGATTTAATGAATTTAAAAAAGTTTTAATTTACTGCACACGTTTTTGTGTTTCTTTAATACTGGAGTGACCATTGCTTTTGCCAGTGCAAGATATTAACATCTGGACCACTCTCTGTGACAAAGCCTTCTCGTGAGAGACTACTGGCATCTACCGTACTGTAAAACCAGACTGAGCAGTGAATTCTCTTCTCTTTCAAAAATAACTTTTTTGAAAAGTCAACCAGCTTGTCCGGATTTCGCGCTCATAAATAACGCCTGATTTCAAGTGTTCATTTAACTCCTTTAGTATGACTCTGTTGATCAAGTGCAATTTCCTGGTGTTTAAAATTGTGTTGGAAACCTCACACAATTTTTCAGCGGCAATGTTTTTAGTTTTCGTTTGTGAATCTTGAGGACTTCTGACTTCTGGAATCAGATTTACCATTTGTTGGGCAAATGATTTAGCAGGAGAAACTTCCCTCAACTACCTCTTGTCTGCTAGTGAATTGGCACCTGTAGACTGATTAACATTTTCTCTGTGATGGACTTGCTTTCTTCAGCGTTTTAGGGGTATGTTTACTGCTTTTAATTGGTGTTCTTGTCAAAGCTGTATCCGTAAGTTGTGAATTTCCAGCCTCAGTAGGTTGCAGAGAATCTTGCAGCAATGGCATTAACAACTTGACTGCAATTTTCAGCTAGCGCAACTTCAAAGTGTTTTGATGGCTTGAAGGGATTTTCCAATGAAGAATCGCTAGCCAATATATATTTCCCAATTTCACTTTGACATACACCTTGCTTTACTCGGAGTCTTTCAAACATTTATGCGCTACATACATGTAACACACGTTTATTCTCGCCAATGCTTGACAGCCTGTCTCCATGTAATGGCTGGTTAATTATTTTGGGTAGATTAGTAAAGCGCAACTAATTAGGGGGTGTTTCTCTTTTTCACAGCCTTTCCGGGTAGGGTTTTTTTCCCCTCCTTCCGCCTCCACCCCCTCCCCACTCACTTTTCCTGAGACCAAATGGTGGCAGATCTACTCGATCACGAACTAATACCAATAACTTGTGAACATACAGAAAATGCCAGCACTTCAGGCTAGGGCAAAGTTGATAATTTGAAATTTGTCACTGAGAAGTCTTACTTGTCATGTCAACTTCCTGCAAAAGTCCCAAATTCAGTAAAGACAAAGTGAAAGCCATATGAAAGCTTTCAAAATGGTATTATTTTCTTGTCAAGGGCAATGTGGTATTTGTCAAATGCCATAAGAGCAATTTGTTTTTGGCATAAGTCATTTTAGGTGCCAGAGAATATTGAAAATTTATGAAAGTTG
>OZ026595.1:37828833-37836333 GCA_964020085.1 Micromussa lordhowensis
GACTTAAAAATTATTTGAATATTTAAAGAATGTTTATTGTATCATAGCTATTAAATTTTATCTAGATCTAGCAACTTTTAAATTTTTGTAGTTTTTAGTTAGGGAAATTGTTTTTATACAGGGTTAACCTCACGATTTCCCTTTTCAGGATGTTTTTATATTTGTGTTGTAACTGCACCTCCTGAATAAATGTTATGTTATGTTATATTCTTTGGCCCGTAACCTGTATTCAGTGTGTCTCCGGTTCAAACTTTTGCAAATAAACTCGATCGTCGCTGGCGGCTCCCTCCACTACTTGTTGTGCTACTTTTCTCTTCTACTTATAATAGAAAAGTTTTCTATTCGGCTGAGCGAAGCGAAAGAGAATAGAACACCCTTTTTTTAAGCCTTTAAAGGTATGAAGAGCACCCCTGTTCTTTTATACGAGAGTCCCGCACGGGGATTCGTGGTGCTGACTCAAGGCTCCTTTCTTGCGGGGACAAGATATGCTGTTTTCAACATGTTTTCCACCGAGTTCCGGGCCGCGTATTTACAATTTTGCGTATTTAAATTTTGTGAGCTTTATTTTCTACCTTATGTTTATTTTGCTACACGTTTCGAAACTTGGTTGATTCCGATGGTAATTTAACAAATTGACGTCACTTTTTCATGCATCTGTCCTGTTATTGATAATAAATTACGTCATCACATTGTCAAAGTAGTCTGCGCATCCACTCGGCGATCCGCAGACTACTTTGACAGTGTGATGACGAAATTCATTGTCAATAACAGGACAGACACATTAAAAACTGACATCAATTTGATTTTACGATAACAAATGGTCGAATTGCCCGCTCTCGCTCGCTGACGCGTCGCACGAATTTCAAATTCATGTGTCTGTCCGCATATTGACGATAATTAAAAATTAGCCAATGAGCGCGCGAGAATTTCTGCAGTTATCGTAAAAAAACTGTTTTCGGTTGAGTTAAAAAGATTGTTCAACCGGTACATATGCTTTGTATGTTCTTTTTCCGCGTAAAAAAAGAGATAAAGGCAAAAGAGGCTCTGCTCCCCGGGTGTCAACACCGCCGATTCAACAAAACTGTTTGAAAGAGTGTTAATTCTGCTTGGAAACGTCAACCAAGCCAGGAGGAGTTGAAAGAGATTGTTTAACCGGTACCGGTTGAAAACGGTTGGGTTGTTCCAATGCATGGTTGCTTGGGTGGCACAAAGCTGTTCCACGCGCGCTTCTATACATATGCACGCAAACACGCGCGTTTAACAACAGGCGCTTATTGGTCAGCGGTTTTCTGTAGTGTACAATGCGCACTTCCTATGCGCGGGAATTTGAAACTAACAGTTCCTTTTATTTTTCTCCGAATTTTTGGAACACGTATAGAAAATTTATCCCACTTCGGGTATTTTTTCCTGTGTGTAGCCTTTGGAGGTTTCTACCACTAGCAGGAGATGTCATTAGATGTTACGGCGTGTTTGAAAGCGCTTTCAAGCGCATTTTGTCAGTACAGAAGTCATACGACTGATCAAAACACCAAGGATCTCGAGCGACAAATCGACGTAAGTTGCTGGATTATTATCTTAGAATGTCATTGACAAGGACTTATGAGCTGATCACGATTTGTAGGGGGACATCTCCTGTATGGAATGGATAATCTTGATGAGATTAACTGTAAATTAAAGTAGTGATTCTGATAGTGTTTTGAAACAGTGAATCGAACACTCGCTGCTACTGAGGAAATGATAGTACTTAGGAAGTGGTAGTAAGCTTAAATAAGTTTAACTTACGTTATTTTATAAGATTAAGTATTCCAGTTGTCTAATACATTGTCGTACAGTCCAACACTGTCGATCAGAAACAATATACACTGCAGAGACCAGGTCTGACCAATGCAAGTGAATATATGAAATTAAAGATCACATATTTGAATTGCTGAGAAAGTTATGAAGACATTATTGATCATCGCAGTTACTGGTATACACACAACTTAAGCAGCTGTGAAATTAAAACCTGAAAAATATTCAGGCCTGAATGTTTTTCAGGCTTTAAATTATTTGACTTTATACATAAATTTGCAAATGATATGAATTGAAGCTAAGTATGTACCTGTCTGAGTTCAGCTGTTTTTTTTTGTATTTTGTTTCATTTTAATATTTTTTCTCACTGTCAGGTTTTAATTGGTATCACATCATCAGGGAAACCTCTGCGTGGATTTAATGCCAAAGAGCTTCTTCCTGCAGAATGTCTTTCCTCTCTGGTCGGTCTTTTGAGTGAGAGTAATGTGAAAGCAAGTCTTCATACCAAGGCTGTGGTCCTACTCTTTAATCTAGGTAAGTACTAGTTACTAGTTACGAAGGTAACGTTGCATTAAAGCAATGCTGAGTTTCCATGAGTACAGATTCTGGTGTCTATTGTAATTTGAGAAAAAACAAGTTTGTCCAGAATAAATAGATGGAGTTTAAAGCACTTTTGGTTGCTGCAATAATTTTTTCAGCCAATGACAGAGAGACAAGAGAGATCCTTCACACCACGTATCACCTCACATCCACACTAGCAGCCTTACTTCACAAGCACCACCTTGCATCTAATGAAAAAATGATTTTACAGGTATTTAAATTAGTATGTAATAAGATAAAACGTCAAGAGACAAAATTCCCTGTTACTCCGAGTTTTGTGCTCACGCACTCACCAGACAGTATTTAATACTTAAATTGATGGCTAAGCCAATGAAAACTCTCAATTAAATACTGTCTGATGAGTGCGTGAGCACGAAACTCGGAGTAACAGGGAATTTTGTCTCTTCGTTGTATCCTCTTATTCAAAGCTCTGCACCTTAAAAGTGTATTGAGCACTGTTTAATGGCATTAGCCACTTTATTACACGTATATAAATTAGTATGTATATATAAATATTTCATCCAATAGATATCATGGATAATTAACAATTATGCCACAAGCGCACATTGGATATGATATGGTAGATAGCCAACGAGGCACATAGCGCCGAGTTGGCTATAATCATCTCATATCCAACAAGGGCGAGTGGAATAATTGTTTTATTTAAAACGCCCCAAAAATATAGCAAACTTAACTTACAAAAAAAAACATAAAAATGCCTTAAAAAAATCACGCGTACGCTTGCCATATTCGTAGAGCATGGTATAATGGCTCATAGCCCATGATGGCTAAGCCAATGAAAACTCTCGAATTGCATTATCCAATGATCCAGTTTTTAATAATTATACCAATTAGATTAAGTAGTGTTCTTCTCTGTGTATGGTTAATAGTCATCTCCTGGAGATAGATTTTTGAGATTTGATTCGTGACTGATTAGTGAATAACATAGTGTTGGTGCTGACATGGAAGATGGTCTCTAATGTTTCCATTTCATTAAAAAAAATAGGTAAAGTTTTTTTTCTGTGTCATTGTACAGTTGTAGGTGGAATTTATTATTTAATATGTGCATCCAGTTAGAGATGAACATCCTGATTAATGCATATGCTGGTGGACAGTTATTTTCCTAGACTAATGTCTGTAATTTTTAGAGTCTTCACATATTACAAGGCATGTCATGTACAAGTACATATCTTTTAGTTTAACATTAATTAAATGTATAATGAACAATTATTGTTATTTATGAAATTAATTCATTATCATTAAACTGTAATGAATGTGTTGTAAGAATGAATATTCATTTGTCAATGAGCACTTTTCATGTTATTCTAAAGTGTCTGCAACTGTTAGAAAGAGTCACTTATGGCTGCAAGATTACTACACCAAGTGGATACATTGAGGAATTGATCAGATATTTGGTGACAAACATGTGAGTAAGAATTGACAACAGTTACAACTTAGGTCTATGACAAAGTCAATGAAATTACATGTATTTGAGGACAACAACAGTTGTCAGGTGTTATTTAGGATTACAAGTCAGAGTACTTTATTTAACAGCAAAAGAAGTCTCAAGTTAATATTCAATGGACATATAATGCTGTGCAGTCCTCTTGACAGTTTACAACACAGACTTTCATATTGGTACATGTACTTAACTCGTTGTTTCGGAAATAACACATGCGTTAAGCTGCTTTAGTCTGGATATCAGTATAGATGTACAATTATTACATGTAGTTACCCCTTTTTTCTTTTACTACAGTCAGAAGCCAGAGTCAGACCTAACCATTCCCTGTCTAGGCCTGTTGGCAAACCTTTGTCGACATAATCTACCAATCCAAGCCCATGTCAAGGCACTGGTAAGTAATACAGTACACTTTTTCATTTTAGCATTGCATAATGTTATTGGAGACCACGTATTTTACACCTACAGTGTAACCCATTGTGCATCACTATATACATGGCGTATGAGACCTGACTTTATAAGTTATTGGTACATTCATTGACCTAGTGACCACTTTGTTGTTGCAGGAAAACATTAAATCACTTTATCGGACTCTGATAGCCTTTCTCTCACATAGTAATCTGACGGTGATTGTTTTTGCGTTGTCCATTTTGACAAGCTTATCACTTCATGAGCAGTTGGGAGAGAAGGTACACGTGCTATAGATGCATGCACAGACATACATTCTTTCTTCTCATTAACATTATTTGTTATTTATTATTAGATGTTTTGATGTGTAGTATCGCTGAGAATTTTTACTCACCGTTTGTATTATCACTCACCCTATGGGCTCGTCAAAATACGGCACAAGTCTTAAAAATACCCAGTGATACTACACTCCCAAACGTTTAATAAGGTATATTTATTATCCAACTCTGCTTCGTAGAGTACAAATATCGCGCGAAACGAGTACAAATATCACACGATATTTGTACTCGTCTCATTCCTCCCGGCCGCGTGAAGTTCAAAACCTTGGCAAGTCAGAATTTTGGGAAAAGAAATCGTTGGATAATAAATCTCTTATTAGACGTTTTGGTGTGTAGTATCGCTGTATATTTTTACTCGTTGTTTGTATTTTGACTCGCCCTACGGGCTCGTCAAAATACCGCACAACTCGTAAAAATATACAGCGATACTACACACCAAAACGTCTAATAAGATATATATACTGTATTCATGTATTGAAATCATGTTTACTCTGTACAGTACTGTTGTTCTAGCTAGAGAATAAACTTGACTTAGTGGACATATTAAATTAGTGTGCTCTAAAACAAAGGCTAACTCTAAGATTGGTGTCCGGACAAGGATAAGGAACCTGGTTACAGAAAAAAATCAAGTTGCGTCTATTCAAATCATTCTGTAATCCTTCCCGGGGTTAACTTCTGTTCAATTTTATGGTCGTTTATAAGAGCATCTGACAAGCGCAGAAAGAAGACAAGAGAAGGGTCTACATGTAAGAGGGGTGTTTAATGAAAATGCATCAAGTTATGGCAGTTTGTTAAAGAAAGCATGCCTGCCAACTTTATGTAATACAAGACTGCTTGTTAACTCGGCAGAACTGATAGATGACACAAATGTGGATCAGAATGCACCTTGTGTCAGTTACATGTACAGTGTATGCAGTTTTTTTGAAAGTGTTCAATCATGTAATTCTAAAATTGTACATCTATAGGTATTTTTTCTAGATTGTTACATTTGGTCATAGAATTTCTAATGGTAAGGTTGGTTGGTTTTTCCTGGATTTGTCAACTAGCTGTTCAATCCCAAGAACATCCACCAGACTTTTCAACTTGTTTTCACATTTCTAATCAATGGTGAGGGTCCAATGACAAGACGCTCTTCAGTGGACTTGTTTGTTGACTTACTGGCCAGCCCCAAGATTCAGCAGTCTCTTCTCATGTAAGTGCCTTGTAAACATGGTTCTGTGCATGTAGTTTGTAAGTTTCTTTTGCTATAATTGGACATTTCTGTCTACAGACACAATAGATATTTACTTGTGCATTTAGATATAATGTAAAATCTGTGACTGGAGTATTATATTTGAGTGCAAATTATTAGTTTCTGACCTCTCAATATAGCTTTGTTCTGTTAGTAATATAATTTTCATATTAAGAAGTTTTCATTGGTTTACATCCTTGGAGATGCGGGGCAGTTAGTTAGGGCGGGAGGAAATAAGTCAGGCAAAACATGAAGCAGCAAAGGTTTAACATGTAAGGCGGGCCTTGCTTGCAAACCTTCTTGTAAACCTTACTTGTAAACCTACATCGCTTCAATTTTTGCCCGATTTACTTCCTCTTGCTAACTGCCCCCCGGGACTCCAAGGATGGGTACATTGTGTAGTGTTTCCTGTAACACTTGTACAATAGGTATATATGTTGTAGGTCAAAATGAAATTCAGGTTAAAATGATTTTAACCTAGTTTGATTCTCAATTTTCTTTGTCTTCTAACCCTAATTAATCATTATCCATGAATAATTAGGGTTAGAAGACAAAGGAATTTCATTTTAACCTGAATTTCATTTTGACCTACAACATATACATGTACAGGTACATGTAAGGATACCTAGGAAATCAAACTTTTAATTTTTTCTTTTTTCAATTGTAATTTTTCTTTCAGACATGAACATCTAGCTTTTTATTTGGAACAGATTTTGGCATTGCTTCACTTAAACCAGGCAGAGGAGGCAGCAAAGGTAACAAATTAAAATTGTAATCTGTTGAAAGTTTGTTGCCTTTATTTGCCACAGGGTAGCTTCTTAAAATGCGCTGCTGGCTTGTCTCGCCTTTGTACCTAAAAGTTTGTGTAGCTTTCTTTCAGCTGAGTCTTGGCCACATCCTTTGTGCTTAATCAGAAGTTTGTACAACTGTAGCAGTGCTTCTGACATACATTTAAAATGTATGTGCTTTGCTCTGGCAGCTTCATGCATAACTGATATACAGTTGTAGCCTGCTGCAAAACATGGCACAAAATGCTACAAAATAAAGATGTGTTGGTTGCGATATCAATACCAAAGTTCTGCTGGCAATTTGCAGTAAAAATGGAGTTACTGCAGTAAGAATACTACAAAGAGTATCCTCAGAGATTCTTCACTTAGGATGCTCCATGGACTGTCTTTCAGTCTTAACCGATAAATGAACATCTGGATGAATACAGTGTATTTGCTCTTTCCATGTGAAAGGTATTTGAGCTGCTGTTGACATTCTGCTCAGTGACTGGATTACGAAGTCTTGTGTGCAGAGCTCTGTTCACTCCTGCAAGCTCCAAACCGAAGGACCCAAATGTAAACAGTGCATATGATGTCATCCTATACTGGGCCAGTCAGTCAGTTGACACCCACTCCACTGTGTCCCTAAAGGCTCTTGATTTCATTAAAGAGATTTATGAGGTGAGAATGATTAAATTTGTAATTTTGTATCACAAAAAGAAGTAATTGTTTACATACTGCAGTTGCAAAGTTATCACATTTTTGCTCAAGGACATCAATTTGAATAACAGTGGGCTATGTCCATGAACATATACAGTGGAATCCCGATTTCTCGAACCTCCAGGGGAAACGCAAATTGGTTCGAAAAATCGGAGAGTTCGAGAAATCGGGGGTAAAATTACAGTG
>OZ026595.1:37841333-37854103 GCA_964020085.1 Micromussa lordhowensis
GACAAAAACTACTTTACAAGCCACTGGTGTTATTTGAATACCTTCATCTCCTGAAAGGTTGGAATAATTACCAATAATTTTCATTGCGAGAATTTACGTCATTCATAGTGGGCTATTCAAGGCTTGTTTACTTAAAGCCCTTGTAGTTTACATGACTTTATAAATGATCTCTAATTTGAATTAAGAGATTAATTACGTTGAAAACGTTGCTTTTCTTACCACAGGACCAGCTTGCGTCTGCCTTACAAGACCAGCGGCTAGTCCCATTCTTGGCACGCTCGATGAGCAGCGATTCGCGTGATGGCGTCCAAAAATCTCTCCGGATTCTCTGTGAGGCAAACAGCCTTCCAGACTTCCAGGCTATATGGTAAACTTCGTAAAAATCTAACCGAAATGTATTTTGTAATCCATCGCAATATACATGTATGGCCAATTCTTGGCCATCCTTGTTTCTTTTTTGTTTATTTTTACCTCTGTGTGCTTTCACTTTAGTTAGTAAACTATTGTTTTGTCTTGCTACGTAATAACGTTGTACATGAAAGTTAAGTCTGTATACGAGCCAAGTAGCTCATCAGGCCGGGGCTTATCTCTGGTTTCAATAGCATGAAGTGACTTGGAGTATTTTTACTCCCCCCTGGATGGGATGCCAGTCCATCGCAGGGTTACCCCCAGCATTAAATTCGCCGGTACCCATTTATACACCTGGGTGGAGAGACGTACTGTGAGAGAAAAGTGTCTTGCCCAAGAACAAGTAAGAACACAACACAATATCCTGGCCAGGACTGGCCTGGCCTGGACCGCTCGATCCGGAGACAAGCGCACTAACCATGTGGCTGTCGTGCCTCCACCTATACATGTACAGCAGTCGTTTCCATCTCGAAAAAGAACACTTTAAATATCGTGTTTAATGTATTTAGACATGGCAACTCGGGTCTTGGAAAACTAGTGATTTGAATGTAATCCACAATTTATACCGTGCAGTCCAATCATGCTAAAACGGGCACCGTGCACGGAAGACGGCACGAACAACATTTGCAGACTTCAGACCGCATAGTACATTTAGGCCTAAAGGACGCTCCGGTTAGCCTGAATATCTCTCAGGTTAGCATGAATACAGCTCAGGCTAGCCTGTTTACGGTTACTTTCCGATGATGCAAATGGGAATACGATACATTAGTTAAGAAGTTTGAAGTCTGTAGTCTGCGGCCTGCAGTCTGAAAATAGGGTGTTTAAGAAAACCACGACGTCGAACTGAGATTTGAAACCTACTTCAGAATTAGTTTGAACTGAAATCACCTTGGAGCTATAGCGTGAGAGTGTTATAGGTTGTGCTAGCAAAAAAATGATCTTCTGTTCGACATTTTTAGCGTGAATTTAATGCTGATTTTGTTTCTTCCTCTTAAAGTCCAAAGTCGATGCAACTAAAAGTTTGTTTACCGGGCCATAGGGACCCCAAAATGAATAACCTGCGATCAGGCGTTCTTTTCTGGCCGTCAACTAATTCGTAATTCCAAAACCTTTTGGCTTTAGGTTAGGTGATTTAATCGCCTCGAATAACGCAGCTCGCGAGGAAGAGATGACGCTGTTAAGAAGACCAGCTGAGACAGAACTGAGCCCTCCATCATCACCTCGGCATCAGGTCTCTACGATTAACAGCCGGAACTCGACTTTAAGATCAGTGGGCCTGGATCACGTTCCTGTTAAGATAGCAGCTCCTCCAAAGAATACACACCATGATGCCAACATCGACTCCTTAATTGAGAAGATGAAGTCTGGATTAGAGGTTTCTTGTTCTTGTTCTTTTTTATTTTTGCCATTTATAAATATATTTAAAACATATCAGTGTATAAAGCAAGGAAGCCCACGGAAGCCAATAAGGCTTGCGTAAAGGACTACCTTAAAGATACACACAAAATGATCATAATTTGTTTGATTAGTGTACCTTCGTGTACCTTGCCTTTTGCTTAGCGTACCCGGTTGACTTTAAGGTTCTCTAGCTTTACTGCCGCAGAAATACCATAAGCAATTTAATTATGATGAAAGATTGTCAAACTATCAAACCAGTTGGCTTAATAGCTCAGTTTGTAGAGCACTGTACCGGTGTCACAGAGTATCCAGTTCAGGCCTGAATTGTTTTCAGGCTTTAATTTCACAACTGCTTAAGTTGTGTGCATAATTTCGTTGATCAATCATGTCTTCATTTAGTCTAGTTGTGTCCATCAGCAATCCTTGCCATAAAAGGACGGTCATTTGTTTTTCTGGAACATTAGCCTGTTAAACTTAATTTTGCCTTCTCTTTTTCTCTCTTCAAGTGAAGCACTGTCATAGCATTACATCGTCCCGGCTTTCACGAATAAATCTTACAGAAAACAACGAACTCTTAAACAGCGCCGATCCGGGGTAGTATTCCGAATGTCAGTTCTAGGTCCTTCCACCAATAGGGAAAGCATTGCAAAGTTAAAGCAGGGTTGTCAAATCGGATGCATCGTAGGTTTCGTAGCTCACAGGTCTCGATTTTCTTGTAGATTAAGCCAGATCCTCACGCCTCTGAAATCATGGACATTTACGAGGCTAAAATGGCAGCTTTAGTGGTGAGTATGACCCATGCCACCCCTCCCTTAAACCTTCAAAGCTCAAAGAACGTTTACTTGAAGTTTAGAGTTTTCATTTTTCATTCTGTAGACAACTGGGGACTTCGACATTTTTTTTATTTTCAGACGAAGGAAAGTCATCTTCAAGACCTGTTGGAAGCAAAAGCTCTTGCACTGGCCCAAGCGGATCGTCTTATTTCGCAGTATAGGTGTCGGAGGGCCCAATCGGAAGCCGAGGTATGACGATGATTCTTTCGGTAGTAATCTGCTGCCTTCGGTAGGGGTAGTTATACATGCTATAAGTTTTAAAATTCGTCTGAACGTATTTGTACCGTTATAATTTAGCCTTGGTGGTTTGGTTTCTTATCTGTTCCAGTGTGCGAAACTTATGCAGCTCTTGCAGACCACAGAGAAGAAAGCAGAACAACAGGCTGAACAGGTTTGGCTGGTTTAATGTAAACATACCCAGTGAATTTGAAGAAGTAAGGTTTGCATGGAAAGGAGAACCCGGCTTCAGTCCTTTTGGTGTGACAAACTGAACTTTACGAAGCTACATATGTAGCACACTCGACACTAAATTGTAATATCCATCGGGAACACTCTTTTCTGTTACAGATAAATGAACTTCTTCAAGCTCAGAAGGCGGCAACGAAAGAGGTGCGTGTTTTGTTCCGTTATTTTGATAATAATTATCTTAATAAGGTAGAAAAGCTACAGAAGTAGTTGAACCAAGCTAATTGGAACTCGTGTATTTCGAACTCAGACCCCTTTCCTATGGATTTGCCCTTGTTTTTCCAGTTATTTACTATCAGGTATCTCGAGTAGAAGGCGCGGTGGCCTCATGGTTAGTGCGCTCGTCTCCGGATCGAGCGGTCCGGGTTCGAGCCCTGGCCGGGGTCATTGCGTTGTGTTCTTGGGCAAGACACTCAACTCTCACAGTGTCTCTCTCCACCCAAGTGTATAAATGGGTGCCGGCGAACTTATGCTAGTTGTAACCCTGCGATTGACTAGCATCCCATCCAAGGAGGAGTACAAATACTCCTAGCCACTTCATGCTACAGAAACCGGGATAAGCTCCGGCCTGATGGGCCACTTGGCTCGTTTTTACCTTTGTATCTCGAACTATTGTCGATATCAATCAAGCTACGCTGACTTAGTGTTTTGTCGCAACTGTTCATCGCTTTTTTTGGTTCACATGCTGTAGATGGAAATCTTGATGAAACATAATGAAAATCTGAAAGCTGTCGCTGAAGAACACGAGCAGCTGAAGATTGCGTATGCTGAGCAGTCACAGAGGTACGTTTTTGTTTCAGTTCTTCTTTCCATCGATTAATTGAACTACTTGCTGTGACAATAATTTCCTGTAACATTCACTGCTCATCTTTTTTACGCTCTCCTTACAGACTTGAAACAAGCCAACGCAGTCTTATGGCGGCTCAAGACGAGCATAAAGCCCTCTCAGACTTAAACGAGATGTTACGGCGACACAACGATAACCTTAAGAGTCAGCACGACTGGTAATCCTATGCAGCTTTCAGTGTCCACGTTTTCGGTTCTAATTCGTTGTAAAGACATTGACTGCTTTGTGCTTATTTCCACAGCACATCTAAACAGCTCCAAGAGCTTGAACAGGAGAGGAAAAAGATCGTACAACAGCTCAAAGAAAAGGATGCCAAATGCCAAGGTATAACTTTCAGGTCTTAGTATTAAGCTCTATATAACAATTATTCCATTCGCCCAAGTTGTTGGATATGAAGTGATAAAATAACCAACGAGCGCGTAGCGCGAGTTGGTTATAATCACTTCATATCCAACAAGGACGAATGGAATGATTGTTTTAGTAAATTCTCCAACCGGGTTTTGCCGCCGATTTTTATTTCGGCCATTATAGAGGGCTGAAGTGAAAACTTCGTGCGGAAAATTCTTGGCGCACTATTTTCCATATGACGTAAAACTCCGACTATTGGCTCATAGTCGGATTTTTTTAGCCAATCAAAAAGCTAGAAATGCAATAGTCGGAGCTGAGAATTTACTAATAATTTTTATTTGCGCTTGTTAACCATAGCGTACGCATCTCTCGTCGATCATCCTACCTGATGGCAATTCCGTTCAGAACTTACGGGTTCTTTGAAACTAACCTGAGTGTCCGTCCAGCTGACGGCTTCAGGTTGTACTAACTCACCCCCTGTTGGTCTGTCTGATTTTTCCCAAGTAGGTTAAAAAAAAATGTCACCATCAACTATGTGCCAACTGAATCCGATTTAATCCGAGTGTAATTTTGCGACACCGAAAAGAAAACTCCCTAAGGACGGACAACAATAGCGCCATTGTCTCAGAAAATTCAAACCATAACAATAGGCAAAGTTTGATATGTCTTGCAACATTCAGTTTAACCACACTGTTAAACAGCAGCAACTGGTCTCGCAACGAGTTTGTTTATTTATGTTTTTTCTAGAATTGAGTTGCGAGACAAGTCACTGTCAGATTGTAGCGTTTAACAGCGTCCTTAAACGTTCATTCATTTCTTTTGCAGAGCTGACGGAAAAATGTCTAGAGGTGTTTAATTCATGTTTTTATAGTCCAGATCTAGCCAGTGGTAAGCTGAAGTTGTGTTACCCTTTCTCTTCTACAGAGCTCCGTAAAGCCCTTCAGAAACAAGAGGAAGAGAACAAACAATGCGAAAAGAATATCGACGATCTACAAGAGAAAAACGAATCCTTGAAAAATGATTTAACAAAAGCAGAGAAAGAACGGAAGGAATTATCACATAAGGTTAGTTTGTTTATGTATGTCACACTGTGTACTAGAGGGATAAATGGATGGGTGGGTGGGTATAGAGTGGACGTTGAGGAAGTATGTAGCTGAAGGTACTTGGACGATAAAATATTTGTGTGCAGGAGAGACTAGGCCACTATATATTGTATTTGGTAATTCACTTGCGTGTTCGGGAGCTCCATCTTACAATAACAGGGTTGCCACGGGTCAGGAAATGGTCAGGGATAAAAAAGTTCTTCAAGGTCAGGGAAATGTCAGGAAATGTGTTAGGGAAAATTAAAGTTTTGAAGAAAAGACAGAGAAAATTGAGATGATTTAACACAGCTGATTTAAGACCATTGAAGGCTGTAAGAAACATTTGGGGTCACTCACTCACTGTGATCTCAACGATATTTTACTTAATGAAGATGGAAAATTGGTTGAAAACTTATCAGTCTCATGAACGAGTAGAAAGGACAGCTGTAAACTAAGGCTAAGGCCTAGAAGCCCCTACTAGATCTGACATTTTGTAGTTATTTGATCAGGGAAACATTCTTTTTATCGTTGAAAAGTCAAGGAATTTTGAAAAGGGATGTCTGTGGCAACCATGAATAGTTGTAGTTTTTGCAAATTTGTATCCCTTACGGGCACATCCTTACGAACCATTAACTTTGTTTTCACGCGTTCGCAGCTGTCGTCGTTGGAACTTATCTGTCGACAGAACGAAGACGTTATCAAGAAGCGAGAAGAAGCTATCAAAGAACTACAGTCTGAACTGGATCGCCAGGCGCAAATCGCCGCCATGATTCATAACTTAAGCAGCGGCAAAGTACCCATCAATAATTATCGGGGAAACTCCAGCTAACGTTCTTACCATGCCCCATCATTTGATAAGTCTGCGATCTCTAAATCTAAAGGGCCTGGAAATTCAAACATTTTTATATAGGATGTCTGGCAAATAGCCCTTTTCACCCGTGGCTAATTTTCAATTTGCATTACAATGTAATCCAACGTAGATGCAAGGCAATGGGCCTTTTGCAACAAACGATCACATGGTACAAAATCCGCCATACTGGAGGGCAAGCTCATTATTATTCCCGCACTGGGACATTAAAACAAAGGCCAGTCAAGCTTGACTGGTTGAGGTCTCTTTGTTTTAACGTCCCAGTGCGGGAATAATAATGAGCTTGCCCTCCAGTATGGCGGATTTTGTACCATGTGATCGTTTGTTGCAAAAGGCCTATTTCGGGCTAAAATTGCAAAATAGCCCGAAATTGCCTCTCATACACGCTAGATTATATTGTAATGCAAATGAGAGTTGTACATAGATAATTTATTTTTATATCTGATGGGGTCTAAAAAGATAGATGCAAGCCAACCTCCTTAGCACCAAACTCTTCAAAGAATCACGTAATTTATAGGAAATGAAATTGTATTATTTTGTAGACAAATCTTGTAAACAGAATGAAAATCTTGCTATTTTAATGGGCAAAAGATTAAAATTTGCTCATTGAGCGGGCAATCGATGTTGTGTTGTTTGTTATTCATTGACGCTTGTGGAGCCCGTTGTGTAAACCTGTTTGAAAGTCTGTAATGTAAGATTATAGTTACTTTGCTTCAGCAGCACAGTGAAGATAAACTGCTTTTAGCAGAATTTTTTTCCAGCCGCTTTCTTCCCTTCGAACACACCAGTGTTACATTTGTAAATTTCGATTCGGAATGAGTAGTTTATAACGCTGGCGACCATCTCGACCCCAAGGTGATCATGTCATGGTATGTTGTGTCGGAGCACTAAAGTGAATTCTTACACCTTAAAAATAGTTTACTAAAGTTAAAAGAAACTACAGAGAAGAAATAACCAGAAAATGGGCTAGGAGTTTCAAGAATGACTGGAAATAGCAACGGCTGATTCGTTTCTTAGGTCTTTACGCAATGCCACTTTCCCACAGTGGAGCATTGTGTGACAGTCCAAATAACAATTGTGAACGACAAGATAGTTTTGGATAATTTCTTGGCACAAACGCTTTGTGTGTTGACAGCACCGTAATGCCTCAATTCTCTGCAGCGCGGAGACAAGCTCCTCAAATCTCAAATCTTCTATAATATAAAAGAAAGCCTTATAAAATTTGGAAATCAATGCGCTCGATAAGGCGTTTCAGTTTTCAATCACTTGAAAAAGAAAATACGCCGGATCGTTTCATGCCTTCTGGTCGCGGGATATTGTCGTGCATCTTCGTGTCTTCGGGGTGTAACGACTATGGCGTTCCATCTCCGCCAAAAATCAAAGTTGTAACGCAACATCGAACTTTGCACATCGACATCGGAGTTTGTCTTGTAAACATTCATATTCGCGTCAATCAACTTCGAACTTAACAACACAATGTCGGTAAATACAAACCAACTTGCAACTTCAACGATCAACTCTTGATTTTTCGTCGCTATTACCAAGTTTCCAGGTCAAGTGTACATTTCATGTCGTGAATACCAAGTTTGTAAATTTAGACTTCGTAGTTATGTACATCCACTACTGATATTTCATCAAAATGTGCAACAGCGCGTTTGAACCTACGACTTTATCAGACTACTATCACCTGTAACGCAATGTTGGACTTTGCCAGGTCAAGTTCGTCATTGTAACGTCATGTTCGACATTGTAAGGTCAGATGTTCGTCTTTCCAAAGTTGAATGTTGAGCTCTGCGCGCGAGCCCAAATCCGCCAATAATTATGGGATATCAAAATTGATGTCATTCACACATGTGGTCGCGGTGTCCGTTGCGGTTCAGTCGGTTCTCAGGGATTCTTTATTATTCATGGAGAATCAGAACAAGGGCCAACTTGATCACTTGCGAGATACGCTTCTCCAGGTAGCAGACCGGCTGACCTCCCTGCAGAACAGCCAGAATAACAACTCAGAAGGTAAGATCGGCTGAATATTTAGATCGAGCTGAGTAAGCTGCTGCTTGCAGCTTGCATTCCTGTCTTACCTCAGTGTGCCAGAAAAAAATATGATTGAGGCTATGTCAATGAAAAAATTATGACCGAGGCAATGTCCGTGCTTAAATCACCGTCCTATGCATATTTTGGGCGTTAAGGATGACTATAAATAACAATAACGAAAGAAATAGCTTAACTGAGGCAAGAGCATCGCTCTGTCTGTCACTAACTACGGTCCCGGAAATTTGTTAAGCCCACGAATGAAGAAAACAAGGATTACAGATCAGGATGTGACGTGACGTGACCGCTTCCCCTGGACTTTTGAAATGGATTTCTGAATTTCCTCAGAAGCTGATATCAATCTTCCTGATCTGTAATCCTTGTTTTCTTCATTCGTGAAATGCTTAACAAATTTCCGGGACCGTAGTTAGTAACAGACAGAGCGAAGCTCTTGCCGTCGCCGATTAGACAATCTCTGTTTATAGTCACCCTTAACACCCTAAATATGCATAGGACGGTGATTTAAGCACGGACATTGCCTCGGTCATAATTTTTTCATTGACATAGCCTCAATCATATTTTTTTCTGGCACACTGAGGTAAGACAGGAATGCAAGCTGCAAGCAGCAGCGTACTCAGCTCGATCTAAATATTCAGCCGATCTTACCTTCTGAGTTGTTATTCTGGCGGTTCTGCAGGGAGGTCAGCCGGTCTGCTACCTGGAGAAGCGTATCTCGCAAGTGATCAAGTTGGCCCTTGTTCTGATTCTCCATGAATAATAAAGAATCCCTGAGAACCGACCGAACCGCAACGAACACCGCGACCACATGTGTGAATGACATCAATTTTGATATCCCATAATTATTGGCGGATTTGGGCTCGCGCGCAGAGCTCAACATTCAACTTTGGAAAGACGAACATCTGACCTTACAATGTCGAACATGACGTTACAATGACGAACTTGACCTGGCAAAGTCCAACATTGCGTTACAGGTGATAGTAGTCTGATAAAGTCGTAGGTTCAAACGCGCTGTTGCACATTTTGATGAAATATCAGTAGTGGATGTACATAACTACGAAGTCTAAATTTACAAACTTGGTATTCACGACATGAAATGTACACTTGACCTGGAAACTTGGTAATAGCGACGAAAAATCAAGAGTTGATCGTTGAAGTTGCAAGTTGGTTTGTATTTACCGACATTGTGTTGTTAAGTTCGAAGTTGATTGACGCGAATATGAATGTTTACATGACAAACTCCGATGTCGATGTGCAAAGTTCGATGTTGCGTTACAACTTTGATTTTTGGCGGAGATGGAACGCCATAGTATGTGATTAACCATGGCAAGTTTACTTGACAGATTTGACTTGGTTTCAAGGTTATTTTTCGTCTTCCAGTCCATTGGAAGTATCTTTTTGAAAATTCCGGTTTTCACCACAGCCATCAAACGGTTTGTGTTAGGAAACAGCAATTCCGCAGCTAGCGACCTCGAATTACTTCCGAACGATCGTTTTGTGGCGGAGTGTGAAGGTCTTATGTATTTAAAGGGCGTCTTAATCTCAGAGAAGATCTTGTTCAAAGAACTTCGTGATATGTCACTGGAGTTAGGGCAACCTCTTGCCACCGTCCTAGTATCATCTCAAGAGACTTGCCGTATTTGCAGCAAAGCACTTGTCGTTGAGAGCAAAGTTCATCCAGTGGTGATATACAGTTTATATCGTGGAAGTTATCTCGGATCTTGTATAACCAAGGTTTGCCGAAAATGTAAACACTATGAACACTACGGCTACTGGTCTCATGGCAAGAAAAAACACTTTACAAATGAAAGCCTTCAGTTGGAATTCTTACTATCAACCGAAGATACTGCCTTCGAATTTTCCTTGTTGTAGCAGTATGCCCATTTGCTGGTTCTGGGGGCATTACCTTTCAGTACTTTCGCTGCATCCTACAATAGGCTTTTTAATTACCACAATGTGGATCCCGAAGTCTGTGAAGTTCACATCCAAGCTAGTCTTGTCAAAAAAAAATTGCATGCAATTTTCAGCAAGAAAATATCCTGCACATCAGATTGCCATACCATAAAATTCTTGAAGACAAGAAATCACCCACCCCTCCCCTCAAATGTTAAATGATAATCCCCTAAGTTATCTTTATTCTAAAGCACAAGGGCAATCAATCAAATACATCAGATTTGTATTGCCTAATAAAAAATTGGCCTATCAGGGATTTTTGTTTTCTTAAATTTCAGTGAACACAAATATAAGTGTACAAAACAATGCACAAAAACTGGGTTCACCCAAATAATTTATAAATTATGTCTATATAAAAATGTTCAAGTCAAAAATTACCTTATAACTAGGTTATCAATATCCACACCTAACATTTTCAGTTCCAGTTATAAATGTTCAAGTTATACATAACATAATGAGATTTGCTTTTAAGCCTATATATTCTTCAAACAACCATAATGACATGGAACAACCATTATGTGTTTTCACACATTAATGTAACCACAATCCTAGTCCTTACATGATTAAAATAAACTAAAAGACAACAACGATGAGTACAATAATCTAAAAGACAACAACTAAATTTCAAATCGACATCCTTGCCCTCAAATATTACACTATCATTTTATTCGCAACTAGATAAAAATCCAGTCGCAGATAGAAATACAGTAAATACCGCATTATACCTTAACATACATCCATTCCTACAGCCGACAACAACATACACAAAATACTTTCCGACTATTTCAGCCCAAAAGATGCAAATTCTAAATACTGTCCCTACAACAATGAGGCATTTCACATACCTTCCATCCAAATACAAAAACAATTAAAAGCAACTTTATGAGAAAAATGATATTAACCTTTGAGCTTTTCGTCCGCTCCGTATAATTGTGCCGGTTGTTTCTATTTCACGTGACTAGTCGCCAAATGTGTACACTTGAGTTGCCTTACATAACACAAAACAAAGACAATACAGATACAATCGAGAGTGCCGGTACGCACTGGAAGTCTTTTAAAAACAACATTAATCGAACTCGGTTATTCTGAAGTGAAAGTATGAATCTTAATAAGTTCCCTAAAATTAACAGCTCGTAATTGCACTGAAATAATTTTGCTCACCACAACATTTCGCAAATGATAAAATGGCTCACTAACAGACAAATATCCCAACAAAAACCATCCGTCAAAGCTGACTAATCGTAATAAGCCGTGAAGACATTTACATCACACACCATAATACCGCAATGAATATTTTCTAAATCCACAACACACTGACACAAGCTCGCAAAAAACCAATCCGCACATTTTTATCGAGTACAACCGATCCATTCAGTTCAAGAAGAATTGCAGAGTTCGGCCGACATTTCCTCACACACTAATACACCGCAATGAATATTCTCTGTTCAAAGTCGGCAACTGCAACCCGTCACGAACTGTCACCATCCGTCACCGTTGTGACGGGTCGTCACGATCCGTCCCGATCGGGACGATCCGCCGAAATTTCCTCGCACACCGTTACACCGCCATGAATACTTTCTAAGTCAATCGAAAACTGGCTAACCGTCACGAACCGTCACCATCCGTCACCACCGTGACGGGTCGTCACGATCCGTCCCGATCAGGACGATCCGCCGACATTTCCTCGCACACCATAACACCGCCATGAATATTTTCTAAGTCTATCGAAAAAAGTCTATCGAACCGTCACCATCCGTCAACAAAGTGACGGGTCGTCACGATCCGTCCCGATCGGGACGATCCGCCGACATTTCCTCGCTCACCATAACACCGCCATGAATATTTTCTAAAACAATCGAAAACAGACAAACCGTCACGAACCGTCACCATCCGAAAACAGAGTGACGGGTCGTCACGATCCGTCCCGATCGGGACGATCCGCCGACATTTCCTCACACACCAAATACACCGCAATGATTATTCTCTATCAACAGGCCAACTGACAAACAGTCACGAACTCACCATCCGTCACCGTTGTGACGGGTCGTCACGATCCGTCCCGATCGGGACGATCCGCCGACATTTCATCGCACACCATTACACCGCCATGAATACTTTCTAAGTCAATCGAAAACTGACTAACCGTCACGAACCGTCACCATCCGTCACCACTGTGACGGGTCGTCACGATCCGTCCCGATCGGGACGATCCGCCGACATTTCCTCGCACACCATTACACCGCCATGAATATTTTCTAAGTCTATCGAAAAAAGACAAACCGTCACGAACCGTCACCATCCGTCAACAGAGTGACGGGTCGTCACGATCCGTCCCGATCGGGACGATCCGCCGACATCTTTTCCCCTCTCCATAACAAAACCATGAAAAATTTCTAAGTCTATCGCGATCTGACACAAAGAGACGAGCAGTCACGATCCGTCACGGATCGAAGACGGTTTGACGACCCGTTACGGATCGTGTATATTGGACAACCCTCAACCCGCCAGCAAAACTCCTT